>CM066031.1:659214204-659642432 GCA_033557465.1 Ichthyophis bannanicus
TTGAAAAACTGGCTAATATTAAGGATGTGCACAGGGCAAAAAGTTTGTTTTTCGATTCATTTCCCCTCCTTCTCCCCACCATTGATTTTCAGAAACTTTTCAGTTGACACGTTTTGTAGTAAGTTTTAATTCACCCTAAACTTCATGCATGCTAATTCATAGGTTAAAAAGCATTAAATGGTTCATTAGTAAATGTGTGCACTAATGAATGCACATCCCTAATTAGTATAGTAAGATGTGTAAACATGTTATCACACAGATTTGCAAATTTTCAGTCTCATCTGTACCTACCACCTCGTTCCTTGTAAAATCATTTTTGACCTCTAGTGTTGCTCTTTTCCTCAAAATTCCTCAGATTGTCCATAATTCATGAGACTTCCATTATATTTATAAACTAGTCACTTGTTCCAATTAATGTTTATTTTTCTGCTCAGTCTCTTAAGTTACAGTACATATCTTAGGTATGTGCCTATATAATTAGGATGACCTGTGCTGCACATTCTTTAGCACAAAGAAAATCAAACCTTTCTGCTTGACTTTCTAGAAAGGTGCTGGATACCATCTTGATCTGTTCATAGTTGGTGTGATGCTGGGCATCTGCTCCATCATGGGGCTACCTTGGTTTGTCGCAGCTACTGTTCTCTCCATAAGTCATGTGAACAGTTTAAAACTGGAATCGGAATGTTCTGCCCCAGGAGAGCAACCCAAGTTTTTAGGAATCCGAGAACAGCGAGTGACTGGGTTACTGATATTTGTCCTTATGGGATTGTCTGTTTTTATGACCTCCGTTTTAAAGGTACTGTATTTAACTGATTGTTATAATCTAAGCAGCCGGGTTGTAGCTTGTATAGTGTGTATTTACATACCACAGGCAAAGACATACATTCATGGGATTTTGATTAATATAAGCGATTCCACTCTTCCTTGCTGGGAATCTGTAATTATAGAAGTTGTTTGGAGGAGGAGTGAGGAAAGTAGCTTGAAGCTACATAGCATCTCCTGGAACAAGCAGGAATGAGTCTTCACATATGGGTATCGTCTGTACCGACGGAGCCTGCGTGGGAACGCTCCCCAGCGTCCAGTAAGAAAGCTTTTGGGAGCATCCCACAGCGCCTGCGCGCTGCCTTCCCGCCTTTCCCAACCGCCTCTCTCCAGTTTTTCTTTTCCGCGGAGCCAGCAGGTCATGTTCCTGTCACTGCAGAAGAAGTTCTTTATTTTTTTCTTTATTTTTCTGTGTCGCGTCTGCCTTCTTCGACGTCAGACCGGTACCGCCGGTCTTTTCTTTTCTTTCTTTAAAAAAAAAAAAAAACCTATTCTTTACTTTAACTGTGCATTTTCAGTTTGGGCCTTAGACCTGAATATTTTTCTCCTCATGGAGAAGCCCGCTTCCGGGTTCAAAAAGTGCACAAAATGTGGAGGTACTATTTCTGTCACTGACACCCATGATTGGTGTCTAAAATGTTTGGGTCCTGACCATTCCATCACGGATTGTGTGTCCTGTACCATGATGTCTAAAAGAGGTCGGCAGAACCAAGCAGCCAAGCTCAGTACCCTGTTTCCCTCTGATGCAGCCTCGGTGGCATCGACGTCTTCCAGGGCTGCTTCCTCCCATGGATCTCAGGTAACCAAACATAAATCTAGCCGGTCCTCGAAGGGCAAATCTCCCTCTAAGCATCGAGATGCCTCCGGGCTTGTCCTCGGATTCCGCACCGGCAAAATTACCCCTGCGGGAAGTTCCGGCTTCCAAAACATTGTCTGTGGGGTCACAAGTTGACATCGATGGCTTGGCCTCGACCGATCACCTGTTGCCGTGTTCTGGGGTACCGGTGGCCTCCACTGGTACCGACATCCAGACTCTGGTGGCATCGATGGATCAGAAGATTCTGTCCATGCAGCGCACCCTAACGGCGTTTATGCAGGCTGCGACACCTCCGGTACCGCAACAATCTCCGTTGCCGGTACCGGCACCGGTACCGATTGCATCGACATCTGCTTCGCTGTCGACTGCAACGGTACCCTGTCCTATGATGCCCATCGGTACCGAACCGGTACCGCTTACTCCCGATGTCGATCCCACTCGGTACGCATATCGGGCTTTACAAGAGCATCCAGATAGGCGATACTTCGATTCCTCAGAAGACTCTGACGAGTCGGAGGCTTCTGTCGAGGCATCGGTACTTCTTCCTCAGGAGTCTTCTTCTCCAAAACGAAGAATATCTCCTCCAGAAGACTTGTCTTTTCAAGACTTCATTAGGGAAGTGGCTAGGGGCCTCTCCATTACAGTGGCCCCTGAGTCAGAGACTAGAGCCAAGCAATTAGATATTTTGCAATATACTAAGGCTCCTGAAGAGGCAGCTACCTTACCTATTCATGAGATTCTCTATGATCTCATGTTGAGCATGTGGGAGACTCCTCTTACCACCTCTCCTCATTCCTCGTAGGATAGACACCATGTACCGTGTCCCTCCTTGTCCTGGCTTTCATAAGTCTCAGCTTCCTCACCACTCTATTGTGGTAGAGTCTGCCATGAGGAAAATAAAGAATGCAAAGAGACACTCATCTAATCCTCCAGGACATGAATGCAGGACCCTAGATGCTTTTGGCTGAAGGGTTTTCCAAGCTAATATGCTGCTGCCAGAATCAACTCCCATAGTCTCTATATGGGGATGTTTCTAAAAGAAGTCACAGATCATCTGCAGACTTTAGCTCCTTTTATTTCAGGAGATAAAAGGCAGGAATTTCTCACTTGGCTCAAACATGCCCAAGATGTTTCCAAATTTTCCAACCGTGCAACCTTTGACTCTTTTGAGTGTGTAAGCAGAACCTCGGCTATTGTCATAGGTGCACGCAGAATTTCTTGATTACAAGCCTCTGATTTGGAACTCTGGGTCCAAGATGAATTGGGAAATCTTCCTTGTACAGGTGAAAACCTTTTTGGCAAGGATTGGCAAGCAAAGGCCACTCAGATGGATGCTGAGAACTCTGCTTTGGATCGACTTTCAAAGTCTATCTCTGTTCCTGTTAAGAAAAGATGGTTCAAAAAGACATCTTTTTCTAAAAAGGGAAGATATTATCCTGCTTATGGTCAGCAGGCATCTTCTGCAGGGCGTTTTGCTGCAAAGCGTCAGCAACCACCTAAACAGGCCAAGTCAAAGGCTGCCAGGCCTCCCACGGCCCAACAGCCTCAGCCTCCTCAGGGCCTTTGACTTGCAACTAGAGAACTTAGCCTTTCTAGCTCTGGAAGAACCAGAGCCCCTCACCATTCCAGGAAGGTTGGCTTACTTTGCTCCCAGATGGGAGCAAATCACAGCAGAGCAATGGACCCTCTCCATCATAAGGGAAGGGTACAAACTTAATTTCTTAAGCCTTCCTCCCCACCCCATGGTGAAACAGTTCAATTCTCCGACATCTCTCCTCAACCTTCTGGGTCAGGAGATTGCTACCCTTCTTGCCCAAGGGGCAATAGAAGAAGTACCTCTTCTTCAACAGGGCTCAGGGTTCTACTCCCCTTATTTTCTTATTCCAAAGAAAACAGGGGGCTACAGACCCATATTAGATCTCAGAGAATTGAACAAGTTTCTATTCAAAGAGAAATTCAAGATGATTTCTCTCGGTGCTCTGCTTCCATACCTTCAGAGTCAGGACTGGCTTTGTTCTCTAGATCTCAAGGATGCGTACACCCATGTCCTCATACATCCAACACACAGAAGGTTCCTTCGGTTCCTTTTTCAAGGAAAGCACTACCAATACAGGGTGCTTCCTTTCGGTCTGGCCTCTGCACCAAGGGTGTTCACGAAATGCATGGCAGTAGTAGCTGCATTTCTACGCACTCTAAGAATATTTGTTTTCCCATATCTGGACGACTGGCTGATTCGAGCTCCATCCCAGTCAGAGGCCCAGACTTGTCTAACCTGCACAATGCATGTCCTTCAGTATTTGGGACTGGTAATAAACATCCCAAAATCCCATCTCACCCCTACTCAGTCTCTGGAGTTTATAGGGGCCTTGCTGGATACCACAACTGCAAGGGCCTATCTTCCTCAGGCCCGTTGCCTACGCTTGGTGCAGTTAGCCTCCCAGATACAGTTAAAGTCCCATTTAACTGCTCGAGAGATGTTACAACTATTACGCCACATGGCATCCACCGTGCATGTGGTTCCATATGCTCGCCTTCACATGAGGGCAGCTCAATGGACTTTGTCCACCCAATGGACTCAGGCATCAGGTTGCCTGTCAGACAAAATAGCAAACTCCAGTCGCCTATTTTGGTCTCTCCAGTGGTGGAAGTCCTCTCCAAATCTGTTGCTGGGGTCCCCTTTTCAGCAGTCGCTACCCCAAGCAACTCTTACAACAGATGCTTCTCCAATGGGTTGGGGAGCTCATCTGCAGGATCTCTCCACCCAGGGCATCTGGTCTCCACAGGAGACTTCTCTGCATATCAATCTCTTGGAACTCAGAGCAATATTCTTAGCTCTGAGTGTTCCATTCCCTGCTCAGCTACAGGACAGTCCTCATCCATACGGACAACCAAGTAGCCATGTTCTATGTAAACAAGCAGGGTGGGACTGGCTCTCTGTCGCTTTGCAACGAAGCTTTGCGACTGTGGGCCTTCACCAGAGAGCATCACATCCATCTTCTGGTAGTATATCTTCCAGGCGTTCAAAACTCTTGGGCGGGCAGACTCAGTCGAGTTCTGCTTCCACACGAGTGGTCCCTCCACATGGACCAGGTAGCCAGGATTTTTCGAATTTGGGGAACCCTGGACATAGACCTCTTTGCAAATCCGTGGAATGCCAAACTTCCCCGGTTCTGTTCCAGAATTCTGTGTCAGGGAGTTCAGGCCAAGGATGCCTTCCTCCTTCACTGGGGTCAAGACTTCCTTTATGCCCTCCCACCCATTCCCCTAATTCCCAAAACTCTTTTCAAGCTTCAGAGAGATCGAGGGACCATGATCCTCATAGCACCACATTGGCCACGCCAAGTGTGGTACCCTCTACTTCTGCATCTCTCTCAAGCTCCTTCCCTGGACTTGGGCTCCACACCAGACCTTCTATCCCAGGAAGAAGGAACGTTGTGGCACCCAAACCCCCAATCTCTCCATCTCAGGGCTTGGTTGCTGAGGGCCTAGACCTTCAAGATTTTCATCTCTCTCAGCAAGTCAGATGTTGTTCATGCCTCTAGAAAGCCTTCTACTAGACATTGCTATGCTTTCAAATGGAAAAGATTTACCATTTGGTGTTCAGGGAAGGGTCTTAACCCTCTTGCAATACCTTTGAATTCTTTACTAGAGTATCTCCTGCATCTGTCCCATGCAGGTCTGAAAACGAATTCAGTAAGAGTCCATTTGAGTGCTATTGCAGCGTCCCTCAAGCCTCTCAATGGACAGCCTATTTCCTCTCACCCTCTTATAGCAAGATTCATGAGAGGCCTTCTTCTAACTAAACCTCCCATTAGACCACCTCCAGTGGCATGGGACTTAAACCTGGTTCTTGGCAAGCTTATGAAGCCACCCTTTGAACCTTTAGCCACCACCTCCTTGAAATTTCTTTCTTGGAAAGTTATTTTTCTCATTGCAGTCACCTCAGCATGCTGCATCAGTGAATTGCAAGCTTTGGTGGCTAATCCACCTTATACAAGGTTCCATCATGATAAGGTAGTCCTCAGGACCAATCCACACTTTATGCCCAAAGTGGTCTCGACTTTTCATCTGAACCAAGAGGTATATTTACCTGTCTTTTTTCCAGTCAAGTGCAGAGAGGAATCTTCATACCTTGGATTGTAAGAGAGCTCTCGCTTTTTACTTACAAAGGACACAGCAACATAGAAAGTCTTCTCAACTCTTTGTTGCTTTTGATCCTTCTCATTTAGGACTTCCAGTCTCTAAGAGAACACTGTCCAACTGGATTGCTCAATGTATTTCTTTCGCCTACCAGAGTAGGAACATTTCTCTGGAGGGCCATGTCACAGCTCACAATGTGAGAGCCATGGCAGCCTCAATGGCTCATCTAAACTCTGTGTCCATCGACCAAATCTGTCGAGCGGCCACCTGGGCCTCGGTTCACACCTTTACAACCCATTACTGTTTGGACAAGGACTCCCGCCGGGATGCCTCATTTGGTCAGGCTGTTCTCAAACACCTGTTCCATTCCTAATCAACTCCTACCCACCTACCCTGGTCAGATGCCAGAGATCCATGGGAGGAGGTAGAGTCCTTTTCAAGGACACACAACCTGGGGTTTCTCCCTGGCATCTGCAGCTAGGGAGTCCCCATATGTGAAGACTCATTCCTGCTTGTTCCTGGAGATAGCTCAGTTACTTACCTGTAACAGGTGATCTCTGGGAACAGCAGGAATAAGTCTTCACAACCCACCCACCTCCCCTAGGAGTTGTATCTCTCTATCTTTCCTTTCCTCTCTCTCTCTTTGTCTCAGCTTTAAAACTCGAACTGGAGAGAGGTGGTTGGGAAAGGCGGGAAGGCAGCGCACAGGCGCTGTGGGATGCTCCAAAAAGCTTTCTTACTGGACGCTGGGGAGCGTTCCCGCGCAGGCTCCGTCGGTACCGACGATACCCATATGTGAAGACTTATTCCTGCTGTTCCCAGAGATCACCTGTTACAGGTAAGTAACTGTGCTTTTTCGTTCAGTTGACCATTTTGAATCCTTTTCTGATACAGAATTGAATACATTTGTACCTTCCTACATAAATATCAAGGTGGCTAATAATCAAAAGATAACATAGATATAACCGTATAAAATTAAAATAAGATGAAATACATAACGTAAAATACATAAGAACAGCATGAACAGAAAAAAAAATCAAACCACCTTTATAACTTAGGAATTATATATTTACAATATAATATTAACTAAAAATTCATTCATAATGCAAATAAGAAAAGGAAAAAAGTCAGTAAGAAGCTCCTTTGACTTCTGTGATTTTGTAAACCACAAAATGTATCAATTGCCAAATCATTTTTTTTACCAGTTTAACTGTTTTCAGTTCTGTCCTATTTTGTTCTTCATGATGGTCTGCAGCTAGGACCAAAATCATAGGATGGTATATATTTTTATATTATGATAACAAAATATGATCCTATGAAACTAGCTTTGGCGTTCACAGGATTGCTTTATGGTACAGAATAAAATATGTTGAAACAAATGGTAATGTATTTTTCCTAAAGTTATCGTTGACTCTGTCCATAAATTTGTTTGCTAGGATATAAAGATGACCACTAACTGGTATGCCCAGTTGTCACTATTTTTTAATATAATGTTTGTTCAAAGTTTTACATGTCGATAATACAATTGCATCAACTCATAGATAGACACGGTATAATCTCCAGGAACCAGCAGGAATGAGTCTTCACAAATGGGTACATCGGTACCGACGGAGCCTGCGCGGGAACGCTCCCCAGCTTCCCAAAAAGGAAAGCTTTTGGGAGCATCCCACAGCGCCTGCACGCTGCCTTCCTGCCTTTCCTAACCGCCTCTCTTCAGTTGTTCTTTTCCTCGGAGCCAGCAGGTCGTGTTCCTGTCACCGCTGAAGAAGTTCTTTATTTTATTTCTTTGGTCGCGCGTCTGCCGCCTTCGACGTCGGACCGGTACCGCTGGTCTTTTCTTTCTTTTTCTTCAAAAAAAAAAAAAGAAAAAAGAATACTTTCCTTTCCACTTCAGTGTATTTTTTCTTCGTTGGGCCTTAGGCCTAACAGAAAATTCCTCATGGAAAAGCCTGCCTCCGGGTTTAAAAAATGCACTAAGTGCAGCGGTACCATCTCTGTTACCGACACCCATGACTGCTGTCTTAAGTGTTTGGGTCCTGACCATTCCATCATGGATTGTCCGTCCTGCTCCATGATGTCTAAAAGAGGTTTACAGAACTGAGCAGCCAAGCTCAGTACACTGTTTCCCTCTGATGCAGCTTCGGTGGCTTTGACGTCTTCCAGGGCTGCTTCTTCCTCCTATGGATCTCAGGTAACCAAACATAAGTCCAGCCGGTCCTCGAAGGGTAGATCTCCCTCTAAGCATCGAGATGCCTCCGGGCTTGCCCTCGAGGATCCTGCACCGGCAAAAGTACCCCGGCGGGAAACTCCGGCTTCCAAAGCTCCTCCTATGGGGTCACAGGTTGACATCGATGGCACGGCCTCGACCGATCACCTGTTGCAATGTTCTGGGGTACCAGTGGAATCCGCCGGTATCGACCTCCAGACATTCATGGCATCGATGGATCAGAATGTTCTGACCATGCAGCGTGCCATTACAGCATTCATACAAGCTGCGACGCCACTGGTACCGTAACAAGCTTAGTTGTCGGTACCGGCTCCGATATCTGTTCCGGTACCGGTTGCATCGACATCGGCTTCGGTGTCGACTGCAGCGGTACCCTGTCCGATGATGCCTATCGGTACCGATGACTCCCGATGTCGATACCACCCAGTATGCGTATCGGGCTTTACAAGAGCATCCAGACAGGCGATACTTCGATTCCTCCGAAGACTCTGATGCATCGGAGGCCTCTGTCGAAGCATCGGTACTAATTCCTCAGGAGCCTTCTCCAAAAAGAATAATGTCCTCTCCAGAAGACTTGTCTTTTCAAGACTTCATAAGGGAAGTGGCCAAGGGGCTTTCTATCTCAGTAGCCCCTGAGACAGAGCCTAGAGCCAAAAAATTGGATATTTTGTAATATCCTAAGGCTCCTAAAGAAGCAGCCACTTTGCCAGTTCATGAGATCCTTTATGACCACATGATAGGCATATGGGAGACTCCTCTCACCATCTCTTCTCATTCTCGTAGGTTGGATAACATGTATCGTGTCCCTCCTTGTCCTGAATTTCATAAAACTCAGCTTCCTCACCATTCTATTGTGGTGGAGTCTGCTATGAAAAAGTTAGAGTGCAAAGAGGCACTCATCTGCTCCTCCAGGAAGAGAATGTAGAACCTTAGATGCTTTTGGCAGGAAAATTTTTCAAGCCAGTATGCTTGTTGCCAGAATCAACTCCTATAGTCTCTACATGGGGATGTTTCTGAAGGAAGTTACAGATCATCTGCAAACTTTCCTCCCTTTTCTTCCAGAAGATAAAAGGGAAGACTTTCTTACCTGGCTTAAGCATGCCCAGGATGTTTCCAAATTTTCTAACCTTGCAGCCTTTGACTCTTTTGAGGGGGCCAGCAGAGCCTCGGCCATTGCCATAGGTGCACGCAGAATTGCTTGGTTACAAGCTTCTGATTTGGAACCCTGGGTCCAAGATGGATTAGGAAATCTTCCTTGTACAGATGAAAACCTGTTTGGCAAAGATTGGCAAGCAAAAGCCACTCAGATGGATGCAGAAAATTCTGCTTTGGATAGGCTTTCAAAGTCTACCTCTAATCCTCTCCAGAAGAGGTTGTTCAAAAAGACACATTTTCCCAAGAAGGGAGGATGATATCCTGCTTATGGTCAGCAGACACCTTCTGCAGGTCGTTTTGCTGCAAAGCTTCAACAACGTAAACAGGCCTAGTCTAAGGCTGCAAGGCCTACTGTAGCCCAACAGCCTCAGCCTCCTCAGGGCCTTTGACTTGCACCTAGAGAACTTAGCCTTTCTGGCTCTAAAAGAACCAGAGCCTCTCACCATTCCAGGAAGGTTAGCTCACTTTGCTCCCAGATGGGAGCAAATCACAGCAGAGCAGTGGACCCTTTCCATCATAAGGGAAGGGTACAAACTTCATTTCTTAAACCTTCCTCCTCACACCATGGTGAGACAGTTCAACTCTCCAACATCTCTCCTCGACCTTCTGGGTCAAGAGATTTCCACCCTTCTTGCCCAAGGGGCAATAGAAGAAGTACCTCTTCTTCAACAGGGCTCAGGGTTCTACTCCCCCTACTTTCTAATTCCAAAGAAAACAGGGGGTTACAGACCCATATTAGATCTCAGAGAATTGAACAAATTCCTATGCAAGGAGAATTTCAAGATGATTTCTCTGGGTACTCTTCTTCCATTCCTTCAGAGTCAGGATTGGCTTTGTTCTCTAGATCTCAAGGAGGCGTATACCCATATACTCATCCATCCAGCACACACAAGGTTCCTTCGGTTCCTTTATCAGGGAAAGCACTATCAATACAGGGTGCTTCCCTTTGGTCTGGCCTCTGCTCCAAGAGTGTTCACAAAATGCATGGTAGTAATAGCTGCATTTCTACGCACTCTGGGAATATTCGTATTCCCATATCTGGACGACTGGCTCATCCAAGCTCCATCCCAGTCAGAGGCCCAGACTTCCCTAGCCTGCACAATGCGTGTCCTGCAGTATCTGGGACTGGTTATAAACATTCCAAAGTCCCAACTCACCCCTACTCAGTCTCTAGAGTTCATAGGGGCCTTGCTGGATACCACAACTGCAAGGGCCTATCTTCCCCAGGCCCTTTGCCTACGCTTAGTGCAGTTAGCCTCTCAGATTCAGTTAAAAACCCACCTAACTGCTCGAGAGATGTTACAACTGCTAGGCCACATGGCATCCACGGTGCATGTGGTCCCTTATGCTCGCCTTCATATGAGGGCAGATCAATGGACTTTGTCCACCCAGTGGACCCAGGCATCTGGAAGTCTGTCAGACAAAATAGCAACCTCCAGGCACCTCTTTTGGTCTCTCCAGTGGTGGAAGTCCACTCAAAATCTGTTGCTGGGGTCCTCCTTCCAACAGTTGTTACCCCAAGCAATCCTTACAACAGATGCCTCTCCAAAGGGTTGGGGAGCTCATCTTCAAGACCTCTCCACCCAGGGCATTTGGTCCCCACAGGAGACCTCCCTACATATCAACTTCTTAGAGCTCAGAGCAATCTTCTTGGCTCTCAGAGTCTTCCATACCCTGCTCAGCTACAAGACAGTCCTCATTCACACGGACAACCAAGTAGCCATGTTCTATGTGAACAAGCAGAAGAACTGGCTCTCTGTCGCTTTGCAACGAAGCTCTGAGATTGTGGGCCTTCGCCAGAGAGCATCAAATTCATCTTCTGGCAGTATACCTTCCAGGAGTTCAAAACTCTTGGGCAGACAGACTCAGTCGAGTTCTGCTTCCACACGAATGGTCCCTTCATATGGACCAGATAGTCAGAATCTTTCGAATTTGGGTTGCAAGTCCGTGGAATGCCAAACTTCCCTGATTCTGTTCCAGAATTCCGTGTCAGGGAGTTCAGGCCAGGGATGCCTTCCTCCTTTATTGGGGTCAAGACTTCTGTACGCCTTTCCACCCATTCCCCTAATTCCCAAGACCCTGTTCAAGCTTCAGAGAGATCAAGGGACTATGATTCTCATAGCTCCATGTTGGCCACGCCAAGTGTGGTACCCTCTACTTCTGCATCTCTCTCAAGCTCCCTCCCTGGACTTCGGGTCTGCTCCAGATCTCCTGTCTCAGGAGGGGGGAACGTTGTGGCACCCAAACCCCCAATCTCTCCATCTCAGGGCTTGGTTGCTGAAGGCTTAGACCTTCAAGATTGGCATCTTTCTCAGCAAGTAAGGGATATCCTTCATGCTTCCAGAAAGCCTTCTACTAGACGTTCCTATGCTTTTAAATGGAAAAGGTTTACCATTTGGTGTGCTGAGAAGGGTATTAACCCTCTAGCAATACCTTTGAATTCTTTACTAGAGTATCTCCTGCATCTTTCCCATGCAGGCCTCAAGAATTCAGTAAGGGTCCATTTGAGTGCTATTGCAGCATCCCTCAAGCCTCTCAATGGACAACCTGTCTCCTCTCATCCTCTTATTGCAAGATTCATGAGAGGCCTTCTTTTAACTAAACCTCCCATTAGACCACCTCCAGTGGCATGGGACTTGAATCTGGTTCTTGGTCAGCTCATGAAGCCACCCTTTGAACCCTTAGCCACTACCTCCTTGAAATTTCTTTCCTGGAAGGTTATCTTTCTTATTGCAGTCACCTCAGCTCGCCGCATCAGTGAACTGCAGGCCTTAGTGGCTAATCCACCTTATACAAGATTCCATCATGATAAGGTTGTCCTTAGGACCAATCCACACTTTATGCCTAAAGTGGTCTCACCTTTTCATCTTAATCAAGAGGTGTATTTACCTGTCTTTTTTCCAGGTCCTCATGCATTGAGTGCAGAGAGGAATCTTCATACCCTGGATTGTAAGAGAGCTCTTGCTTTTTACTTACAAAGGACACAGCAACATAGAAAAAAGTCTTCTCAACTCTTTGTTGCTTTTGATCCCTCTCATTTGGGACTTCCAGTCTCTAAGAGGACACTGTCCAATTGGATTGCTCAGTGTATTTATTTTGCCTACCAGAGTAAGAACCTTTCTCTGGAGGGCCATGTCACAGCTCATAATGTGAGGGCCATGGCCACCTCTATGGCTCATCTAAATTCTGTGTCTATCAACCAGATCTGTTGAGCAGCCACCTGGGCCTCGATTCATACCTTCACAGCCCATTACTGTTTGGACAAGGACTCCCGCCGGGATGCCTTGTTTGGTCAGGCTGTTCTCAAACACCTGTTCCATGCTTAATCAACTCCTACCCTCCATCCCTGGTTGGATGCCTGAGATCCATGGGAGGAGGTAGAGCCCTTCTCAGGGTCTCACAGCCTTGGGGATCTCCCGGGCATCTCTAGCTGGGGAGTCCCCATATGTGAAGACTCATTCCTGCTTGTTCCTGGAGATAGCACAGTTACTTACCTGTAACAGGTGATCTCTGGGAACAGCAGGAATAAGTCTTCACAACCCACCCACCTCCCCTAGGAGTTGTATCTCTCTATCTATCTTTCCTTTCCTCTCTCTCTTTGTCTCAGCTTTAAAACTCGAACTGAAGAGAGGCGGTTAGGAAAGGCGGGAAGGCAGCGCGCAGGCGCTGTGGGATGCTCCCAAAAGCTTTCCTTTTTGGGAAGCTGGGGAGCGTTCCCACGCAGGCTCCGTCGGTACCGATGTACCCATTTGTGAAGACTTATTCCTGCTGTTCCCAGAGATCACCTGTTACAGGTAAGTAACTGTGCTTTCCTTATCGTCCCTCCAGTTCAGTCCCTCACTTCTGGGTTGTGCACCACTTTCCGCAGCATGGAGACTAGGCATGTCAGACTTGACATCACTGCACATATCCGGCTGGCACTGTTCCCTCTAAGCTGTGCATATGTGCGCGCGCACACACCTCGCTGAGCGAGCGCACATACTTTACAACAGAGCGCACAAAAATTACGGTTCTGATTCTGATAGAAAACACAGACTTCTTAAAATTTAAAAGTTGTGATTGTACTTACTAGAAATTTTCTGCTTCATTTAGTAATCATCTATTTTCATTTAATTTGATTAAAATCAATGTGGTGTACATACTGTATTCTGACTTGTAGTCAAATTATAACTCCGAGTGTCGTCATGTGGCGCACAAAAATTTAACCTTCCTTCAAAAGCTGAACAACTGATATTTTATGCACACACAGCCTACAGAAAATTAGAGGGAATATTGCAGGCTGGCACCACCCACCAGCTTCCAGTGTGTCCAGTCTCCATGCAGCTGGAGGTAGTGAGCCTAGGTGCTGGGCTCACTAGAGGAGCGAATAAGGAGCTTCAGACTAGTTAGGGGGTTTTGCCATTGATTTTCACATATATCTTAATTCTTTTGGGTGTTCTGTGCTTAAAGCTATTGGAAATAAAAAAAAAAACCTAAAAAAAAACAAAGGTCAGGAAAGGTGAAGGGGGCGTTTTGGGTCAGATACCTCTTACTCTCCTGGTCATCTTTAGCTCTTCTGTCGGCTCTCCCCTTCTAGTTTGTACGGAGGGGAGCTGTCCAGCGTTTGTTCTCCTCCTGAACCGGCTCAAATTTCAGCACTCTGATTCTGCTGAAATCGCCATCGGACAGTGTGCTGCTGCAGCTCAGCTTAATTCAGATCGGGGCCAGACTGCAGGCAGGACTTCCCCTTGGTCAGAGGAGTGAGCAGAGGCACTAAAGCCTGGTGGCAGAGGTGAGTGCTCCGATGATTTTTTTTCACTTGATCGGGTGAGGAATCGTGGCCTGCTGCCACGTGGGAGCCTTGTTTATCGGCAGGTAGTGCTGAGGAGATTCAGGGCCCGTTTTTCCCGCGTTTTTTGTTGGCAGAGGGTTTTTTCTGTCAGGAAACCCTTCAGTCGGTAAAGTCTTTCAGTTTTGGGGCGTTTTCAATTCTTTAACTTATTTTATCATTTTTGGTATTCTTAAAGGGACAGCGCACAAAAAAAAAATTTGTTTTAGCTGTTTACCTTTTTGTTTCCTGATTGCTTTTTTGGAGCTCAGCTGGTCTAAGTTCAGTTATAATTTTTTGGGTGTTCCGTAGCGCTAATGTGGCTCCCGTCGGGGCGCGGTCTCAGAAGCTGGTGTGTGTTGGGACTGTGCTGCTGAAGCTCTTAATATGGAGCAAGAGTCCCAGGAGAAGACTGTAGGGGATGCTCCTTTGGGAACGCGGGTTTCTACAGGGGCTTCGAAGAGGGAAGCCCTGCTGGATCCTTTGGCTAGTCCTGTTATGGCTAGTCCGGTGTTGCCTGGTGCGTCCGCGGTGCTGCTAGGAGCGGTGTCAGCACTGGGAGACTTTACACCAGACTTTGTGTTACTGCTTCACCAGGCCTACTGTTTGCGCCAACAAGGGGGCGTTCGTGAATGCGTTGCTTCATGGGGCAACAGGAGTCCAAGCGGCCTCGGTCAGGGCTGGGAGTGCTGACGGCAGACCAGTTAAGAGACCTCGGTCAGTGGACAAGCAACCCTTAGGTCCAGATTGGCCGGAGGCTGAGGACTTTGACATTGAGCCAGAAGCAGGAATGGAGGAGTTAGAGGAAGGTGAAATTCAGGAGCCTGATGATCAAGCCAGGATTATCCGGGTCTTTTGGAGAGAAGAGCTCACAGCGCTCATTACTGAGTCTCTTCAGGCGCTCAGTCTTTCTTCGAGCGCACCCGCAGAGGATGAGGGATTAGAGCAGGGGTCTCAAACACGCGGCCCGCGGGAGAAGGTTGTGCGGCCCGCGGCAGAATCGACGGTCAATTTTAAAAAAAATAAAAAACTGGCTTCTGCTGCTCTGTCCTGCGGCCCGTTCCCCTCTGCGCGAGAGCCCTGAATGTGCTTCCTCTGCGGCGTGCTTTTCAAGTCGCGAAGGGAGTATTTCCCTCTCGCGAGGCTTGAAAAGTGAATAGGCTTAAGCCGCGCGAGAGGGAAATACTCTCTTCGCGGCTTAAAAAGCATGCCGCAGAGGAAGCACACTCAGGGCTCTCGCGCAGAGGGAAAGGGGCCGCGGGACAGCTGATTTTCTGCTGCAGCAGAAGCCAGCAGCAGAAGCCAGGTTGTTTTTTTATTTACCGGGGGGTATGACTGGAAATGGGCTATTGGCAGGGGGGGGGTATGACTGGAAATGGGCTATTGGCAGGGGGGGTTATGACTGGAAATGGGCTATTGGCAGGGGGGGTATGACTGGAAATGGGCTATTGGCGGGGGGGGGGGGTTATGACTGGAAATGGGCTATTGGCGGGGGGGGGGTTATTACTGGAAATGGGCTATGGTGGGGGCTAGGACTGGAAATGGGCAGGTTGGGGTTAGGAAGGACTGGAGGTGGGCTGATGGGGGGAGTTAGGACTGGTAATGAGCTATGGAGGGGCTGACTGAAATGGGGTAATGGGGGTTAGGGCTGGAAGTGGGCTATTGGCAGGGGGGGTTATGACTGGTAATGGGCTATGGGGGGTCTAGGACTGGTAATGTGCTGGGGGGGTTGCTAGGACTGGAAATGGGCTGAGTGGAAGGGGGCTTGAACTGCAAATGGCTGATGGGGAGGGGGGCTTGGAATGGAAATGGGCTGTGAGGGGAGGGAGCTAGGATTGGAAATGGGCTGATGGGGGCTAGGATTGGAAATGGGCTGATGGTGAGGCTAGGATAGGACTGGAAATGGACTGATGCCGGGACTAGAAGGGAGCGGATGCTGGGTGGGGCTGGAACTAGAAGGGAGCTGATGTTGGGGGAGGATTAGAATGGGATGGAGCTGGGAAAGTGAAATGGAGAGGGGAAAAATATTTTGTCTGGGAGAGAAGACAAATCTACAATTGGCCAGGTATTGTGAGAGTAAGTGGGGATTGAGGATGGAGGGGTAAAATTTGAGTGGATGAAATAGGAATGAGGAAAGAGAAAAAGGAGAAAGATTAGTATGTTAAAGCAGATGTAGAGAGAGAATGGAAAAAAAACTAGGAGAGAAGAAAGGGCAAATGGAAGCAGACGATGGAGAGTTAGCAGAAGACATGAAGAAACCAGAAGAAAGTGGCTGGAACAATTGCAACTGAAAAAAATGCACAAAAGGTAGAAAAATATCTCTATTTTGAATTTATTAACTGGAATATGTCAGCTCTGGGAAATGTGCATCATTAATGTTTGCGCTTTGTTTAGTACAAGAGGAAATTAATTTATAGTTTTATTTCTACAGTGTTGTTGTACATTCCAAGTTTGGCTTTTGGGGTTCCCAGTTTAATTATTGTCTTCTTGTTTCTAAATCTTTTAGTCTTTCTTTATCCATACTCATTAAAGAGGCATGTTTACTAAAAGTTAGTGTATGGTAACATTATGCAAATATTTATGCAAATGAGGTCCCTTATGCAAATGAGGTCCTCATTTGGCCCTCAAAGCAATTTGAGTTTGAGACCCCTGGATTAGAGGATCCTCTCATACAAGCTGTGCGAAAGTCCCAAGTGGTGTTTCCCGTTCATAGGGTTGTCAAACAGATGATTCAGAATGAGTGGGATTTGCTGGAGGCAGGTTTGCATGGTATGCGGTCAATGAATAGTCTTTATCCCTTGGCTGATTAGGAGCAGGAGATGTTTCGTTCTCCGTGTATAGATGCCGCGGTTTCGGCAGTCACAAAGACTACCATTCCGGTGGAAGGCAGTGCGGCTTTAAAGGACACACAGGATCGGAAGATAAATGTCCTATTGAAGCAAGCCTTTGAGGTTAATTCTCTGTGTCTTCAAGCCTCTATTTGTGCGGCTTGGGTAGCGATAGCATGCCTTTGATGGTTGCAGCGTTTACAGCAGCCAGGGCAGCAGACGCAGGAGGATTTAACTAGGCTGGAGTCGGGTTCAGTTTATTTAGCCGATGTACAGTATGACCTGATTCAAGGTTTGGCGAATTCCATGGCTTCCTTGGTAGCTGTTCACCGTTATCTTTGGCTCAGGAATTGGGCGGCAGATGTGTCCTCCAAGTCGCGTCTTAAATTTCCCTTTAAAGGGAAGTTGTTGTTTGGCGATGATCTCGATAAGTTGGTTAAAGATTTGGGAGAATCAAAAGGTCGCTTACCAGAGGATAAGCCGAAGCCGGGATGCACTCAATTAACTTTGCGGGGTCAGTCTCGGGACTTCCGGCATTTTCGTACCTCCCATTTGGGAAACTTTCAAAAAGGGAGCTTTTCCTCTCGGGGGCAAAGTTAAAGAGGCTTCAGAGGAGCGGGCAGAGGCTTTGCGGCTCCCGCCTCCTCGGGATTTAGGAAGACTCAATGAAGTGAGGGGGGGCCCAGGCAGGAATCCTACCAATAGGGGTTCATCTTCGGGAGTTTTTTCCTGCCTGGGTCCAGATAACATCAGACCAGTGGGTGTTGGAGGTCATTCGCGAGGGCTATTCTCTTGAGTTGGGCTGCCCAGTGGTCGATTCTTTTGTCCAGTCCCCTTGCAGGGGCCGAGACAGGGCAATGGCAGTATGGGAGTCTGTCTTGGCTGCTGCATCTACGAGCGTTGGTTCTAGTACCGCAAGAACTGCACAGCGTCTTTATTTCATAGTTCCAAAGAAGGACGGGGCCTACTGTCCAATTCTAGATCTCAAGGGGGTAAATTGCTGCCTGCGCATACCTCATTTCTGGATGGAAACCTTGCGTTCCGTTGTAGCGGTTCGTCAAGGAGAGTTCTTAACGTCTCTAGATCTCACCGAAGCGTATTTGCACATCCCAATCAGACCAGATCATCAAAGGTTTCTCAGGTTTGCATTGCCATGGGGCCATTTTCAATTCCAAGCTTTGCCCTTTGGCCTAGCGACAGCCCCACGTACCTTCACCAAGGTGATGGTCGTGGTAGTGGCGGCTCTTCAAAAAGAGGGGATATTGGTTCATCCTTATCTCGACGACTGGCTGATTCGGGCGAAGTCCCGGACCAAAAGTCTGCAGGTAACTGGCAGAGTGGTACAGCTCCTGCAGAGTCTCGGTTGGATGGTCAATACGGCCAAGAGCCGGCTGGTCCCAATGCAAGTTCTGGAATACTTGGGGGTGCGTTTCGACACTCAACTGGGAGCAGTCTTTCTTCCGGAGCGTCGCGCCCAAGCCTTTCGGCAATTGGTACGCAATTTTTTCAAGACTCCAGCTCCGTCAGCTTGGCATTATCTACGGGTGTTAGGAACAATGCCAGCGATTCTGGAAGTCGTGCAGTGGGCCAGAGCTCACATGTGTCCATTGCAAAAGTCGCTGCTCCACCGCTGGTCACAACAGAATGATTCTCTGGCCAGGCGCCTTCCCTGTCCGCTACGGGTGAGGGGGGAGTCACATTGGTGGCTTTGTCCGCAGAATCTAGAGGCGGGCATGCGTCTCGAACAGCCGCATTGGCTTCCGGTGCTGACGGATGCCAGTCTAGCGGGTTGGGGAGCTCATTGCATGGAGCTCTTCGCGCAGGGCTTCTGGACGGTTCATGAGTCCGTGGTCGATCAACCGTCTGGAGTTGCGGGCGGTAGCTCTGGCGCTTCCAGCCTTTGAGACCACCGTAAAGGGTCGCACAGTTCGAGTACTATCAGACAATGTACCAACAGTAGCGTACCTCAATCGGCAAGGCTGCACAGGAAGTGCGGCAATGAAGGAAGAAGCAGAAGATCTGTTCGCATGGGTGGAGCCGCGTCTCCAGGTGCTGTCAGTAGTGCACATTGCCGGATCAGACAATGTGACATCTATCTCAGCCAAGTAAGGATAGATCCAGGAGAGTGGGAGCTTCACCCGGAGGTCTTTGCTCAGTCACCAAGTGGGGATCGCCAGTTAGGGATCTCATGGCGACATTTCGGTCGGCAAAGGCAAATCGTTTCTTCAGCAGGAGGCGAGAGAGGCTGTCGGAAGGTCTGGATGCCTTGCTTCAGCAGTGGCCCGCGCACGGTCTCCTCTACGTTTTTCCTCCGTGGGCTCTCATAGGGCGTGTGATTCAGTGCATCAAAGCTCATCGGGGCTCCGGATTGGCCTCGTCAGCCATGGTATACCGATCTGGTGCATCTTGTCAATGGGAGCCCGTGGCAGATGCCGCTTCGGGAGGATCTTCTGTTACAAGGTCCTCTGTGGATGCCGCAGGTGGCTCAGTTCTCGCTTATGGCTTGGCCCTTGAAAAGGCAAGGTTAAGAAAGAGAGGTTATTCCAATGTGGTCATTTCCACTTTGCTGTTGGCTAGGAAGAGGTCGATGTCCTTGGCATATATATATGTGTATGGTGTATTTTTGAGGACTGGTATGAGCGGCATCTGGTTCGCCCGGCTACGGTGTTAGTTCCAGTAGTGTTGAGTTTCTTGCAGGATGGTTTCGATAAGGGATTGGTGGCCAGTTCGTTAAGAGTCCAGTTGGCAGCTATTGTTATCGAGGTAAAGTGCCAGGGGTCACCTTGTGGGCCCATGCCGATGTAGTGCGTTTTCTGAGAGCGGTTTCACGTCTGCGTCTGTCGTGCAGGGTGGGGTCTCCTCTGTGGGATCTCAACTTGGTTTTAGGGGCTCTAACTGAGGAACCCTTCGAGCCTTTGCATCAGGCTTCTCTAAAGGATTTGACTTTGAAGACAGTGTTTTTGGTAGCCATTTGCTCGGCATGTCGTATCTCGGTGTTGCAGGCTTTGTCCTGTCGAGAACCATTTCTGACTTTCTCTAGGGAGAAAGTGGTGTTACATCCCTTGCCATCTTTTCTACTAAAGGTAGTTTCAGCTTTTCACGTGAATCAATCTGTTTCTTTGCCAGATTTAGGTTACTCAGATGATAGCGTGGCAGGCCGTAGTTTGCGTTTGTTAGACATAAAGAGGGTTCTGAGGCGATATCTGAATGTCTCGGAGCCCTTTCGCAAGTCAGAGAGTTTGTACTTTTTGGAGGGCCACGTAAGGGGGATGCGGCAGCCCAAAGCTTCAATTTCCAGATGGATCCGTGATGCGATTGCTTCAGCGTATATCTTGCAAGGTCGACAGGTGCCCTTGGGGCTGAGGGCTCATTCTACTAGGGCGCAAGCGGCATCGTGAGCGAAACATAGCTTGGTTCCTCCCGTGGAGATTTGCAGAGCGGCCACGTGGTCTTCTTTGCATACGATCAGTAAGCATTATCGCTTGGATGTTCAGGCGGCGGGAGATGCCTGATTCAGTTCTGCGGTCTTGCAGACCGGGTAGACTGGTCCCTGCTCTGTTACATCCCAGAGGTGAGGGACTGAACTGGAGGGACGATAAGGAAAGATAAATTAGACTTCTCCAGGACCAAGCAGGAAGTCAGTCCTCACATATGGGTGTCATCGACGCCGATGAAGCCCCAGCGGAGCATTTCCCCAGCTTTCTATGAAAGCCTTTGGGAATGCAGGCATGCATGCACGGTTCCCTTCCCGCCTAAAGGTGCCATCTTACCTCAGTCTCTCATTTTCCGGGAAGCCCACCGGACGTGTGTCCTGTTATCCCGGATAAAAATTTGATTTTTTTCGGCGATTCTCGCTATTTTTTTTTTTCTTCCCGGTTCGACGCCGGTTCCACTCCCGCCGGGTTCGGTACACCGGTATCAAGCCCGATTCTTATTTTTCGGTTTTTGCCCTTCGTGGCTGGCGTTCGCGCCCTTTTTTGCTTTTTCCCTGGAAGGCCGGTCCTTTGACCTCGCGGGGACTCTTTTTTCCCTGATGGCTTCCAGCGGTTTTAAAAAGTGTGATCGGTGTAAGAAGTTGATGTCTCTCACCGACACACATGACTGCTGCCTTCGGTGCCTCGGTCCTGATCATGACCCTAAGACGTGTGGACCATGTGGGAAGATGTCTTCCAAGGCACTGCGAAGTCGCCAGCAGCAGAAAGAAAGGCTTTTCTCGGACTCAGCCTTCGGCCGGGCCCGGACCTCGTCTGAGGCCTCGACATCTCGGGTTTCGCATTCCGAGCGCCATCGAGGCTCCTCGGACAGGGGGTCCCCCGACCGGGAACGCAAGAGGAAGAAGCGGTTCGTGAGGGCGTCGTCGGAAGAGGTCCCTGGCTTCTCGAGGGCCAGGTCTAAGACCCCAGACCATTGCCCCGGGCCCGTGGAACAAGAGAAGCCTGCCAAAGTCCGCGTGGAGCTGGAGTCTGCTGCACACGTAAGCCCTGTGGTCCTTGAGGACTCTCCTCCCAGAGAGCCGACGTCGGGCCCGGTGCCGCCGGGGCCCGAGTCGATGGCTGCTGCGTCTCCCGAGCTGAGTCTCAGGATGACAGCCTTGGAGTGCAGACTGTCTGCCTTCATGGAGCAGCAGCGGGCACTGATGGCCAGCCTGTCTGGCGCTTCTGCCCCAACCACCGGGACATCGACATCGAAGTCGACCCCGGAGACCGAGCCGATACTCGAGTCCATGATGGCTCGAGGTCGACCTCGGTCACGGTCTCCCTCGACCTCCCGTTTGGGACCGAGTGCGTCGACGCTGGTGCCTCCAGCGTCAGGGCGGGTGCTCCAGGGCCCCGCGGGGTCAGAGCCTGACTCCTCCTCAGACGAGTCCACCTGGGAGACGAAGGATGAGGAGTTCCCCGACACATTCAAGACTCGGTGTGTCCCATCAGACTCACTGCAGTCTGAGCCCCGGAGTAGATCCCCCCCCTGGAGGATACCCGGTTCTCGGAGTTTGTCCGGGATATGGCCACCACGTTGGCTATTTCGGCGGACCCCGAGGAAGAGCTCGAGGCCCTGCAGTACGACTCTCCTCTGAAGGAGGCCTTTACTGTCCCCGTTCCTCCGATGCTGGAACGGCTCCTCTTCCGGATGTGAGAGGCACCGGCCTCGGCGCCGGTTTTAAGCACGCGGGTCGATTCGATTTACCGACTCCGGAAGAGCCCTGGCTTTCAGAAGGTGCAGCTACCACACCATTCCATGGCGGTGGAATCGGCCATGCATCGCCTGAAAAGTCAGAAGATGCACTCTGTGGTGCCCCCCGGCAGGGAGGCCCGGAACCTCGATTGTGTTGGCAGAAAGTGCTTCCAGGGCTTGATGCTTGCTTGCCGTGTCCAGTCTTACCAGATGTACATGGGCATGTACTTGCGAGACCTGGCCAAGGAGTTGGCCGGGTTCTCCGCTGGTCTCTCCGGGGAACCCTTGCAGAGATTCAAGTTCTTGTCCTCGGGGATTCGGGACTGCTCAAAGTTTGTCCCGCGCCGCCTACGATGGCTTCGAGGCTTCGGCCCGAGTTGCGGCAGCCCGCATCGCGGTTCGACGCCAGGCATGGCTGCAGTCATCGGACCTCGAGTCATGGGTTCAGGACAAGTTGGTCGATGTCCCTTGCCGAGGGGAGAACTTTTTTGGCAAGCCCATGACCGAGAAGGCCGCACAGCTCGAGACTGAGCACCTTACAAGGACAAGGCTGTCTAGGAAGACCTCTGCCCCTTCTCACAAGAAGAAGGCCTCGGGTAAGAAGCCCTTTTACCCGAGGAAGGGCACTGCCTACAAACAGTACCGTCAGTATCAGGCTGCCCAAGCTGCACCCCAGGGTCAGCAAGCCAAGGGGCAGGGTAATGGGCCCCGTAGGCAGAGGACCCCCAAGCCTCCGGCCCCTGCTCCCACTCAGCAGGGTGGGGTTTTTTGACTCCTTGAGCATAGCCTCTCAGTCCCTGCTCTCCCAACCCTGCACAGGAGGTCGCCTCGCCCTCTTTGCCCACCAGTGGCCCCACATCACTGGGGACAGTTGGGTGTTGAACATAGTCCACAGGGGCTATGCACTACATTTTCACCAACTGCCTCCGCCATACTTTCCAGGGGAGCCTCCAAGGTCTCCCCTGCACACAGATCTTCTCCTCCAAGAGCTTCAAGGTCTGTTGGTGGACAGGGCGGTGGAATCTGTGCCTCCCCACTTGCAAGGTCACGGGTTCTTCTCCAGGTATTTCCTGGTTCCCAAAAGAACCGGTGGCCTTTGACCTATTCTGGACCTCAGGAACCTCAACAAGTTCCTAGAGAAAAAAGTTCAAGATGCTTACTCTTGGAACACTTCTGCCCTACCTCCAGCGGGGAAATTGGCTATGCTCCTTAGATCTAAAGGATGCGTACACTCACATCCTCATTCATCCAGACCACAAAGTACCTCAGGTTCATTGTGGGAGGAAACCATTATCAGTACAGAGTACTGCCTTTTGGCTTCACCTCTGCTCCCAGGGTCTTTACCAAATGCCTGGCAGTGGTGGCGGCCTACCTGAGAAATCAGGGAATCTTTGTCTTCCCCTATCTGGACGACTGGCTCATCAGGGGTCAAACGTTCCAGGAGGCCAGACAAGCCACCCTCAAAACTATTGCTCCTCTTCTAAGCCTGGGGTTTGTAATAAACTTCGCAAAGTCCACTTTGCTCCCCTCCCAGAACTTGGAGTTCATGGGGCGAGGCTGGACTCTGTCCTGGCAAACACATTCTTGCCAGCAAACAGGGCCCAAAGACTGATGGACTTAGCAAATCAGTTTCTCAGCGGGTCAGTGGTCTTCGCCAGACTCTGCCTGAGGCTGCTTGGCCACATGGCTTCGACAGTTCATGTAACCCTCAATGCCAGGCTCCATATGCGGCCTGCACAGTGGTGCCTTCAGAGTCAGTGGTCACAGGCCATAGGCAGCCTCAGAGACAGAATAAGGGTGTCCAGACCATTTCTGGACTCCCTCAGCTGGTGGCTGCACCCACCCAATCTGCTAAAAGGAGTGCCCTTTCAAATTCCTGGGTACACAGTGGTACTGACCATAGACGCCTCCCTGCAGGGCTGGGGAGCTCATTGTCTGGGCAAGCGCACCCAGGGTCTGTGGTCTCCCTGGGAAGCCGCACAGCAAATCAATCTCCTGGAACTCAGGGCCATTCGGTTAGCCCTTAAGACATTTTCTCAAACCCTGGCTCATCAGTCTGTCCTAGTTCAAAAAGACAACTAGGTAGCCATGTTTTATGTGAACAAGCAGGGCGGAACTGGGTCCAGGCTCCTTTGTCAGGAGGCACAGGACCTTTGCTTGTTTGCTCTCAAACACAACATGCTCCTCAAGGTAGTGTATCTACCTGGCCAGG
The DNA here is from genome assembly GCA_033557465.1 of Ichthyophis bannanicus. NCBI lineage: Eukaryota > Metazoa > Chordata > Amphibia > Gymnophiona > Ichthyophiidae > Ichthyophis > Ichthyophis bannanicus. The sequence continues at coordinate 659,238,385 of CM066031.1, forward strand.
AGAACTTCCTGGCAGACAGGTTGAGCAGGATTTTGCAGCCCTACGAGTGGCAGCTCCATCCTTTGGTATTTCAGAAGATTTTCCTGAAATGGGGACTTCCATCCATAGACCTGTTTGCCAGTCCTCTGAACAAACAGCTGCCAAAGTTCTGCTCCAGGTAACCGCATCCTCTGCGGATAGCAGCAGATGCTTTTCTGATTCCCTGGTCTCAGGGCCTCCTGTATGCGTTTCCTCCCACGCCCTTGGTGGCCCGAACTCTCTTCAAGATTCTTCAGGACAAGGCCTCAGTCCTGCTGGTGGCTCCCAGGTGGCCCAGACAGCCTTGGTTTCCACTGCTGCTTCAGTTGGCAGTGGATCCCCCACTGCCTCTGGGGTTGCAACCCGACCTTCTCTCTTAGGATCAGGGTTCCCTTCTGCACCCCAATCTCAAAGCTCTCAATTTGATGGCCTGGAGGCTGCAAGGGTAGTTTTAGCTCCCTGGGGCCTACCTCAGGAAGTTGAGGAGGTTGTCCTAGCCTCTAGGAAACAGTCCGCTAGGAAAACCTATGCTCTCAAATGGAAAATGTTTTCTGTGTGTTATCAGCTACGTACAGAGGATCCCTTCTCCTATACTGTACCAGTGGTGCTTCAGTACTTACTGCACTTGTCAAATCAGGGACTTAAGTCCAATTCTGTTCGGGTCCACCTCTCAGCTCTAGCAGCTCACCACTCACTGGTGGAAGGACATTCTCTGTCGGTTCACCCCTTGGTGTCCCGCTTTCTCAGGAGCTTGCTTTTGCTCAAGCCCTCCAATCCGTCCTCCTGCTCCTGAGTGGGAGTTGAGTGTGGTCTTGCAGCAGCTGACTCGCCCACCCTTTGAGCCGATGGCTACTTGCCCTCTACACTTCCTGTCCTGGAAGACACTCTTCCTAGTAGCCCTTACCTCGGCCAGTCGAGTGAGTGAGCTTCAGGCCCTGGTCTGTGATAGGCGTTACACTCGCTTCTATGGGAACAGGATAGTCCTTAGGACTAATCCAAAGTTCCTTCCAAAGGTTGTCTCCTCCTTCCAACTTAACAAAGAGGTGGTTCTTCCAACATTCTTCCCTAGGCCTCATGCAAGCCAGGCTGAAGCAGTTCTGCATACCCTGGACTGTAGGAGGGCCTTATCCTTCTTCCATGACCGTACGCAGGGGCATCGAAGGGCTACTCAGCTCTTCGTATCCTTCAACCCTAATAAGTTGGGTTTGGCTGTGTCCAAGCGTACCTTGTCCATCTGGGTGGCTGACTGTATCACCTGGGCTTAAAAGGCGGCTGACCTTCCTTTGCAGGGTCGGGTTACAGCCCACCGTGTCAGGGCAATGGCTGCCTCAGTGGCTCATCTCCGCTCTGTGCCCTTGGTAGACATCTGCAGGGCTGCAACTTGGTCTTCAAGCCAGACTTTTGCGGCCATTACTGTCTGGAGAGGGAGTCCCGTAGGGACAGTGCTTTTGGCCATGCCGTACTCCGGAATCTCTTTGAGGTTTAGGCAACTCCTGCCCTCTGTTGGGCTACCGATGGAGGTTGTGTCAGTGAAAAGTCTTTCTTTGATGTTGGGACTAGAGGGAGTTCTCTTGTTCAACCTGGGTTCTTCGGTAGCCCAGAGCTAGGGAGTCACCCATATGTGAGGACTGACTTTCTGCTTGGTCCTGGACAAAGAGTAGTTACTCACCTGTAACAGGTGTTCTCTAGGAGCAGGAATCGGTCCTCACAACCCTCCCTCCTCCCCTGGGAGTTGCAGTTGTACGTAGTTTATTTTTCATTTTTGTGTGCTGTTCTTAGCTATGTCATTTGACTGAGGTAAGATAGCACCTTTAGGCGGGAAGGGAACCGCGCATGCATGCCTGCATTCCCAAAGGCTTTCATAGAAAGCTGGGGAAATGCTCCGCTGGGGCTTCATCGGCGTCGATGACACCCATATGTGAGGACTGATTCCTGCTGCTCCTGGAGAACACCTGTTACAGGTGAGTAACTACTCTTTACCTGCTAATTGTTGTTCCTTGAGGAACTCCAGTTCAGTCCCGATTCTCGCCCATATTCTGTTCAGTACCCCAGAGTCCTTCTTTCAGGCAGGACGTGTGAGAGCAACTAAACTGTAGAGAGAGAAACTGGATTTTGCTGTATTCAGGCAAGGGTATGTTCTGTTGTTCCTGGCGGTATATTCTGTATTCTGCCCTCTTTCTCTCTCTCCTGTTGGTTCTGTTCTTTCTATGCTAGCGGGAGAGAGAGAGTTATCCTCTAGGTACAGTGGTGTGCAAAAGTCTGGAATCACTTGTAAATTTGATGTTTTTTCAACTTTGTGACCTTATATCTTAATTTCTTTTTCCTCCCAGTGGCTTTTTCTGTGTATCTCATGATAAGTGATAGATTTGGCTATCAGGGCCAACTTTTAGTATTGGTTTGGCCCTTATTTTTTGAGTTTGTTCCCCATAGTTGTCCTGTTGATAGATTTTCTGCGAAAATTGCGTAATGTACATCGTTGGCCAACGATATATTATATGCTTTAAAATATGTACGCACGCCAGGTTCCTTCAAATTAATGTATGTGGCCTTGAAAAAGGCCATTTTTATGTGTCAATGATGGCTCAGTATTTCATGGGCCACCCTTTGTTCTTGATCACCTGACTGCACCTTGTCAGCATTGAATGAACCAGTCTGACAAGGTGATCGTTGATGACAACGCGGTTCCAAGCTGCAATGAGTGACTCAATCAGCTCACGCTTTGATGTTGGATGCCTCTTGATTATTTCCAAAGCCACCTTGTGCCACAGGTTCTCGATTGGATTCAGATCTGGAGACTGGGCAGGCCAGTCCATTGACTTGATGATGTTCCGCTGCTTCTGGAGCTATGGCAGGGTGCATTGTCATCTTGGAACAGGAACTGGCCAGGAAACAGCTGGTGTGCTGATGGCACCATGCACTTTTGCAGTATGGTGATGTACTTGGCCCCGTTGACCATTCCATCGATGATGTGAATCTTCTGGTGGGGTCGTCTTTTCAGCAACCCCCACCCCAAGCCACTCTAACAGATGCTGCACAGGTGGGTTGGGGAGCCCACCTGCAAGGCCTCTCTATCCAGGGTACCTGGACTCCCCAGGAGGCCTATCTCCGTATCGATCTCCTGGAGCTCAGAGCAATCTTCCTTGCTCTTTGAGTATTTCACACCCAGCTCAGCTACAAGACAGTCCTAGTTAAAACGGACAATCAAGTAGCCATGTTCTATGTGAACAAGCAGGGCGGAACAGGCTCTGTCGCTCTGCAACGAAGCTTTGTGACTATGGGCCAGAGAGCATCAGATTCATCTCCTTGCCGTATATCTTCCAGGCATTCAAAACTCTTGGGCAGACAGACTCAGTCGAGTTCTGCTTCCACACGAATGGTCTCTCCATGCAGACCAGGTGGCCAAAAGTTTTCAAATTTGGGGAACCCCGGACATAGACCTCTTTGCAAGTCCGCTGAATGCCAAACTTCCCTGGTTCTGTTCCAGAATTCTGGCTCAGGGTTGTCAGGCCAGGGATGCTTTCCTCCTCCATTGGGTTCAGGACTTCCTGTATGCCTTTCCACCCATTCCCCTAATTCCCAAAGCCTGTTCAAGCTTCAAAGAGACAGAGGTCATATGATCCTCATAGCTCCACGTTGGCCACGGCAAATGTGGTACCCTCTGCTCCTACATCTCTCTCAAGCTCCATCTCTGGAGTTAGGATCTGCTCCAGATCTCCTTTCTCAAGAGGACGGGATGCTGTGGCATCCCAATCCCCAGTCTCTGCATCTCAGGGCCTCGTTGCTGAAAGCCTAGAACATCACAGTCTTAACCTTTCCCAGCAGGTAAAGGATATCCTTTATGCTTCCAGGAAGCCTTCCACAAGACGCTCTTATGCATTTAAGTGGAAAAGGTTTACTATATGGTGCTCGCAGAAGGGTCTTAACCCTCTTGTGATACCCCTGGAATCATTACTGGAGTATCTCCTTCATTTATCAAATGCAGGGCTTAAGACCAATTCAGTAAGAGTCCATTTGAGTGCTATTGCAGCTTCTTTCAAGCCTCTATATGGACAACCTATTTCCTCTCCTCCTCTCATAGTGAGATTTATGAGAGGCCTTCTTTTGACTAAGCTGCCCATTAAGCCACCTCCAGTGGCATGGGACTTAAATATGGTTTTTGGGCAGCTCATGAAACCGCTCTTTGAACCATTAGCCACTACCTCTTTGAAATTCCTTTCCTGGAAGGTCATCTTTCTTATTGCAATCACATCAGCACGTCGCATCAGTGAATTGCAAGCATTGGTGGCTGATCCTCCTTATACAAGGTTCCATCATGACAAGGTAGTCCTTAGGACTCATCCATACTTTATGCCAAAGGTGGTGTCGCCTTTTCATTTAAACCAAGCGGTTTACCTTCCTGTATTCTTTACAAGGGCTCATGCCTCAAATGCAGAAAGGAATCTTCATACTTTGGACTGTAAAAGAGCTTTGGCCTTTTACTTGCAAAGGACACAGCAACATAGAAAGTCCCCTCATCTCTTGTTGCTTTTCATCCTAGTCATTTGGGACTTCCAGTCTCCAAAAGGACACTGTTCAAATGGATTGCACAGTGTATATCTTTTGCCTATGAGAGTAAGAACCTTCCTCTTGAAGGCCATGTCACAGCTCACAAATTGAGAGCCATGGCAGCCTCAATGGCTCATCTTCACTCTGTCTGTCAACGACATCTGTCGAGTAGCTACTTGGGCTTCGGTTCATACCTTCACAGCCCAGTACTGCTTAGACAAGGACTCCCGCCGGGATGCTTTGTTTGGTCAGGCTGTTCTTCAACACCTGTTCCACACTTAATCAACTCCTACCCACCGTCCCTGGTAGGATGCGAGATCCATGGGGGGATGTGGAGTCCTTTTATAAGGGCACACAACTTTCTGGGGCCATCTCCTTGGCATCTGCAGCTAGGGAGTTCCCCATATGTGAAGACTACATTCCTGCTTGTTCCTGGAGATAGCATAGTTACTCACCTGTAACAGGTGATCTCCGGGAACAACAGGAATTTAGTCTTCACAACCCACCCAGCTCCCCTAGGAGTTGTATCTCTCTATCTTTCTTTTTCTCTCTTTCCCTCTTTCCCTCTCTCTTTTGTCTCAGCTTTAAACTCAACTGGAGAGGGACAGGTGGGAAGGTAGCACGCAGGTGCTGTGGGATGCTCCCAAAAGCTTTCCTATTGGACGCTGAGGAGTGTTCCCGCGCAGGCTCCGTTGGTACCGACGATACCCATATGACCATATGTGAAGACTAAATTCCTGCTGTTCCCGGGTGAGTAACTATGCTTTCTCCTCTGAAGAAAATCTGAGGATTGAGAGGAAAAAATTGATTAAATGCTCATGAACGACAGCCTTGAAGATGACTCACTTGAGCGCAACTTGGAAAGCTCCACTAGGCTGCGGAAAATTTGGTAGTCATAGGAGGAAGGAAAATTGGTTTAGCTCCACACACTTATGATAAGACTGTTTTGAGCAGCCACAAAATTGGAAGGATTTTGAAGGATCTGGAAGAGTGCAGCACCTCACACAATCTGAATGCCCCCTCAATCCTCCTCTGTTCACGCTTGCTGTCTCCCAAAGATTGCATAAGGCTTTCAAAGGGATCGGCCTGCCTGCCCCCTTAAATGCAGTGTTGTAAAAGCCAGTGAAAAAATTATCATGGGAGTAGAGCTGAGCCTGGTATGAATCCTCTGCCTGGGGTTCAGAGGGGGTGAGTACCAGGGCTTGACCCTTGTCTTTGTACTTTTTGGGGACTCGCGATTCTGTCTGTGTAGAATGCAATTCAGGGTAGACTAACAATCATTGGCGCAGTGTGTGGGCTTTGCGCTGTTTTCTACACACATTAATGTTTTCTCCTCTTGGGCATCTAAAGGTCGCGTGGTCTGTGTGCACGTTCTGCCCAAGTGGTTCCAATGCACATTCCTACCCTAGTACCTATAATGCACTTTGCAATAAAAGCGCAGTCAACATGCACCTTCAGGCCTCCACAGCCTTAGCGCGCACTGTTGTGGTACTTGCCTTAACTCTGTCTTCTAGGAAATGTTGTTTGACTTGTGGCACGTGAGGTACCTAATCTCTGGATTCTGGACTCTGTTCTTGTTGCATGGCAGTTTGAGTTGCCCCTGGAGGACCTGCTCCTCTTCTTTCAGCCCGGGGATGCAATTAGTCCGGTTTTGCCTGCCTCAGGACAGGAGGTGATGGATGGTGCTATGGGTAAAGATATCCAGCCAGCCAAAGGATCCAGTGACCATGCTGTGAGCCACTCATCCTCTAGGAGGTCTGTGGCGGCTATGCTCCCTTTTGTTGGGGGGTTATTTCCGAGAGGAGAATTTCTGGACTCTGGATTGTGCTCCCCAGAATTATTTTTCTTTCGCAGCAGGCCTGTTACTTCTGGTGTGGAAATTCAGACCCTGTGGGTGCCCCCAGGCATAGTCTCTTGTGGGGCAGGCAGAGTGGAAGCCTTGTTCGATTGCTTTTGACTAAGTGTCCCTGGTGTGAGGTGCCCCTTGGAGATGGGGAACAGCTGAGATCTGTCAGTGATTTAGACTGAGACTTTGTTTTAGATGGCTCAGTACTGGGTTCTGATATGGATGTAGAAGTACTCACCTTCAGAAACTTGTGAGGAGGCCAGTGTGATCCGCCTATTCCAGAAGGAGGAGCTGGCAGCGTTGATTGCCAGGATCTCAATTGGCTTGAACTTGTCAGATGCTTCGGGCACAGAGTAGGAGCTAAAAGTACGTCTGCTCCTTCAAGGGGTGAGAAAATCCACTACTGTCTTCCCATTTCTGGATGTGATCAAAGATATTATCTAGTCAGAGTGGGACTCTTCCAGCTACCTGCCTAAAGGGTTAAGTGCGTGTAAGAAGATCTCCACTCTCCCGGAGGAGTGTGAGTGGTTGAACTATTTTCGCCATGGTGGCTGCGGCTATTCTGCATCTGGCGGTGCTTTTTCCTTTCAAATGACCCAGGTGGTATGCCTGCCCTTCTCTAAGGAATAGTGTCGGGGGAAGGATAAGGATCTTCATCTTGTGGTTATCCGGAGAGTGCCTCTCTGGTACTTGGAGGTTACAAATTCCTTTCATAAATCTGATCACCTTTCTCTGCTGTCTGCTGGGCCATGCAAGAGTGAAGCGGCAGCTATGTTGACTTTGGAGCGCTGTATTAAGGAGGCTTTGCCTCAGCATATCTGTTACAGAATCAGCCGGTTCTGTGGACGATTTGCGTGCCCATTCTACCCAAGTGCAGGTGTCCTCCTGGGCGGAATGGAGCTCGGTAGTTCTTGCAGACATTTGTCGGGCAGCCATGTGGGCATCACTTTCCACACTTGTCAAGCATTACCTCTTGGATGTCCACATAAGGGCAGACCCAGCCCTTGACTTTATGGTTTTGTGAGCTCTTGTCATCTTCATGCCCAGTGGAGCTGTAACTTTGGTACATCCCACTTGTCTGGACTGGTCTAGCAGGACAATATGGAAGGTGAAATGTTTTTCTAAGTTAATGTCCTTTTTTTGAGTTCTGCTAGACCAATCCCCTCACTTGGTTTGCAGCTTGTCGTGCTGTGAGGGCTTGTGTGCATCAGTGATGCTGAGAGCTAAGCTATCAGTAGCTTAGCTACTGGCAGGGTCTCCCAAGACAGACAGGTCTCAGCTGAGATGCCAGACTAAGGCAAACCACTTATCTGGGCAGCAGCAGAATGGGACGGTTTTGTAAACGGAGGATCATATTTCTGTGACAAATACAACAACACTGGAATTAACAGCATGGAAGAAGGGATTGGCAAATCTACTTCTATATCTTGCCTTGAAAACCCAATGGATAGTCACAAAACAAATTGCACTATAGTGCTGGAAGATGAGACCCCCCCCCCCACCCCACCCAGGTTGGAAGGCACTCAAGTGGCTACTGGGGATCAGCTGAAGACTTCTTAGAGTAAAGCCAGCATTTATGATGTGGTTGGATCTGCTGATGTAGCTGTGCATGAAAAGAGAGTCAGAAATTGCAAAGATATCTTACATATTGGGACTATGGAACATACAAAGCATGAACCAAGGGATGTTGGAAGTGGTCAAGAATGAAATGTAATGTGTGCAACACGATCTGTTGGGTGTCGGTGAACTGAAATGGACTGGCTTTGGGCACTTTGCATCTGATGATATGGTTTACTATGCTGGAAATGAGACAAAGAAATGGTGTTACATTTACATTTCTTGCAAGTTTCATCTTAACTATAATGCAATACAGTGCAATCAGTGAATGCTTAATTTCTATTTATCTACAAGGAAAGCCCATCAACACAACTATAATTCAGGTATATGCCCCTACAACAGCTGCAGAAGAGGAAGACATTGATGAGTTCTATGAACAAGTACAATCTGAAATTGACAGAACATGCAAACAGGATATCCTGATAGTCATGGGTGACTGGAACGCAAAAGTTGGTAACAAAAGGCAAAGTGGTTGGAAAATATGGATTTGGCAACAGAAATAAAGCTGGAGAAAGACTGATAGAATTCTGCAAGACCAATGATCTATTCATCTCTAACACCTTCTTCCAGTAACACAAGCACCAATTATACACGTGGACTTTACCCAATGGATTGTACAGAAATCAAATTGACTATATCTGTGGAAGGCAATGATGAAGAAGCTCATTATCAACAAAGACAAAACCTGGAGCTGACTGGTACAGATCACCAACTACTAGTATGCAAATTCAAGCTAAATTTGAAAAAGAGCAAGCCACTCATGAATGTAGCAAAATATGACCTTGAGAATATACCACTGGAATTTAATGACTGCCTGAGAAATCGATTTGCTGCTTTAGATACAAATGACAGAGTTCCAGAGGAGTTATGGGATGACATCAAGAAGGTTGTGTTGGAAGAAAACGATAAGTCTCCACATAAGGCTAAAATGGATGACTGAAGAAACTCTGCCTCTTTCTCCACTAGCTTTAGCTTCTCTGCTTCTGGACAATTTTCAGTCTTAGAGTTCAACAGAGATTTCCAACGTGCAGCAAGACAGGACAAGGAAAAGTACTACAGTGACACATGCAAGGAAATAGAATCAGAAGCTATTAGAGGAAGAACAAGATCAGCTTTTCAAAAGCTACGAGAGTTTAAAAAAAAAATTCCAGCCTCGAATTGGAATGCTACAAGATCCTCAAGGATTCATGTTGAATGATGCTGAGAAGATCAAGAAAAGTGGAAAGAATGTACAGAGTCGTCATGCCATAAAGATCAAGTGGACCAACAGTCGATTCAACCTATACCTTATGATCAGGAATCCAAAGCAGCATTGAAAGCCTTATCAAAGAACAAAGCACCGGGCATTGATGTCATTCCCATTGAATAATTACAGCAATCAGGTGAAACTGTTACCATACTTACAAGGCTCTGCCAGGAAATTTGGAAGACAAATTCATGGCCAACTGACAGGAAAAGATCTGTTTATACCAATACTGAAGAAAGGTGTCCCGACTAACTGTGGAAATTATCACACAATCGCTCTGATCCCACATGCCAGCAAGATTCTACTCAAGATCATTCAGCAGAGACTACAACCATACCTGGAACGAGAACTGCCTGAAGTGCAAGCAGGGTTCAGGAAAGGGCGAGGAATGAGATACATTATTGCGGATATGAGATGGATCCTTGAAAAGACAAAAGAATACCAAAAGGATATCTGTGTTTTATTGACTACAGCAAGGCTTTTGTCTGTGTAAACCATGAGAAACTGGGCCACATTAAGAAGCATGGGTATACCAGAATACCTGATCGTTCTCTTGCTCTTGCACAACCTTTACATTGATCAAGAAGCAACAGTTCGAGCGGAACTAGGAGAAACAGAATGGTTTAAAATCAGCAAAGATGTACAACAAGGCTGCATACTTCCCCCTACCTCTTTAATTAATTTATATGTAGAACAAATCAGAAACAGGACTCTATGAAGACAACAGAGGTGTGAAGATTGGTGGAAGACTCATCAACAACTTTCACTATGCTGATGATACCACATTACTGGCTGAAAATGAAGATGATTTTAAACATTTGCTTCTCAAGAATATAGTCTTAAAATGGGTCTGCACCTTAACGTTAAGAAGACAAAGATCCTGACAACTGCCAAAATGAATAAGTTCATCGTTGATGGAGAAGAAATTGAAATAGTTAACCCTTTAACTTAGATCAACTATCAATAAAGAAGCAACAAACAGTCAAGAAATAAGACGCATTGCTCTTGGCAGAATGGCTATGAAGGACCTAGACAAGATTCTCAAGAGCAGAGATGTCTTTCTCCATACAAAGATTCGACTTGTTCAAGCCATGGCATTTTCAATAACATCATTTGGATGTGAAAGTTGGACAGTGAAAAAGATAGGAAGAAAATCGATGCCTTTGAATTATGGTGTTGGCAGTGAATACTGTGTATACCATGGACTGCCCGAAGAGCAAACCAGTCAGTAGTAGAGGAGATCAAACCTAAGCTTTCTTTAGAAGCTCAGATGACAAGACTTTGACTTTCATACTTTGGACACATCATGCGAAGAGAGAGTTCATTAGAGAAAGACATCATGCTTGGCAAGATAGAAGGTCAATACAAAAGAGGAAGGCCAGCAATGAGATGGATCGATACAGTAACAGCAGCTACGGATGCCAGTCTGTCAACAATGAGCTGCCTGACTAAAGACCGAACACAATTTAGGAGAACTATCCAGAGGATCGCCATGAGTCGACATCAACTTGACGACACTTAATAACAGACCAATCCAGGGCTCTGTTTTGCTTCTGTGATACCCTTTGGTCCACTATGATTTTATACTTGGCTCTACAGGTTCGTAGTCTTCTGACAGTTTTGTTTGCTTTCCTGTACATAGTTCTCTACTGTCGATCACTCATTGTTGCCCATGGTTGAAGTTGTGTGAGGCTTTCCATGTTTCTCCTATATGTTTTGGGATGAATACTGAAGGGGACCTCTGGTGGCTGAGGCGAATAGAGACATGGGAGTGATGTCATTGAAACCTGGACTTTTCATTTTTTTTATCTCCACCAATCTTTTGGTAGGGAAACACAACCCACTTGTCTGGACAGGTCTAGCAGGACTCAAGGAAAGGACATTAAAGTGGTGACATTTTACTTAGCAATTAATCTCAGGATCATCCAAATAGGGGCATTTAAGCTGCTTTTGCAGTGCACATTAAGCAGCTTATCCAAAATCCTCCTGACTTAATGTGCAGCCTTAACTGTGGGAAACATCTTTAGATGGCCTCTCAGCTGAACCCCAACAACCAAGGAAAAAGGGCATTGGAAAAGCCATGTAACTTTCCAGTTACAACCATGTTGGCCCTAACTGCCTCTCCTCATTATCCACCACCCACAGCATTCCAAATATCAAAATAAAGGCTGTGTGATATATCTGGAAATCAGAACATCTTAATCCTCATTTTGCCTTCCAACTTGGAGTTTCGAAAACATAATTCTAGGGGCCTTAACCCCTCCATGGAAATCTGGTTGACAGTCAATCAACTTTACTATAAAATAAGCACGGACAAAGATTGGGCATCAAACATAGAAAACTGCAGCAGATGCAGCCTGAGGTGTATCCAGTCTGCCCATCCATAAGAATTATTACGTTCTACAAACCCTTCCTCTCCATCAAAGATACTCTGTGCATCTCCCATGCTTTCTTGAATTCAGCTAGTTCTCGTATCTGCCACCTCCACTGGAAGGCTGTTCCAAGAATCCATCACCTTTCCATAAAGAAATATGTCTTCAGATTATTTCTGAGTCTGTCACCTTTCACCTTCATCCTGTTACCCCTTGTTCCAGGTTTCCTTTCAACTGAAAGAAGCCACCTCCTGTACCTTTATATCACAGAAATATTTAAGTATTTCTATCATATCTCTTCTCTCCCACCTTTCCTCCGGAATATGCATATTTAGATCTTTTTAGTCTTTCCTGATATGCCATTTGATGACTACTGAACCATTTTATTAACCACCCTCTGAACCGACTCCATCCTATTTATATCCTTTTGGAGATGCAGCCTCCAGAATTTAACACAGTACTCCAAGTGAGATCTCATTAGAGACTTATACAATGGTACTGTCGCCTTCTATTTCTTGCTGGCCGTTTGCTTCCCTGAGCACACTTCTGGCTTTTGCTGTCACCTTTTTTACTTGTTTGGCCACTTATGTGATTATCTCCGGGTCCTGCTTTTCTTTTGTACTTTGAAGTACTTCACCCCTGTACTGTTCTGCTCCCTTGAGTTTTGCAGCCCAAATGCATGCCCTTGCAATTTTTTTTTTTTTCATTAAATTTTAAATGCTGAATTCTCAACCATTCTTAAGCTTTGCTAGATTCCTCTTCCCGCTATCCACACCTTCCAGAGTCTTTACCCTGTTGCAGAGTTTGGTATCATTCACAGAAACATACCTTTCTTGACAGATCTTCCGCAATATCGCTTACAAAAATATTAAGAGCCAATTTCTGTCACATGCCAATAAGTCGCCAGTGCCGAATGGTGCCAAAGGCCTTGTTGAAATCAAAGTATACCACATCTAGAGCTGTTCCTTGATTCAGTTCTGTGATCACCTAGTCCAGGGGTCTGCAACCTTTAAGACATAAAGAGCCACTTGGACCCGTTTCCGAAGGGAAAAAAAAAACTGGGAGCCGCAAAACCATTGCGACATTTAAAACAAATCTAACACTGCATATATTGTTTCTTACCTTAATGCTATATACGACCCCCTACTTTTCCTGTTAAAATATAGGTGTTTGGCCTATACTCGCCGTATAAGACTACCCCTCTTCCTTCGCACACCAAAAAAAATACGCCAGAAAATATCACAACAACAAGTAACAATATTTGATTTCAAAATTATGATGATTTTGTAGTCAAATCACTAATATGAAATAAAATTATTTTTTCTACCTTTGTTGTCTGACCAATTTATTCTTTGATCATGCTGGTCCCGATCTGAGGCTTCTGCTTTCCTGTCTTCTCTTAGCTCTCTTTCTGTGGTCTATGGTCCATCTGCCATTTCTTATCTCTTCTTTCGTTTTCTTCACTTCTTTCCATCAGCCTATTTCCAGTCCCAGTAACCCTCCCCAATATCAGCCCCTTTCCAGTCCTCACTCCCAGTACCTTCCAATGTCAACTTGCATTCCCATGATTGCCACTGGTGTCCATTTCCTTCCAATCCCCCTCCTTCCCCACTGACCAGTCCCTTCTAGTACAAATACCATGGCAGCCTTAGCCCCCAGTTATCTTCCAGGGCCAGCAGCTCTATCCTCCCTCCCCACAATCAGCCCATGCCCATTCAAAGCCCCCCAATCAGCTCGCTTCCAGTGCTAATCCCCCCTCAACCCCATTACCAGTGCTAGCCTCCCCTAATCAGCCCAATACCAGTCCTACCCCCCATCAGCTCATTACCAGTCCTAGCCTCCCCTAATCAGCTCATTTCCAGTGCTAGTCCCCTCAACCCCATTACCAGTGCTCCATCCCTCCATGTCAGTCCCCCTCCCTCCATCCATATCAGCTCCATCCCTCCATGTCAGCCCCCTCCCTCCATCCATATCAGCCCCCTCCATCCCTCCATGTCAGCCCCCCTCCCTCCATCCATATCAGCTCCCTCCCTCCATGTCAGCCCCCTCCATCCCTCCATGTCAGCCCCCCTCCCTCCATATCAGCTCCCTCCCTCCATGTCAGCCCCTCCTCCCTCCATCCATCCATGTCAGCCACCCTCCATCCATCCATGTCAGCCCCCCTCCCTCCATGTCAGCCCCCCTCCCTCCATCCATATCAGCTCCCTCCCTCCATGTCAGCCCCCCTCCCTCCATCCATCCATATCAGCTCCCTCCCTCCATGTCAGCCCCCTCCATCCCTCCATGTCAGCCCCCCTCCCTCCATCCATCCATATCAGCTCCCTCCCTCCATGTCAGCCCCTCCTCCCTCCCTCCATCCATGTCAGCCCCCCTCCCTCCATCCATATCAGCTCCCTCCCTCCATGTCAGCCACCCCCTCCCTCCCTCCATCCATATCTGCTCCCTCCATGTCAGCCCCTCCCTCCATCCATATCAGCTCCCTCCCTCCATGTCAGCCCCCCTCCCTCCATCCATCCATATCTGCTCCCTCCCTCCATGTCAGCCCCCCTTCCTCCATGTCAGCCCCCCTCCCTCCATCCATCCATATCTGCTCCCTCCCTCCATGTCAGCCCCTCCCTCCAACCATCCATATCTGCTCCCACCCTCCAAGTCAGCCCCTCCCACCATCCATCAGCTCCCTCCCTCCCTCCCTCCATGTCAGCCCCCCTCCCTCCATCCATCCATATCTGCTCCCTCCCTCCATGTCAGCCCCCCTCCCTCCATCCATCCATATCTGCTCCCTCCCTCCATGTCAGCCCCCCTCCCTCCATCCATCCATATATGCTCGCTCCCTCCCTCCATGTCAGCCCCCCTCCTTCCATGTCAGCCCCCTCCATCCCTCCATGTCAGCTCCCCTCCCTTCTTCTGCAGCCGCGGCTCCCTGCCTCTTACGGAACCACGGCTGTGCTTTTAAAATCATCTCGGAGCCCTTCCTGTCTTGACGGGCTCCGTGCAGCATTGTCCCGCCTCCAAACTTCCTTTAGAGGCGGGACAATGCTGCACGGAGCCCGTCAAGACAGGAAGGGCTCCGTGATGATTTTAAAAGCACAGCCGCGGTTCCCTAAGAGGCAGGGAGCCGCGGCTGCTGAAGAAGGGAGGGAGCTTACAACACCATTGCCTGTCACCGGGCGGGCAGTGTGCTCCGGAGCCGCGGCAAAGGTGAGAAAGAGCCGCATGCGGCTCCGGAGCCGCGGGTTGCCGACCCCTGACCTAGTCAAAGAAATCAGATAGGTATGACAAGACCTACCTCTAGTAAAGCCATACTGTCTCTAGTCATTTAATCCTTTGCATTCTAGAAACTACCATCCTTTGCTTTAACAGCATTTCCATTAACACGCCACAGTGGCCAGCCTAAGTGGTCTGTAGTTTCTCTTGGAACATGCAGGAAGTCAGTCCTCACTTATAGGTGACGTTGGCACCGATGGAACCTGCACGGAGCAATTCCCCAGCTTTCAAAGAAAGCCTTTGGGAGTGCTGCCATGTAAGCATGGTCCTCTTCCTGCCCATAGGTGCCATCTTGCTCAGTCTCTCTTTTTCCGTGGAGCCCTTTGGATGCACAACTCGTCCCTCGGAAAAAGTGTGTTCGTTTTTGGCCTCTGGCCCTCTTTCTTCCGGTAGTACCAGTCCTCTTCCATCCTCCCCTTCGCTCTTGTTCCTCTGGGTGAAGGGATGTTTATTTCCAACTTTTTGGTAATTTTTTCTCTTTGGGCCCTTTCGCGCTCTTTCCAACTGCTGGCCTCGAGGGTCTTCGACCTAGCAGGGGCCCTTTTTTCCCCCACTGGCCACCGGTTTTAAAAAATGTGATGGATGCTCTAAGAATGTCGCTCACAGACACCCATGGCTGTTGTCTCCAGTGTCTGGTAGCCGACCATAACCCATAGCTCTGCTCTCTTTGTAAGAAAATGTCCGCCAAGGCCCTGCTAAGTCGTAAGCAGAAGTCAGACGACATTTTCTGTAAGGCTGTCCTGGAATCTGTGGTAATAAAAATGAAAAAATTGCCCAAAATGATCGCATATACTGAACAAACTTTCTTGTTCGCTTATTTAAATTTTTTTGAATTTTTAAAAGGATAAGGGTCTCAGAATGAATGGGGGAGGGTAACTACAGGCTACAACAAGTGAAAAGCCTGAGACATCCCTCACCCCTTCCTTACATCAAGGACCCAGGCGATCCTATATTTTTAAGAATTTTTTGTACAAAGCGATTAAAGCAGTGCAGATTTAAACTGTCAAGAGCTCTGCTGACTCTCATTCAAAAAAATGACGATAACTTGTAATTGTTGAAATGTTCAAACTTCAATAACATCCAAGTGTTAAAAGAGGGACTGCTGACTGAGAAATAAGAAGTCCAAAACAACTTATCTGGTAAAGCTCAAACGTAGAGCAGTCTCTCTGCACCCGACGCAAATTCGCAGCGCTGGTGCGTTTCACCGCCTTCGCGGTTTCCTCGGGGGAAGTGTTTCACTCACAGCACGTCATAAATTTTCAGTGTAATGCATGGCAGATTGCTTCAAAAAATAGAAATGTATTAGTCAGTAATATAAATGCATAATCACGACTGAAACGACTTATAACTTAGTAAGACAACACTACAAGGTCAGTTGGCATGATTTTGATGTTGTTCTTAAATGACTAGACTTACATCTCTGAGTAAATTGATAGGCTTGGCTTTTTTCAGTCGTGATTATGCATTTATATTACTGACTAATACATTTCTATTTTTTGAAGCAATCTGCCATGCATTACACTGAAAATTTATGACGTGCTGTGAGTGAAACACTTCCCCCGAGGAAACCGCAAAGGCGGTGAAACGCACCAGTGCTGCGAATTTGCGTCGGGTGCAGAGAGACTGCTCTACCTTTGAGCTTTACCAGATAAGTTGTTTTGGACTTCTTATTTCTCAGTCAGCTGTCCCTCTTTTAACACTTGGATGTTATTGAAGTTTGAACATTTCAACAATTACAAGTTATCGTCATTTTTTTGAATGAGAGTCAGCAGAGCTCTTGACAGTTTAAATCTGCACTGCTTTAATCGCTTTGTACAAAAAATTCTTTAAAAAATAGGATCGCCTGGGTCCTTGATGTAAGGAAGGGGTGAGGGATGTCTCAGGCTTTTCACTTGTATTTATTTTATTTATTTATTTATTTTTCTTATATACCACGCTATTAAGATCAGTGCGGTTTACATTATAACGGAACAATGCAACAATGTATTACATAACACGAAGTGCTTACATAGAACGGGTACAATCATAAGTGGAGAACGGGGGAAACTATAAGATATATATACATAAAATTTACATAGAGTTATATACAACTAATACTTGAACTCTTCATGTGATCATAGCACGGTCTGGTGGAGATAGGATACAGCCATAGGGGGAGGGGCGGCTAACCGTTTCCATGTTGGGTTAGGGTGTTGGGATAGTCAGAGCAGGGGGTGAATGCCTGCGACTTATGTTTTTCAGGACTGGTTTCAGGATAGTAGATTTGAAACAGATGGTGGTTTATTTCTTTTCTGAATGTGGTGAGGCTTGGTATGGATCGAATCCAGGTGGGAAGTTCGTTCCAGGCTGTCAGAGCATAAATCGAGAAAGCTCTATTAGTAGTTGTCTTTGTGCACCTTGTGGTAAATTTGGGTACTATTAGCATGTTGAGTAGTGCAGGCCGTCTTACTCTGTTTTCAGGGATATTGTTAATCAGATTGCTGATAGGTGTGGGAGACTGGTTGTTCAGCGCCTTGAACGTCATGACTAGTACCTTATATTGAATTCGGGCTTGTAGCGGTAGCCAGTGTAACTCTTTCATTACTGGCGTTATATGTTCCAATTTTGATACACCTGTTAGAACCCTGGCAGCTGAGTTCATGGCCAGCCGAAGCGGGCTGAGGGTTGCCTGTGGGAGGCCATGGAGGATGATGTTTGCGAAATCAAGATGTGGGATTACTAGGGCCTGAAATATTGTTCGATAGTCCGAGAAATCGAGTAGTGGGCGGAGGTGGCGGAGGGTTCGTATCTTGTGGTAAACTGATCTTGTAACGGTCTTTACGTGGGTTGTCATGTCTAGATGCTGGTCTAGAGTAATTCCTAGGTATCGGATTGTGTCTCTCGTTTTGAGTTCGGCGTTTTTAACTTGCAGGTAGGGAGGTGTGACGAACTTCTGGTTCCTAGTGACAAAGAGGACATCGGTCTTGCTATAATTGATCCTCAGGTTTTGTGTGAGGAGCCATTCAGCAACTGCATCAAAGCATCTGATGATAGGGGAGAAATCGGGCTGCTCAATAGTGAATGGAATGTAAAGTAGTATGTCGTCAGCATACACCAGGCATTCTACATTTAGGGAGCGGATCAGAGAGCAGATAGGCTGCATATAAATATTAAATAGTAAAGCAGACAGGGATGATCCCTGGGGTACTCCCTGCTTCTGTAGGAAAGGCTCAGAGGAAGTGTTACCTGTTTTTACTTGCTGCCATCTATTTGTTAAGTATGATTCGCACCATTGTAATGCAGTATCCTGTAACCCTTTTTCTTGGAGACGTTGTAATAGTATTTTATGATTCACAGAATCGAAGGCGGCTGCAATGTCGAGAAAGATAAGGATGAAGCCTTGGTGTATATTATCAATTCCTGTGATTAGTTTGTCGAAAAGGGTAGTTAAGATGGTATCTACCCCATGCGATTCTCTGAAGCCATGTTGAGCTGGGTCGAGAGGTGACTCAGTGTCAACGTGTTCCTGGATCTGTCGCTGGACTATCTTCTCGATGATCTTGGCAAGCAGGGGAATACTCGATATGGGTCTGTAGGATTCGACTTTGGATGTATCAAGGCGACTATTTTTTAGTAGGGGCCTGATTGATGTGTGTTTTAAACTTTGTGGGAAGACGCCTCTTAGTAATGATTGGTTGGTTATATTGCATAATGAGTGGCTTAGTTCATGTCGAAGTTCCTTTATCCAGCTTGCTGGGCAAGGGTCATTGGGGGCCGTGGTGAGATTAATAGAGGTAACGGTGTCTTCAATTTCTTTAGTTGATACTGCAGAGAAATTGAGTAGTAGGGTAGGCTTTGGTGTACTTATTGCAATGGTTGGGTTAAAAATTCAAAAAAATTTAAATAAGCGAACAAGAAAGTTTGTTCAGTATATGCGATCATTTTGGGCAATTTTTTTCATTTTTATTAGTTATATTGCTCTATAAACCCCGTGAAGCTTGATTTGTCTGGAATCTGTGGTGGCATCCTCTGCTGTCCCTCCGCTTACGGGGTCCCCCTCAGGGGTCCCGCGTTCAAAGCAGCACTCTGATCTGGGATCCCCTGAGGTGGCGAGGTATAAGAAGACAACCTCGACGTCGCTGTCGGGGGCCTCCAGACAAGCGCGAACAATCTCGCGCTCAGTCACTCAGACCTCCCCAGCGTTCCCGAGAGTCGGATAAGGAGCTGCCTTGAAAGGTACCGCATAGAGACACTGAGGCCTCCAGCAATGGCGCCCGGTCTCCTGAGGGTCGTCCTGGTGAGGACACCCTCTCCTCCTCCATGCCAGACCCGGTAACCCCAGCGTCGGCGTCACAGGGACCCACACGTGCACGGGAGTTCCAGATGCTGGCACTACAGCGCAGCATTTCTGCCGCCTTAGCTGCCCAGCAGGCGCTTCTGCCCAGCATGGCTGGCCTGCGCCTTGAGACTAAGGTCCCCCCGAGGGGGTACCTAAACCTGCCCTGGAAACCCCCGAGAGCCACGGGCCTTTTGAGGGTCCTTGGCACCAGTCTCGCTCACCGTCCCGTTCCTCGGGGGCAAGGTCCTCCAAGGCCAGTGCCTCCGGCTCCAAGCGGGCCTCGGCCTCTGGTCAGGGTGACCAGCCTGACTTGGACTCCTTCTCAGACCTCTCAGACTGGGAGTTGGATGGGGATACCTCCCTGTAGTCCCACGCCCACAGGGACCTTTCTTCAGACCCATCCCCACCCACCTCCCAGAGGCGTTTGCTTCCAGCGGACACTTCCTTTCTGGTGTTCGTGCAGGAGATGGCGCGGGCCCTCAATCTGGCCACGCAGTCTGAGGAAGAACCAAGGGCGGAGGAACTCAACATCTTTCAGTATGAGTCCCCACCTCGAGTCTTTTATAGTCCCAGTACCTCCCATTCTGTCCTGGCTGCTCATCTGCATGTGGGAGGTGCCTGCCTCGGTTCCCATTGTGAGCAAACAGCTCAATGCCATGTATAGGGTCCAGCATGGCCCGGGGTTCCGGAGGACCCAGCTTCCGCACACCTCCATGGTAGTGGAATCGGCGATGCGGAAGCAAAAGAGCCCAAAGTCACATTCTTGGGTCCCACCTGGCAGGAAGTTAAGAACCCTCGACGCCCTTGGGCGCAAGGTCTATCAGGGGTCCATGCTGACGTGCCTCATTCAGGCTTACCAACTGTACATGGGCATGTTCCTGCATGACCATGCAAAAGAGCTTGGTGGTTTTTCCGCAGGTCTTGGGGGTGAACACCTTTTCAGGTTCCAGACCCTCCTGAGGTTGGTCGCAGACTGCTCGAAGTACCTCTCCCGTGCCGCGTATGACGGGTTTGAGTCCTCTGCCCAAATGGTTGCAGCCAGCATCGGGGCCCGGTGCCAGGCATGGCTCCAGTCTTCGGACCAGGAGCAGTGGGTCCATCCAGGAGAAGCTCTCGGATGTCCTCTGCCTCGATGAACAATTGCTCAGCAAGCCCATGGAAGATAAAGCGTCCGAGATTGAAACAGAGTTCGTAACTCGAACCTGCCTCTCATGTAAGACCTCTTCTCTCCCACAGAAGAAGCAGCACATGAAGAAGCAGTTCTTCCAGAGAAAGGGACTCCTCTACCGGGGATACCTGCCCGACCCTCCCACCCCTGCACCGACCACTGGCACACAGGGCAAGGGGGAGCACATGGCCATCGCAAACCTAAAGGGCCCGAGGCCCAACCACCGGCGCCACCCCAACCTACTCAGGGGTTTTGTCGCCGAAGGCATAGCCTCTCGCCCCCCAGCGGCACTTCTGCCTGTGGAGGGATGCCTGTCCCTTTTCGCACCCCAATGGGCGTCGATTATGTTGGATACCTGGGTCCTTCAGGTGGTCTGGGACGGTTACTGTCTTCATCTGGACAGACCCCCTCCTCCCTTCTCCCCAGCGAAGCTGTCTTGGCTTCCCTCGCACCAGGCTTGCTTGCAACAAGAGCTGACCAACCTCCTCAGCCAGCGGGCGGTCAAAAAGGTACCGCCGCACCTCAGAGGTCAAGGGTTCTACTCCCGATACTTCCTCATTCTGAAGAAGGCGAGGGGTCTATGCCCCATCCTCGATCTCAGGAACCTAAGCAAGTTTCTGGTGCAGGAGAAATTCAAAATGCTATCGCTTGGTGTCCTGCTGCCCTTCCTCCAGCAGAGTGATTGGCTATGCTCCTTGGACCTCAGGGCCACATACACCCACATTCTGGTCCACCCCCAGCACAGGCAGTACCTGCGCTTCAGAGTACAGGGGGAGTACTACCAATACAGGGTGCTCCCCTTTGGGCTCGTGTCTGCCCCGCAGATCTTCACCAAGTGCCTTTCCGCGGCCACCCCCTACCTTTGGTAGCAGGGCATACCTGTTTTTCCTTACCTAGACGACTGGCTCATCACAGGGGCATCTGCTGAGAAAGGCCGCCTTGCGGCATTGTGCACTATCCTCTTTCTAACACCTTGGCTTCCTGGTCAATTACTACACGTCCCACCTCGAACTGGTGCAGACTCTGGAGTTCATCGGCGCACTCCTCGACACAGAGCAGGCGACCACCTTCCTACCCTGGGACCATTTGGATCATCTCCGCACCCTGGTGGCTAATGTCCAAGGCAGGACTCGGATTCCAGCGAGAGCCACGTTGCGCCTCCTGAGGCACATGGCCTCCACCGTCCACATTGTTCCCCACGCCCACATGCACATGCGGATGGCTCAGTGGTGCCTCAGAGCACAATGGAGCCAGGCCTCCAGCCACCTCTGGGACCTTGTCTGGGTCTCCCGCGGCCTTTGCATCTCCCTGGATTGGTGGCAGGACCCCTGAAGCCTCCTTTGGGGCATGCCCTTCCAGGCCCCGCAGCATGAGCTCATCCCCTCCCTATTGGGTTAGGGAGCCCACTGCAGCGACCTACACACCCAGGGACAGTGGTCGCCTGAGGAATCACAGCAGCAAATAAATCTGCTCGAGCCTCGGGCGGTCCGGTGGGCCCTGAGGGCCTTCGAGTACCATCTGAGGGGAAAGTCAGTGCTCATGCAGACCGACAACAGGGTAGCAATTTTCTACATAAACAAGGAGGGAGAACAGGTTCTTGCCCCCTCTGCCAGGAGGCAGTCCTCCTTTACTCCTTTGCCATTTGCCAGGGCATGACCCTCAGAGCGGTCTATCTCCCAGGGCAGGAGAATGTCCTAGTGGACAAACTCAGCAGAATCCTCTGCCCTCACGAGTGATGCCTGGATCCAGAGGTGGCCAGCCTCTTGATCCATTAATAGGGGAACTCCGTCCATGGACCTGTTCGCCAGCCCAGTGAACGCGCAACGTCCGCGCTTCTGCGGACCGGTTGCACACCGGAGCAGGGTGGCCCCAGATGCGTTGTTCTTGAACTGGACCTCCAGGCTTCTTTATGCCTTCCCCCCACCCCCCCACTCCTCTCATTGCAAGGAGCCTCCACAAGGTCCAGCGGGAGCGAGCTTCAATGATTCTTGTGGCTCCTGTGGCCTCAACAGCCTTGGTTCCCACTTCTGCTCCAGCTCTCGTCCGAGTCTCCAGTCCCCCTAGGCTAATGCAGGAGGAGGGATGGGTGCTTCACCCAAACCTGACCTCGCTGTCCCTTACAGCCTAGCGGCTGAACGGATCTCCTTAGCCCCGCTGTACCTCCCAAGGGAGGTCGAGGAGGTCCTCGCATCGAGAAAAGACTCGATGAGCCTATGCCTTTAAGTGGTGGCATTTCTCGATCTGGAGCTCCAGCTCGACCTGTTCTCCTGCTCTGTCCACTGTGTTCTCCAGTACCACCTCCACCTCTCGAAAGAGGGGCTGAAGTCCAACTCTGTCAGGGTACACCTGAGCGCCATCTCGGCTAACCACCTCCCCGTCGAGGGTAAACCCCTCTTGGGGCAGCCCCTGGTCGCCTGCTTCATGCGAGGCCTCTTACTTTCCAAGCCTCCCATCCGGCCTCAACCGGCAAAGTGAGACCTCAGCATCGTGCTCATGCAGCTTACGTGATCACCCTTCAGCCGATGGAGACATGCTCACTTCAGCACCTCTCCTGAAAGGTGGCCTTCCTGGTTGCTCTGATCTCGGCTCGGCGAGTCGGTGAACTCCAAGCCCTCATGGCTGAGGCTCCCTATACCAGGTTCTATGGGAACAGGGTGGTCCTCTGTACCCACCCCAAGTTCTTACTGAAGGTTGTCTCTGATTTCCATCTCAATCAGGAGATAGTCTTACTGACTTTCTTCCCGAGACCTCATGCCGACCGGTCATCGGCAGTCTTACATATACTTGACTGCAAGAAGGCTCTCGCCTTCTATTTGCAGCGCACCCAGGTTCATCACAAGTCCGATCGGCTCTTTGTCGCCTACGATCCCAACCGCCTGGGACAGGCAGACACAAAGCACACCCTCTCCATCTGGGTGGCAGACTGCATCACCTTCACCCAGGCAAAGGTGGACGCCCCGATGTATCAGCGAGTCACTGCACACGGCATCCGTCCAGGGTGGCTTTGGTGGCTTCGCTGAGCTCAGTGCCTCTGACGGACATCTGCCAGGCTGCAACCTGGTCTTCAGCGAATACTTTTGCTTCCACTACTGCCTGGAGAGGGAGTCCCGCCAGGACAGCGCCTTCGGTCAGGCTGTACTCTGTAATCTGTTGGGGGGTATAAGCAACTCCTGCCCTCCGACCCCCTTCCTGCAGCTACCGAGAGCTCGCCCGCGAGGACTCGTGCTCCTTCGGGCATCAGCTTCTGCTCACGGCCTCGTGGAGGTGTTTTTGAACTATGGGTTCGGTAGTCTGTAGCTGGGGAATCCCATAAGTGAGGACTGACTGACTTCCTGCTTGTTCCTGGAGAAAGAGTAGTTACCCACCTGTGTTCTCCAGGGACAGCAGGAATCAGTCCTCACTACCCTCCCACCTCCCCTTAAGAGCTGCAGTTTTTTATCCTTCCCTTGTCATCTGCTGCTTAGGGCTCTAGCTATGGGACTTGACTGAGGAAGATGGCACCTTTGGGCGGGAAGAGGACCACGCATACATGGCAGCAATCCCAAAGGCTTTCTTTGAAAGCTGGGGAATTGCTCCATGTGGGCTCTATCTGTGCCGACGTCATCCATAAGTGAGGACTGATTCCCACTGTCCCTTAAGAACGCCTGTTAGTTGAGTAACTACGCTTACCAACATCTTCCTTCAACTTTTGTAAACAGAAATCGCATTCTCCCATCTCCAGATCTGAGATCTCACCTAGCTCTAAAGAAGAATTGAAAAGTTCAAACAGCAGAGCTGCCAGTACTTCCCTAAGTTCCCTTAATTCCTTTGCATGAATCCCATCTGGCCTCATCACATTGTCCACTTTTAGTTTAGCTAGGTTCTCATGAACACGGTCTTCTGAAAATCAATTTCTACCTTGTTTCTATTCCTATTTGTATTTTTCTGAGATCCAATTCCTGTCCTTCATCTTTGAACAGAGAACAGAAATATTTAAGTAATTCTGAGTTATGCTCATCAGCCTCCATATATTCCTCCCCTTCATGGTTTGAGTCTCAGAATGCCACCTTTACACTTTTTCCTGTCACTAACATAGCTTTAAAAAAAATCTTTCCCCATTTTTTTTTTACTGTACTGGCTATTTTTTTCCTTAGCATCTTTACCTTCCTGACTGCTTTACCAGCTTCCTTTAGCTTCTCCAGATATTAAGTCTTCCTCTTTCTGCAGTCTTATAGTTTTTGAAGGCTAACCTTTCTCCTTATCTTTGTTACTTTTGAAAACATAGGCGCCCTCTTTACCTTTTACTTTCATAATAAAAAGGTTTGACCTTTAAAATATCTCCTACAGTTTTGCCCACTGTTCTACTTCCTTATTGAGCTGGGGCGCTGTCACCATTTTTGATTCCATCCTGCTTCTTCAACTTAGTCATGATAGGAAAAGAACAAAACTGCCCTCAAACATGAGGCTATATAAATGCAGTGCAGAATATATGACCCACTTATGAGTTGGTAGGAGTGGAGGAGTATCCTAGTGGTTAGACCAGAGTTCAGTTCCTACTGGCACTCCACGTAAACCACCATTGCCTCAGAAGAAAGGCCTTGCCATCTACTTTGGTCACTGCCAAGAAAATACAGACGTGGCTGGGTCACCAGGAGTCAGCATTGACTCAGAGGCACACATTTCATTGCATTTGGGATTTGCCTGTTGCAACACACTTTGTTTTCCCCTTTTTTTCTTCAAGGCAGCCTGTAGCTAGGGATTCCCATGTGTGAGGGCTGTCATATCCTGCTTGTCAGTGGAGAAAATGAAGTTAGTTACCTGTAGTAGGTGTTCTCCTTGGACAGCAAAGTGAGTCCTGATAAAACAATTCCACCCTCCCTGGAAGTTGTATTCTATACAAAGCTATAGTATCAGGCTGTGGTGGTCCTGCATGTGCAGTGATGAGAATAGAAGCTGGGAAACTGCTCCCATGCTTGTACTCGGCGACGTCACCCAATCTCCTGTGTGAGGACTCATATCCTTCAGGGGGAACACCTGCTACAGGTAAGTAGCTTCATTTTCTTCAGTGGTCATGCACTATGCACTAGGAAATGGTATGAAAAATACTCTAGGATTTCTATTGTAAGGCTCAGGAGCCAGTGATGGCTCCCACTGATCCTAAGTTTTGCTTCCTGACTCTTTCCCTAACACATGTTTTTCCCTCACTTTCTCTGGAAGCTTGCTGCCAGTGTACCTTTGAAATACGTTTTTTCTTCCAGCACTGTTCAACTGTCGATGACTTTATGAGCCTTGAAGTGCCCTAACTCTTGCATCATTCTCAGAAGACTGATCAGAAAGAGTTCAGGCACAGTCTGGCTCATACTCTTGGTGAACCACATGATGCCATAGAGCAGGGGTTCTCAACCCAGTCCTCGGGACCCACCTAGCCAGTCGGTTTTTCAGGATAACCACAATGAATATGTATGAGAGAGATTTGCATACACTGCCTCCATTATATGCAAATCTCTCCCATGCATATTCATTGTGGTTATCCTGAAAACCCGACTGGCTAGGTGGGTCCCGAGGACTGGGTTGAGAACCCCTGCCATAGAGGCAGCCCTGGCAGAAAGCCTTTGGAAAAGATGAAGGGGATAAAATGGAAAGGAGGGGAGGATGGTGGATGCTGACTTCTGGGAGAAGCAGGGGAGGTTGAGACTAGGTGGCTAATAGTGTGGGATTGGGGGTAAGTTGTATTTGAGGGGAGAAGTGTTGGGTTGTCGCTCCATGGGGACAAGGGAAAGAAACTGGGAAGCAGCCTGCTCATAGCAACTGGTATATTGCTGGAGAAGGCCTCTCTTGGCTCCCGCTTCTTCCCCAGCCTCCTTGCACAGGACAGTTTTTCCTTTGGTTGTGTCTCACATTGAAGTTTGTTTTACCACAGTGACCCCTGATTGGAAAACAGCAAAGAACAATGCTGTAGATGTTAATGTAATTTCCTTTATTTTTTTTCACTGTCGTGTTGGGTTACAAAAGTTTTAATATAGGGACAGACTTAAAGATGTCAATATGCACATTTTGAAAGAAAGGTAGGGAGAGGGGAGATATGATAGACATTTAAATGCTGCTTCCTTATCGTCCCTCCAGTCTAGTCCCGAACCTCTGGGTTGTGCACCTCTCACAGCAGCTTGGAGACTGAGAAACGTCATCCTTTTGTGATGACACTGGTATATCCTCCAAGGATCCGCCTCCTCCTTCCAGTTTACTCAGTCTCCAAGCAGCTGGAGGTTAGCGGAGCCTGGAGGTCTGGGCTCTACAGAGAGACAATTAAGGAGAGATAGTGATAGCTGTTGGGCTTTATTAAAAAAAAAAAAAAAAATGGGGGTGCATTTTTTTCTGCCGTGGGGGGGCAAGTATTGAGGTATTTTTCCCTTCTTTAATTTTATCTCTTCCCTTCCCCCCCCCCCCCAACCCTCTGCCTTACATTGTTTCGGGGGCCATTTGGTGGGCAGGAATTGCTTGGGACCCTCGTGCCACCTCATTCGCGGACGCGGGGTGCAAGCTGGTTGTAACAGGCAAGAGATCCTGTGAAGCCGTCAGTCAGCGTCTGCAGAGGCCTTGCCTGCTTGCGCTGGGAAGATTGCCAGACGGCGGGTGCCCAGGGCGTTTCCGGCGCTATCTGAGTCTCCTCTGTTCCCGACACTGTTAGCAGGTTCAGTCGGGGAGACAGGCGCATACAAAACGGAGAGGAAGCGGTGTTTTTTCTTCAAATACTCACAGCCGCGCCTGCCCCCGACGCTCCTGAGAGAACTGTTAGAGGACCAGGCCTGTACTTTCGGCGGCAGGTGAACAAGGACAGTGTTTTTGTCCCGTACTCTCTCCGGTTCCCGAACCGGCAGTCAGCAGTGTCGAGTGAGTGGAGAGCGGGATGGCTCGCTCCCAGGCCACAAGAGGTAATTTGCCTTTCAGTGCGGCCAGCCTGATCGTGTGGTACGCGCGCTCACGCAGGAGGCACCAAAATTTACAGTAGGTCCTGTAGCAGGAAGCCTCGTTTTCAGCACAAAGGTGGTATTTTGGACTGCGAAGAACTTAGCAAGCATTTTCATTGTTTTTTCTGCATTAATTTAAAAAAAAAACCCACGTTTAAGTGTGAGCTCTGCTTACTATAGAGGCTAAACGACTCCTCAGCCTTTGTAGTAAGGTATGTCGTCTAGACCACATTGTATGGTCTGCGGTTCTAAGCGGTATTTTGTAACAAAAATCGGACTCTGCAAGTGGTGCACGCAGGAGGAGGCAGCCATGGAGCATGGCTTGGTCAGTGCAGCTGAGGAGCAGAAAGAACTCAGCAGCATGCAGGATTCCTCTGCCTTATTTCCCCCATTAAAGGAACCCGTAGCTGGTCCATCCTCGGCCCCAGATCTTTCTTCCTCGCAGATGGCGCTACCAGAAGGGCTGTCAGCCATTTTTTCGCCAGGTTTTGTGACACTGATTCAGCAAGCCTTTGGTCATCAGAGGAAAGACCATGAGGCTACTTCTATTGGGGGTTCCCGCAGGGAAAAGAGGCCGGGAACCCCTTTGAAGAAGGATATTCTGGGGCAGTCGGCGAAGAAAGCCAGGTCAGAAAGAGAACAGAAGGAACCATCGGTGGACTCGGAGGGAGGCCACTCGGATGACGGGGACCCTGAGTTAGAGTATGACAAGGAATTGGAAGAAGGCAAGATCCCAGACAAGGAGGATCAGGCGAGGGTCATTCGCGTGTTTAGGAGAGACGAGTTGCCCGCACTTATGTCAGAGACTCTTAAGGCTCTCAATATGCCATCACCAGGGCCGGCAGAGGATCCTACACTGGAGGATCCCTTTTTGTAGGTGTTTCGGAAGACCCAGAGAGCTTTCCCAGTTCATAGAGTCATTAGATGATTCAAGAAGAGTGGGACATGCCAGAGGCGGCTCTAAAAGGTATCAGAGTAATGGGTAAGCTTTACCCCCTCGTGGACCAGGATCGGGAGTTATTTAAACCTCCAAAGGTCGATGCGGCCATCTCGGCAGTGACAAAGAAGACTACAATTCCAGTGGAAGGTAGTGCTGCACTCAAGGATACCCAGGACAGAAAGCTTGATACCTTGTTGCGCCAGGTCTTTGATGTTAATGCGTTGTCCATTCAAGCAGCTATTTGTGGAGCTTGGGTAGCTCGAGCCTGCCTACGATGGTCACATCAGGTACAAGGAAGCCCTACTGCAGAAGCAGATGGAGAAGCGGCGAGACTGGAGTCGGGTGCAGCTTACTTAGCGGATGTCCATTATGACCTCATTCGGGGTTTGTCGAAGAGTATGGTGTCAGTGGTAGCGGCACGCAGTTATCTATGACTGCGCAATTGGGCAGCGGATGGATCCTCGAAATCCAGACTAAGTAAGCTTCCCTTCCGGGGGAAGTTGTTGTTTGGAGAAGATTTGGAGAAGCTCGTAAAAGATCTTGGGGAGTCCAAAGGAGGCCATCTACCAGAAGACAAACAGAAACAAGGATGCTATGCTAGCAATGTCAAAGGACAGCAGAGGGAATTTAGACGGTTCCGGTATCCACGTTTTGGTCAAACGCAGAGAGGAAGGCTCCCTGCTAGAAGTCAGGGGTTTCGTGGTTTTCGAGGAGCGGGAAAAGGCTTTGGGGCCTCCTCCTCTTCCACGAATTCCCGGAAGTCACAATGAGATCAGGAAAATCCAGATAGACCTGATACCCATAGGAGGTCGGCTATGGGAGTTTTATGCTGCCTGGACCAAAGTTACATCCGACCAATGGGTATTGGAAGTCATTCGGGAAGAGGATACGCATTGGAATTTCAGAGACCAGTAAGGGAATTTTGTGCGATCCCCGTGCAAATCGCCAGTCAAGTGCAGCGCTGTGCGAGAGACGGTCAAGAGACTTCTTGCCCTCAAAGCGATAATACCGGTCCCCCCAGACGAATGCGGTGCCGGTCGATACTCCATTTACTTCGTAGTTACAAAAAAGGAAGGCACGCTTCGGCCCATTTTGGACCTCAAAGGGGTAAATCGCTGCCTAAGAATAACGCACTTTCAGATGGAAACACACTCAGGTCAGTGATTAGTGGTGGTAAGAAAGGGAGAATTTCTTACTTCCCTGGATCTTTCGGAGGCCTACCTCCACATACCAATCCGGCTGGAACATCAAAAGCTCCTCAGATTTGCGGTACCCATGGGGCATTTCCAATTCCGAGCATTGTCGTTCAGGTTGGCGACAGCCCCCAGGGTCTTTACCAAGGTGTAATGGTGGTGGTAGCGGCAGCATTGAGAAAAGAGGGAGTTCTCGTGCATCCGTACCTCGACAATTGGTTGATTCAGGCGAAGTCCAGAGACGAGAGCGAGACCGCCACAGCAAGGGTGGTGGCCGTTCTGAAAAGTCTTGGTTGGGTTGTCAATATGACAAAGAGCAAACTGATTCCATCACAATGGATAGAGTACTTGGGAGCTCAGTTCGATACAGAAGCGGGAAGAGTCTTTCTACCGAGACACCGAGCAGGCGGATTAAGAACTCTTGTGCGGCAGTTTCTGAGCAGAACCATTCCCACAGTGTGGCATTTTTTGCAGGTGCTCGGGACCATGGCAGCGACGATAGAAATGGTCCCGTGGGCGAGAGCGCACATGCGGCCCTTGCAGAGAGCATTGCTCAGACGGTGGTCTCATCAGAACGATCCCTTGTCCCAAAAGCTCACTTGTCCATCGGGGACTCGACAAGCCCTACATTGGTGGGTAGCATCGGACTTCTGCAATCTGGGGATGCCATTAGAGACTCCGTGCTGGATACCCTTAACGACGGACGCCAGTCTCTTCGGATGGGGAGTCTACTGTCAAGGGAGACTTGCCTATGGTCAGTGGTCCGCACAGGAGAAGTCCTGGTCGATCAACAGGTTGGAACTGAGAGCAGTAAGACTGGCGTTGATAGCCTTTCAGTTTTCTCTAAGGAACGGAGCTGTGCGGGTATTGTCCGACAACGCCACCGCAGTGACCTACGTCAATCGTCAAGGAGGTACCAGCAGTGGTCCCCATGGAGACGGAAGAGGAGGCGTTCGAGTGGCCAGAGGTGAATCTGCAAGCTCTGTCAGCGGCTCATGTAGCGGGAGTGGACAACGTGGAGGCCGACTTCCTAAGTCAAGTGATGGTGGACCCAGGGGAGTGGGTTCTTCATCAGGATGTCTTCGATCTGCTGGTGAGCCGTTGAGGAACTCCGGTGATGGATCTCATAGCGACTTTCCAGTCGGCGAAGGTGGATCGGTTCTTCAGCAGAAGAAGAGAGAGGATGTTGGAAGGCCTGGATGCTCTCATGCAGACATGGCCAGCTACTATGTCTTTCCACCTTGGGTGTTGATAGGAAGGGTGGTGCAACGCATCGAACGCCACAAAGGACAGGTGATCTTGGTAGCGCCAGATTGGCCAAGGCGGCCTTGGTACGCTGATCTGATGAGGCTCTTAGTGGCAAACCCCTGGCGTCTGCCTCAGCGGGCAGATCTTCTGTCGCAGGGGCCTCTACGCATGCCCCAGGTGGATCGGTTCTCGCTTACAGCTTGGCTCTTGAAAGGGCAAGGCTAAAGGCGAGGGGCTACTCCGCAACTATAATATCTACTTTGTTGAAGTCTAGGAAGCGGACTACCTCATTAGCTTGCATTCGGATCTGGAAAGTGTTTTGAGGTATGGTGTGGAGACCAGCAGGTGGAGCCGTTACGGGCGTCAATTCCGCAGGTGTTGGCATTCTTGCAAGGTGGTCTAGAAAAGGGCTTAGCAGCAGCGTCCTTAAAGGTTCAGGTCGCAGCCTTATGTTATAGGGGAAAGATAGCAGGGGTTACCATAGGAAGCCACCCGGATGTCAAGCAGTTCCTAAGAGCAGCATCTCTTATTCACCCACCGTCTATACAGGTGGTGCCAAAGTGGAGTCTTCCTCTGGTGTTGAAGGCACTAGGAAGACCACCGTTTGAACCGTTATCAGGAGCATCGTTAAAAGATCTTAATCTTAAGGTGGTGTTCCTGATAGCTATATGCTCGGCCAGAAGAATTTCCGAATTACAAGCTTTGTCCTGTAGAAAACCTTTCTTATCCTTCTATGATTCTAAGGTAGTGTTAAGGCCAGTCCCTTCTTTTTTTACCAAAGGTGGTGTCGGCGTTTCACCTCAATCAGGTGATCACCTTGCCAGTGTTTTGAGAAGATACCGCGTTTGATCCTGCAGGTAGATTGCACCGCCTTGATGTTCGGAGAGCATTGAAGATGTACATCCGTCGAACGGCCAGTTTCCATAAGTCTGATAGGCTATTCATCCTCTTTGATGGTCCTAGGAAAGGGCACGCGGCTTCTAAGGCTTCTATAGCCAGATGGCTTACAGAGGCTATCGCATCGGCATATATTCTCGAAGGCAAAGAAGTCCCGGATGGGCTGAGAGCTCATTTGACAAGGGCGCAGGCAGCATCGTGGGCCGAGTTCCACTTGGTCCAGCTGTGGAGATTTGTAAGGCGGCCACCTGGTCGTCCCTGAATTCCTTTGTCAAGCATTACCGTCTGGATGTTCAGGCGGAAAGGGATACCTGTTTTGGATCAGCAGTGCTTCAAGCTGGTCTAGCAGGTCCCTCCCGATGAATTTCTTCACTGCTCTGTTACTTACCCAGAGGTTCGGGACTAGACTGGAGGGACGATAAGGAAGAGTAAATTAGACTTACCTGCTAATTGTTCCTTAATCAACTCCAGTCTAGTCCCATATCTCTCCCTGAGTGTCTGTGGTATAGAGCCTGAAGCAAGGCAGATTAACAGGTGGGACTTGGGACATGGGCTATGCTAATAGGTTTTTTTCTCTTGATTCCCTATAAAAAAAAAAATAGACCTCGTATGTTTTCTCTTGTTCGTTCTGAGTTTAGTTATGATACATTTCCATAGTTGGATAAGGTTACTACTTAATTGTTGCTCCGAGGAATCTGCTTTGTCAATAGGTTACTGGAAGGAGGCGGCGGATCCTGGGAGGATATACCAGTGTCATCACAAAAGGATGACGTTTCTCAGTCTCCAAGCTGCTGTGAGAGGTGCATAACCCAGAGGTTCGAGACTTGACTGGAGTTCCTTAAGGAACAACAATTAACAGGTAAGTCTAATTTACTCTTTGACAAATGCAGAGGAAGAGAGCCTCTTTGAATTAAAAAGTTCTGGAATGCGGGAGCAGAGGATGAAGGTGAAAAGGGAGTAGATTTGAGTAATCTAAGGAAATATTTCTTTCCAGAAAGAATGGTAGATGTCTGGAATAGCCTCTTAGTGGAGGTGGCAGAGGCATGAGGACTGTATATGAATTCAAGAAAGTATGGGGCAAATACAGAGAGAACTGTAAAGGAGAGGAAGGGAGTTGTAGAGCTTAGTATTAAGAATGAATAGGCAGACTGGGTATACCAGATGGCCTTTATCTGCCATCATTCTTCTCTGTTTCTGTATTTTAATATTTACATGTGCATATGCATTGCTAAACATAACAATTTATTTTTATTTTTATTTTCAGTTCATTCCAATGCCAGTCCTCTATGGGGTTTTTCTCTACATGGGTGTCTCCTCATTAAAAGGCATACAGGTGAAGTTTGCCTTTTCAGCTATTTACATTTTGTCTTCATTTCCTGTTTGTGTTTGCTTGTTTAATACTCTGCTACTTTATTAAAAGCAGTACTGGTTTACTACTTTTGCAAAAAAGGAAATCCCTTCCTTATTTGTCTTCAAAGGGCATTCTCCTATGTAAACCAAATGTCAACTTTTGAGGCTAAGGCGATTCAGATGAAAAGGAGAAAGAACAGATATCCTAGAGATGTAGAGTAAACGAGAACTGCTTAACAAGGCTAAAAAAAAACAACAAAAAACCGAAACCACAAAACAGCCAGATAAGAAAGTTAGACGGAAAGCTTGGACAGAGGGTTTTGTAAGCCATAGTGAATTTATGAAAGAGCATCCGTGGATATAATTTTTTATAAACAAAGTGAAAGTAATAATGTCAGAAAATACTAAAAATTACATTGAAATGCTGAATTCCACCAGTTATCCAACCTGGAGATTTAAAATGTATGTTCTAAAAGTTAAAAGGGCTTTGGGTGGTTGTATAATGCGATCTGCCTGATACAACAGCTACAGATGATTCCCTGAAAATAAATAAAATAATCAGAATAGTATGAATATAATTGCCCAGACATTAAAGGGCATGTTTACGAAACCGTGCTAATGATTAGCATGGGTTTTGTCTAGTGTTAAACACTAGTGTGGGATGAAATGGTGACTGGGCAGGTTAGAGCTAGCGTGTGGGTGCTGACAGCACATGGTTAGCGCAGCAGTCATTGGCGCACAGTAACGGTGATTGCTGCCTTTCCATATCATCCTGTTAGGCCAATCCAGTCAAGTGGGTTGTATCCCCCCACCAGCAGAGGTGGAGACAGAAAAAAAAGAGGTTTCTTATGAACTCATCCTGCAACCATATCTGAGGCAGCTAGAGGCATACTACCCCAGTATTTCTGTCTTAGCAGTTTGTGGATACGTCTGAGCAGCTCTGTGAAAACTTGGAGGAAAATTAGATTTAGCTTGTGTGTAACCACTCTTAGGGGCAACTGCCTCATTTGAGTTCGACGTAGGTGTTGGGTCACCCTTAAAACCAGTGCCCTCCTGGGTTTGCAAAAGAGGGAAGAGTGTTGCTTCAGTTCCTTGTACGTATCCTATTAAGTGCCTGTTGAACAGCCAGAATTGTTGGATCAGGACCCCAAGCCTAGCACAGCCTCAGTTGGCCCCCTTCCCCTCTTCCTCTCCCAAAGATTTGATGAAGGTTTCATGAGGTCTGTGACTGCAGGCCTTGGCTGCAGGGCTGTAGTGTTGAGCCCCCCACCACTGTTTTGCTGCTTTGGGCTCCCCGGAGGTGAGTATCAGATGTAAGTTCTTATTTTCTGCACCCAACCTATGCTTCTGTGCTTGTTTAAGTTGTCGGGGGGGCCCCCAAACCTTGTCCGCTTAGTGGGTCAATTATCTGGTCTGGGAGCAGAACAATTGTTTGGGGTTTTTTCCCTCCTGCCGGCTTCTGCCTTGTGCTTGTGCTGTATGCATTTGCTACTGGTGCTGGATTGTGCCTTAACCTGCATGCCACGCTACCTACATTAGTATGTGCTTGAATTCACATCATGAGCGTATACTATTCAAGCGCTACCTCTGCAGTGCACAGTACAGTAGTTCCATATTACTGTTGTGCGTTCTCTGAGGTTGGCCTTCTACAAGGGACCTTGGTTGAGTGAGGAAGGACTTGCTATGGGAAGCTGCTCTGCTTCAGATAGGCGCTAGTCTCCTGGGAGGAGATGCTGCCTCACTGGCCTCACTCTGAGAGTTTGGCATGGAGTGTTCTGCTCAGCTCTGAGATATCTACCTTACTGTTGATGAACAGACCTTCCTCCTTTGGTTCTGCAGGCAGCAACAGGGTCGACTGGAAAGAGACTACACTGTGCTCAGAATTCCTCTGCCTGCTCTTGAGCTCCGCCTGCCTAAAGCTTTCCAGTGGGGTCCTCCAGTGGCTTGTCTGCCTTCTGCGATGGGGACGACCAAGGCTGTTGGAGAGTTCCAAGCCTCCAGCGTATCATCTCAAGAATTCTTTTCCTTTCTTCAAGAAGCATAGTTTTTCTGACATGGCAATTCACATCCCAGCATCCTCAGGGTCCTCCTTTTTCCTTCTCTTGCTTAGAGGAAAGCTCTTCTTTGCAGGGATCTGTTTGGTTCTTTGGGCCTTGATGGCTGAGCCGTTTGAGCCATTGTGGAGGGCTATGAGCAAGAATCTGTCCTTTAAGGCTGTCTTTTTGGTCGAGGTATGCTCTACGAAATGTATCTCAGAATTGCAGGCCTTGTCTTACAGAGATCCCTATCTGCCATTTATGGCAGATTTATGGCCTGTTCTTCCTTCCTTGCCAAACGTGGTGGCTTTCCATGTCAATCAGGTGGTCTGTTTGCCTTCATTCCCAAAGGAACAGTGCCAGGGGAAGAATAATGACCACCTCCCGTTGGATGTTAAGAGGGTTCTTCTTTGGCACCTGAAGGTGACTAACTCTTTCTGAAAGTTGGCCAGAATTTTTTTCCCTTTTTGCAGGCCCATGAAAGGGCAAAGCTGCCACAAAGTCTACCTGGAGCCGCTGGATAAAGGTAATAGCTGTGGCCTATCTGTTATGGAATGAGCCGGTCCTGAAGGATTTCTGTGCGCATTCCACATGGACTCGGGCTTCCTCCTGGGCAGTGTGTAACTGACTCCCATAGATATTTGTTGGGCAGCAGCAAGGTCATCAATTTACACTTTTGTCAAGCATTACTGCTTGGAGTCTATGCTCAGGCAGACACTACTTTCAGTACACTGATCTTAGTTCGCCATGTCATCTTCCTGCCCAGTGGATGTGTAGCTTTGCTATCTCTCACTTGTCTGGTCTGGTCTAGCAGAATGATATGGAAGGTGACGTTTTAATTAACAAATGTCATGTCCTGTCCTTGAGTCCTGCTAAGGTCCACCAAAGGAGCACTATACCACGTTGCTTAAAAGATGCCCAGTCTGAACTACGTGGTTTAAAATTGGAAGGACACTTTATTTGATTAATACATTATTCAAACAGCCTGATAGCCCGACACAGGCCTTGTTTCGTTTTCACTTCCTCAGGGGATTCAGGCGTGCTGCATACATACAAACATAGATGTCATAAACACATACATAAACAGAAAAAGGTTTTGTGATGAAGGTTTTCATAACAGTATGTTCTTATATACACATATAAAGCGCATGAAATGAGAGTCAGAAGCTGTAAAGATGTCTTACACATTGGAACATGGAACGTACGAAGCATGAACCAAGGGAAGTTGGAAGTGGTCAAGAATGAAATGGAACGTGTACAACTTGATCTGTTGGGTGTCAGCGAACTGAATTGGACTGGCATCGGGCACTTTGCATCATATGATCACATGGTCTACTATGCTGGAAATGAAAGACAAAGAAGAAATGGTGTTGCATTTATAATAAAGAAGAAACTTGCAAGAACTGTAATGAAATACAATGCGGTCAGCGAACGCTTAATCTCTATTCGTCTACGAGGATTGCCTATCAACACAACTATAATTCAAGTATATGCCCCAACAACAGCTGCAGAAGAGAATGAAATTGAAGAGTACTATGAACAAGTACAAGCTGAAATTGACAGAACATGCAAACAGGATATCCTGATAGTCATGGGTGACTGGAACGCAAAAGTTGGCAACAAAGAAGAAGGCAAAGTAGTTGGAAAATATGGACTTGGCAACAGAAATGAAGCTGGAGAAAGATTGATAGAATTCTGCAAGACCAATGATCTATTCATCTCAAACACCTTCTTTCAGCAACACAAGCGACGACTGTACACATGGACTTCACCCAATGGATTGTATAAAAATCAAATTGACTACATCTGTGGAAGTCAACGATGGAAAAGCTCTGTAACATCAACAAAGACAAAACCTGGAGCTGACTGTGGTACAGATCATCAACTACTAGTATGCAAACTCAAGCTAAAGTTGAAAAAGAGCAAACCACTCATGAATGCACCAAAATATGACCTTGAGAATATACCACTGGAATTTAAAGACTGCCTGCAAAATCGATTTGCTGCCTTAGATACAAATGACAGAGCTCCGGAAGAGTTATGGAATGACATCAAGAAGTTTGTGCTGGAAGAAAGCGAGAAGTCTCTACAAAAGGTGAAAAAGCAAAAACGGCCAAAATGGATGACAGAAGAAGAAGAAACTCTGAAAATTGCCCAGAAACGCAGAGAAGCTAAAGCCAAAGGAGAAAGAAAGACAGTCGCAGAACTCAACAGAGATTTCCAACGTGCAGCAAGACAGGACAAGGAAAAGTACTACAATGACACTTGCAAGGAAATAGAAGCAGAAACTATTAGAGGAAGAACAAGATCGGCTTTCCTAAAGCTGCGAGAGTTAAAGAAAAAGTTCCAGCCTCGAATTGGAATGTTACAAGATGCTCAAGGTTCTATGTTGAATGATGCTGAGAAGATCAAGAAAAGGTGGAAGGAATATACAGAGTTTTTATATGATAAAGATCAAGTGGACCAACAGCCGTTTCAACCTATACCTTATGATCAGGAACCATTGGTGATAAAAGAAGAAGTTGAAGCAGCATTGAAAGCCTTATCAAAGAACAAAGCACCAGGCATTGATAGCATTCCCATAGAAGTATTGCAGCAATCTGATGCAGCTGTTACCTTACTTACAAGGCTCTGCCAAGAAATATGGAAGACAACATCATGGCCAACTGACTGGAAAAGATCTGTGTTTATACCAATACTAAAGAAAGGTGATCCAACTGACTGTGAAAATTATCGCACAATCGCTCTGATCCCACATGCCAGCTAGATTCTACTGAAGATTATTCAAAAGAGACTACAGCAATACCTAGAACAAGAACTACCTGAAGTGCAAGCAGGGTTCAGGAAAGGTCGAGGAACGAGAGACATCATTGCGGATGTGAGATGGATCCTTGAAAAGACTAAAGAATACCAAAAGGATATCTATTTGTGCTTTATCGACTATAGCAAGGCTTTTGACTGTGTAAACCATGAGAAACTCTGGGCCACATTAAGAAGCATGGGTATACCAGAACACCTGATCGTTCTCTTGCGTAATCTGTACATTGATCAAGAAGCAACAGTTCGAACGGAACAAGGAGAAACAGAATGGTTTAAAATAAGCAAAGGTGTAAGACAAGGCTGCATACTTTCCCCCTACCTGTTTAATTTATATGCAGAACAAATCATCAGAGAAGCAGGACTGTATGAAGACAACAGAGGTGTGAAGATTGGTGGAAGACTCATCAACAACCTTTGCTATGCTGATGATACCACATTACTGGCTGAAAGTGAAGATGATCTGAAACATTTGCTTCTCACAATCAAAGAACATAGTCTCAAAATGGGCCTGCACCTTAATGTAAAGAAGACAAAGATCATGACAACTGGCATAATCAACAGGTTCATCGTTGAAGGAGAAGAAATTGAAATCGTGAAACAACTTTAACCTCCTTGGATCAACTATCAATAAAGAAGCAACAAGCAGTCAAGAAATCAGACGATGCATTGCTCTTGGCAGAATGGCTATGAAAGACCTAGATAAGATTCTCAAGAGCAGAGATGTCTCTCTCCATACAAAGATTCGACTTGTTCAAGCCATGGTATTTTCAATAACATCATATGGATGTGAAAGCTGGACAGTGAAAAAGACAGACAGGAAGAAAATTGATGCCTTTGAATTATGGTGCTGGCGGCGAATACTGTGTATACCATGGACTGCCCGAAGAACAAACCAGTCGGTACTAGAAGAGATCAAACCTAAGCTTTCTTTAGAAGCTCAGATGACAAGACTTCGACTTTCATACTTCGGACACATCATGCGAAGAGAGAGATCATTAGAGAAAGACATCATGCTTGGCAAGATAGAAGGTCAACGCAAAAGAGGAAGGCCAGCAATGAGAT
Source organism: Ichthyophis bannanicus (assembly GCA_033557465.1). Taxonomy (NCBI): domain Eukaryota; kingdom Metazoa; phylum Chordata; class Amphibia; order Gymnophiona; family Ichthyophiidae; genus Ichthyophis; species Ichthyophis bannanicus. The sequence goes on from CM066031.1 coordinate 659,277,269, forward strand.
GGATTGCTACAATAACAGCAGCTACGGGTACCAGTCTGTCAACAATGAGCCGCCTGACTGAAGACCGAACACAATTTAGGATAGCTGTCCAGAGGGTCGCCATGAGTCGACTCTGACTCGACGGCACTTAACAACAACAACAAAAGTGCTTATTAAATCATATAAAAATGATAAAAATAATAAAACTGATAGAAACGTTAAAAACATAACCTGGAAAAAACTTTAAAAAAAACAACCTTGTAAAATATACATTCTCTATCTTCAATATTAAAAATTAATAAAATAATAAATACATAAATAAATAAATGAATAAATAAATATACCACTTGTTAAACCTATGAAAGGGTGTGTAACCACATTTTCTTACTATCTTTACTCAAACTATACAATAACACCATTTTAAATTATTCCATATATCAGAAAGAAGAGGAATATGATACTATCCCACATTGGTGGTCAAGAGCAGGAGTAAGTGTACAAACAAATAGATCGCTTCTAATATTATTCACTATCATTGGTATGGCACAAAATGTATTAAAAATCAAATCAACTTGGTTCGCAAGAACAAAAATTACTTGTATTGCTTGTTTGCAGCTAACATTCTAACAGAACTAAGATCCTGAAACTTTGATAAAATTTCAATAACATGGGCTGAATCCCTAACGTAGGACCACATTTGGGTTACAAAGGGCCGCAATAATACATCTAAAAATTGCGAAATGGGTTCCATCAGTGATCCAATTGCTGACACTATAGGACGGCCAGGCGGATTCGTCATGGATTTGTGTATTTTAGGGTTAACATAAATAGTCGGAATGACAGGCGTTGGTACAGTTAAGCCCATGTTATTGAAATTTTATCAAAGTTTCAGGATCTTAGTTCTAATACCATGCTGGTCACACTAGATGTTGAGTCTTTATACACTAACATCCCACAAGTGGAATCTTTAGAGATTATAGAAGAATGTCTACTTAGAAGAACTGGCCCCAAACGTATCCCCACTGCATTTCTCATGTCTATAGCAAGATTTGCATTATATGAGAATAATTTTTGCTTTAGAGATTTTTTTCAAACAAATCAAAGGGGTAGCTATGGGGTCATCGATGGTGCCAGACATAGCCAATTTGTATATGTTTCAATTTGAAGAAAAATTTTTGAAGAGACATCAATATGAACTAACATCAAGTTATGGGTTCACTATATTGATGATATTTTGATAATCTGGGATGGAGACATGAGCAAACTTGCCGAATTTAACATATGGATAAATAGTTTGGATATAAATCTTAAGTTTCAGATAACTTATGATACTCAGCAGATACCATATTTGGATCTAGTTATCAGAAAAGAAGGTGAACAGTTTGTAACAACATTATATAGAAAACCGACGGATCGTACTCATTTATTGCATTGTGACAGTTTCCACAACCCAACGTTGAAAAAGAACTTGCCAGTTGGGCAATTTTTCAGAGCTAGAAGAGCCTGTACTACATTAGAAGATTTTGAAGTTCATGCCGAAATAATGAAAGAAAGATTTATAGCAATGAAATATCCCATGCAACATATTGATCAAGCATACCATAGGGCAAAACAAACATCCCGTGATGTTCTTTTGAAGCAAGAAAGAAAAAAGAAAGACGTGGGCTTAGTATGCACCTTGTTATATTCAGTTCATTCAGTTCATACAAACAAAGATCTTACAAAAGGAATGGCACCTTATACAAACCCTGCCAGGGTTTCAAGACATCACAATTACAGTTGCTCATAAACGTAATATTAATTTGAAAAATATGTTCCATCTGCATTAACCGAACGGAAATTTTTGTCCAGACACAAAGGCCAGTTTCAATGTGGGCGATGTTCCATATGCCCCCATGTGATGCCAGTAAGAGAAAAATGTATACACCCAATTACGCAAGAAGAGTTTAGGATAGACGATTTCTCAAACTGTGATACTACCCATGTGGTATATGTTATACAGTGCCCCTGTAAGAAATTATACATGGGGAAGACAATCAGGAGTGTGAAGGTACGAATAATAGAACATAAAAGCTGTATCAAGAGGGGCATAGTAGAAAAACCGCTTGTGGCACATTGGCAAGAAATGGCACATCGCATTAATGATTTAAAATTCTTTGTAATCAAAAAGGTGAAGCTCAATTGGAGAGGAAGAGATATCAAAACGATAATGAGGCTCCAAACAAAGATACATCTTTAAGTTAGATTCCTTATCTCCCAATGGTTTAAACTTGGAGAGAGATTTATCAGTGTTTTTGTAATAAACGATAGTTAAGTATCACTGTTTTAGAGTATGGTTGAAAAATTGTAAAAATGTGAGATCAGTCATTGCAATAATGCTATTAAGGAATGATGATAACACGTTAATTGCAAATAAAAATAACATCTTTCCAACAATATCTTTCCAAAAGTATAGACAGACGTTAGTTTAAGGGTAATATGCCATTTTTGAAACATATCTTTAAAGATATTTGAAAATATAGTCTTAAATGCAAGATGAGTTTTGAATAAGAAGACAAAGAAATGTACATACCCCAGTACGAATTGAATCAATATGGAGATTTACAATACCGGCAGGGATATTGAATCTAATAAGGCAGTATAGCACACTACCATTTTAAATATATGCCATCCGCATTGCACCTAGCAACCAATGACACTAGTGATTCTCTGGGTAGTGACGTCATTTTTCCCACGGTTAACTACAGCGCAAGTGCGGGCGTTTTACTGACGAAAAAGTGATTTCTTAGAGATTAGACGGGAGCTTGAAGAAGAGAACCTTTTGACGTCTAAGAACGCAGGTATAATAAAGATTGATTGTTTTACACTTTAAGAAATGAATGCTTAAAAGATAGGGTGTTGACATGATAGGCGATGGTTTAATTTAAGAAACATTTCTGAGCTTTTATACAGTGCTCATTCCTGATGGTTAATGTGAATATCAAACGATATGAGGTTTAAATGGCCTCCCGTGGTAATAACGGACATTAACCTCATTTTTAATTCATAGGATGAGTGTGGATTATTAATTTTATTTAGAAAAAAGAATTCCAGAAGTTTGGACGAAAGTCTGTATAAGAGCAACACTGCAGGTTTAAGAAATGCAGATTTAATAAATGGAAAAAATAATGTTTTTCGTTCCAAATACTGAATGTTGAAAGATTTCATTTGGCAATCCAAGTGTACGTATGAGTTGTAGAAATAGCTTTCATATATTATACTTGATTGTACGGAAAGAGATTCAGACACCGAAATAGTTTTATGAATGGAACAATGTGAGAATGTTTTGGTGCATATCGTTGCCTTAAAGATTACTGCAAACGTGAATGAACCATTGTGTTTTAATCCATAGAGAAGTTTTTTTTAAGCTCCTGTAGATGGTCAAGTTAGAATCATATCGCGAATATCGAATTCAAGAACGGGTATGAATTTTTATAAGTCTTTTGGTATAATAAGATGGCATTAAGAGTTCCTTAAAACCTTTTTTTAAAAATTATTTATTGGTTTGATGATTTATGGTTTTTAACTATTCATAATTTTAGAATGTTAGCTGCAAACAAGCAATACAAGTAATTTTTGTTCTTGCGAACCAAATTGATTTGATTTTTAGTACATTTTGTGCCTTACCAATGATAGTGAACAATATTAGAGGCAATCTATTTGTTTGTACACTCACACCCGCTCCTGCTGTTGACCACCAATGTGGGATAGTATCATATTCCTCTTCTTTCTGATATATGGAATAATTTAAAATGGTGTTATTGTATAGTTTGAGTAAAGATAGTAAGAAAATGTGGTTACACACCCTTTCATAGGTTTAACAAGTGGTAGATTTATTCATTCATTTATTTATTTATGTATTTATTATTTTATTAATTTTTAATGTTGTAGATAGAGAATGTATATTTTACAAGGTTGTTTTTTTGAAAGTTTTTTCCAAGTTATGTTTTTAACGTTTCTATCAGTTTTATTATTTTTATCATTCTTATATGATTTAATAAGCACTTTATATGTGTATATAAGAACATACTGTTAGAAAAAGGTTTTGTGATGAAGGTTTTTATGTTTATGTATGTGTTTGACATCTATGTTTGTATGTATGCTAGAGTCCTGCTAAGTCAGTCCATGAACTGCTATGATTGTTCTGATCTGTTATCTTCTGCAGTTTGACCCTGTGGGCTATTCCTCTTGACAGACCTTCTATCAGAAGGGTAATCTGTATATTATATTCTTTGGATTGTTGGTCCTTGTTACCCTTACTGAGGTTACATGCAGCCAGAGGTCTTGACCATGGCTTGGGTATAAATACTGGGGTAATATGCACCTAGCTGCCTCAAATAAACAAAAAAAAGCTGTAGATTTTCAGTCTCCACTTCTGCTGGTAGGAGGACACAACCCGCTTGACTGGACTGGAATAGTAAGACTAGAGGAAAAGACATTCTCCAGGAACAAGCAGGAATGCAGTCTTCACATATGGGTAATGTTTTCATTGATGGAATCCCGTGTGAGAACACTCCCCAGCATCCAATAGGAATGCTTATGTGAGCATCCCTCCACACGTGTGCCTGCCTTCCTAGCAATTCTGTCATCTTTTCTCCAGAAACATCAGGAAGTCAGTCCTCGCATATGGATGATGTCGTCACCGACTGAGCCTGCATAGTAACCTCTCCCCAGCTTTTAAAGAAATCTTTGGGAGATGTACCATGCATGTGTGGCCCCCTTCGCACCCAAGGGTGCCATCTTAACTCAATCTTCTTTTTTTTTTCCTGGAGCTCACCAGGACATGGCCAAGGCTCTTGCCTTTGCCACTGTCAGAAGAGGACCCTCATACGGAGGACCTCGAGATCCTTCAGTACGAGGCCCTACCAAAAGAGGCGCTCACTGTGCCCATTCCCACCATCCTGGAATGGCTGCTCCTCCGCATGTGGGAGACCCCCGCATCAGTGCCCATATTTAGCAGGTGGCTGGACTCGATTTATCAGGTCTGCTGGAGTCATGGCTTCCAAAAAGCCCAACTGCCTCATAATGCCATGGTGGAGTCGACCATGTGGAGGCTTAAGAGCCAGAAGATGCACTCCTCAGTGCCCACAGGCAGGGAGGCCCACACCATGGATGCCATGGGCAGAAAGCGCTTCCAGGGCTCGATGCTAGTTGGCTGGATCCAGGCTTACCAACTGTACATGGGCATGTACCTTCAAGACCTGGCGAAGGAGCTCGCCGTGTTCTCAGCTGGTCTCTCGGAGAAACCCTCCAGTGGTTCCGGACCTTGTCCTGGGTAGTCAGGGAGTACTCCGTTTATCACTCATGCAGCCTATCGTGGCTTCAAGTCGGCGGCTAGAGTAGCTGCGGCAGGCATTTGTGCCTGGTGCCAGGCTTGGCTACAGTTCTCCGACCTGGAGCAATGGGTCCAGGACAAATTGGCCAATGCCCCGTGTTGTGGAGAGATCCTCTTTGACAAACCCATGACAGACAAGGCCGCTGAGCTGGAGTCTGAGTTCCTGACTAGGATCAGGCTTTCCAAGAAGACTGCTGACCCTTCCCAAAGGAGGACTTTGGGTAGAAAGTTCTGATAACCAAAGAGTAAGGCTTACGGAAATTACCCTCAATACCAGGCCTTCCCAGCTCCCCAACAGGGCCAGCAGGCCAAAGGACAAGGGCATGGCTCCCGTAAGCTTAAGACCCCCAGCCTGCACCCCTGGTGCAACCTGGAGGGGACTTTTGACGCCTTGGGCATAGCCTCTCTTCCTCCAGGAAACACAACCTGCAGCACACAAAGGAGCGTCTGGTGCTCTTTGCCCATAGGTAGCCCTCTATTACCACAGACACGTGGGCCCTTGGGTGGTGAGAGAGGTTACCTCCTCCACCAGACACCCCCACCATTCTTCCTGGGAGAGCCCCCCAGGACTCCCCTCCATTGGGACCTGCTCTAGCAGTCTGATGCACGGAGCATTGGATCAATCCCATCTCCTGCTCCATCCAGATAGTGCGGAAACAAAAACAGGAAGCGGCAGATTCAACACCCAATGAATTTATTATAACCAAATAAGTGGCCTAAGCCCAACACAGGCCGTGTTTCGTATATAACTTCCTCAGGGGCTATCAGGACACACTAAAAAATAAATTGTAAAACCACATTAGTATAATTAAACGATAAATATACCAAAAAAGGAGGGTTAAAATAAAATAAAATAAAAAGTTGTGACATGAATATACAATATACATAAAATAAAGGCAAAATTGGACTATATCAAATGACTTAAGTCTCAAGGAAAACTCATCAATAATAATCAATTAAAATCATAAAAAAACATATACAGTCACTAAAAATGAACCCTAATCTATTCAATAAATTGTACTATGGATCTGATGACATATAAATCTATTCAATAAACTGTTCTATGGATCTGATGACATATAAATATGTATACATACATATGTAGAAGTGCATAAATAGGATAATTAAATAAATAAATAATTAAAAGTGCTAATTGGAATACAATAAAAAACCAAACTATTTATAATCGTACAAGCATATGCAACAGAAAATGTAAAAAATGCCATATACAAACACTTAAAATTGAATCCTCATATATTAAATAAACTATGCTATAGATCAGTTAACATATAAATATGTATACATACATATACATAAGTGTATAAATAATGAAATTATTAAATAAATAAATAACTAAAAGTGCTAATAGGAATACAAAAAATAAAATCAAACATTTATAATTGTACAAAAATATACAACAAAACTGTAAAAAACAACTATATACAATCAAAGATGGGAAGGGATGAGGAGACTAAAGGAGTAGGTCCGAATGAGAAACAATTGTGCTAATACTAAATAAAACCTATATTGTAAAGTTGAACATTACCTGTGGGTGTGATGTGCATAGACTTCACCAGGCTCAAAAGAGACAATGGAAGTCGCTACTATCAGAAAAGCTTCTAAAGATTAAAAATAAAAGCGGAAAACTTACGCCAAAATAAATGATTAAAAAATTTAAGTCATTTACGAATATTGCACTCTACTTTAAAAAAAATAATAACAATAAATAAAATTATATAAAAAGATAAGAATATACTTCTTTATATAGAGATATAGAAGGTATTGGATGCTACCCCCATAAAAATATAAATATATTTCTAATTGTAAAAACTGCCCCCATTAAAAATACATGACCATACACATAAGCCAATAATAGAATAATTAAATAGATAAAAAATGTATAGGTTATATGAGCCAAGAAAGAGAAAGAAAGATGGAAAAAAGGGGGGGAGAGAGGGGGGGGAGGGGAGAGGGAGAAAGGGGGGGGGTGGGGGTGGGGGTTGGGGGGGTTGGCAGGGAAGGGGGAGAAGGAAAGACAAAGGGAAGGGGAAAGGAGGGGGAGGAAGGGAAGAAGAGGAGAGGGGAGGGGGAAGGGGGGAAAGGGGAAGGGAAAGGAAGGGGGAGGGGAGGGGAGGGAGGGGAGAGAAGAGGGGGAGGGAGGGGAAAGAGGAACTGTTTTAAACCGTTTTAAGCCCAAACTGACTCCGATATTGGAGGAACATATTGTCTCTCTAAAAATCAATGCAGGGGAGTCCCATAAAATTAAAAAATGGGGACACCAGACAGTGCTCGAAAAGAAGTCCAAACAGACACATCCAAACATTCTAATCTCTCTTGCCTTCACAAGATCCGATGGATACCTCGTACCACGTGATCCACTACAGGATTCTGACACAATGTTCATAGAACCTTAAAAGAAATACATATTGGGTTATTATAGTCTCAAACACATAGGGTGCAAGGAAGATCTGATACAAGCACTGAAACAATGAGCGAAATCCTAAATCTTCAAACAAAGGAGCATTATAAACTCCTACGAGAAGACTGAATCAGCTGCACATGTCCGTTTAAAAATGCGTTGAGAGCCCAACCAAAAGTGTTAAATTCATGATAAATTCCAGAAAGAGCCCTACTCTAAACCCCCCCCTTCTCCCCCTCCCTTCCCCCTCCCCCCTCCCCCCTTTCCCCTTCCATTCCCTGTTTTGGTTTCCCAGCTTATTAGATTCATTATGTATTATTTATTTTGGTTGCTTGCAATTGTAGTCAATGGTTTTAACATTCTTTAGAGTAGAGCACCTTTTGGTTTCTGTTTGACTGGGTCTGGATTCTATCGGCAGGATCTCAGCTTTTAAATGATGGTTCAAGATCTATGATCCCCCTTTGGTGGATCATATGATTTCTATTAATGGCTTTTTTCAGTAATATGGTATATTTGGTTTTTTATTATTCATACACTTGTTTTTTCATACTTCCGGTCTGGCCCTTTTTTTAATGCGCACGCGCCGGCGTTCTTCATCTCTTTGAGAAACTTGAAACGGCTTTTTGTATGTGTTTTGCTTGGTCGACATTCCTAAGGTTCTTTTTAAATATACATTGTTGCAGGCTTTGTATTTATGTACTTGATATTACTGTGGGCGCTAACTATCACAATTTGAATGTTATATTGTAATTTTTCTTTGAGTAACTTGAAACGGTTTTTTGTAGGTGTGTTGTCTGTTTGGTTTTCATTAGGTTCCTTACATATACAATGTAGCAGGCTCTGTATTTAGGTACTTGACATTATTGTGGGTATTCATCTTTATTGTTTTAATGTTTTAATCATGTCCTTTTTAATTTTGTTTTCACAGCGTTTTCCTGCATTTGAAAGTTTTTTAAGGCAATGCATTATGATTCGTGTTCCCCTCGGGTTGGGTGAAGTTCTATTTTTATAGCCTTTTTTAACAGCCCCTTGTTTTTTAATGTGATCTGGTTTTAGAGTAGGGCTCTTTCTGGAATTTATCATGAATTTAACACTTTTGGTTGGGCTCTCCTCAACGCATTTTTAAACGGACATGTGCAGCTGATTCAGTCTTCTCGTAGGAGTTTATAATGCTCCTTTGTTTGAAGATTTAGGATTTCGCTCATTGTTTCAGTGCTTGTATCAGATCTTCCTTGCACCCTATGTGTTTGAGACTATAATAACCCAATATGTATTTCTTTTAAGGTTCTATGAACATTGTGTCAGAATCCTGTAGTGGATCACGTGGTACGAGGTATCCATCGGATCTTGTGAAGGCAAGAGAGATTAGAATGTTTGGATGTGTCTATTTGGACTTCTTTTCGAGCACTGTCCGGTGTCCCCATTTTTTAATTTTATGGGACTCCCTCCCCTGCATTGATTTTTAGAGAGACAATATGTTCCTCCAATATCAGAGTCAGTTTGGGCTTAAAACGGTTTAAAACAGTTCCTCTTTCCCCTCCCTCCCCCTCTTCTCTCCCCTCCCCTTCCCCTCCTCCCCCCCCCCTCTCCCTTCCCCCTCCCCCTCCCCCTTCCTTTCCTTTCCCTTCCCCCTCCCCCTCCCCCTTCCCCTCTCCTCTTCTTCCCTTCCCTTCCCTTCCTCCCCCTCCTTTCCCCTTCCCTTTGTCTTTCCTTCTCCCCCTTCCCTGCCAACCCCCCCAACCCCCACCCCCCCCTTTCTCCCTCTCCCTCCCTCTCCCCCCTCCCTCCCCTCCCCTCTCCCCCCTCCCTTTCTTCCCCCCCCTTTTTTCCATCTTTCTTTCTCTTTCTTGGCTCATATAACCTATACATTTTTTATCTATTTAATTATTCTATTATTGGCTTATGTGTATGGTCATGTATTTTTAATGGGGGCAGTTTTTACAATTAGAAATATATTTATATTTTTATGGGGGTAGCATCCAATACCTTCTATATCTCTATATAAAGAAGTATATTCTTATCTTTTTATATAATTTTATTTATTGTTATTATTTTTTTTAAAGTAGAGTGCAATATTCGTAAATGACTTAAATTTTTTAATCATTTATTTTGGCGTAAGTTTTCCGCTTTTATTTTTAATCTTTAGAAGCTTTTCTGATAGTAGCGACTTCCATTGTCTCTTTTGAGCCTGGTGAAGTCTATGCACATCACACCCACAGGTAATGTTCAACTTTACAATATAGGTTTTATTTAGTATTAGCACAATTGTTTCTCATTCGGACCTACTCCTTTAGTCTCCTCATCCCTTCCCATCTTTGATTGTATATAGTTGTATTTTACAGTTTTGTTGTATATTTTTGTACAATTATAAATGTTTGATTTTATTTTTTGTATTCCTATTAGCACTTTTAGTTATTTATTTATTTAATAATTTCATTATTTATACACTTATGTATATGTATGTATACATATTTATATGTTAACTGATCTATAGCATAGTTTATTTAATATATGAGGATTCAATTTTAAGTGTTTGTATATGGCATTTTTTACATTTTCTGTTGCATATGCTTGTACGATTATAAATAGTTTGGTGTTTTTGTTGTATTCCAATTAGCACTTTTAATTATTTATTTATTTAATTATCCTATTTATGTACTTCTACATATGTATGTATACATATTTATATGTCGTCAGATCCATAGAACAGTTTATTGAATAGATTTATATGTCATCAGATCCATAGTACAATTTATATAATAGATTAGGGTTCATTTTTAGTGACTGTATATGTTTTTTTATGATTTTAATTGATTATTATTGATGAGTTTTCCTTGAGACTTAAGTCATTTGATATAGTCCAATTTTGCCTTTATTTTATGTATATTGTATATTCATGTCCCAACTTTTTATTTTATTTTATTTTAACCCTCCTTTTTTGGTATATTTATCGTTTAATTATACTAATGTGGTTTTACAATTTATTTTTTAGTGTGTCCTGATAGCCCCTGAGGAAGTTATATACGAAACACGGCCTGTGTTGGGCTTAGGCCACTTATTTGGTTATAATAAATTCATTGGGTGTTGAATCTGCCGCTTCCTGTTTTTGTTTCTGCTCGTTTGAGTGGCTAGCGCTGTTTCTTTGTGGACCCCCCCCCCCCACCTCCATCCAGATAGTGCTGCAGTACCTACTTCACCTGTCCTGGGCAGGGCTGAGGTCTAACTCCATAAGAGCGCACCTCAGTGCTCTTGTGCTGCACCACCATCTCATTGAGGGTAAACCCTTTCTGCTCAACCCCTTGTGTCGCGCTTCCTGAGGAGGCTCCTCCTGTTGAAGCCGCCCATCTGCCTGCCAGCGACAGAGTGGGATCTTAATGTCATGCACTCCAAGCTCACCACGCCACCTTTGAGCCTCTCAGCTCCTGCCACCTCAAGTATCTCTCCTGAAAGGTGGTGGTCCTCATGGCGCTCACCTCTGCCTTCAGGGTCAGCGAGCTTCATGCATTGGTGGGAGAACCCCTATGTCTTACGTTCTACAAGAACAGGGTCATGCTCCGCATGCACCCCAAGTTTCTACCCAAGGTAGTATCTCTGCTCCACCTCAACCAGTAGGTGGTGGTCCCCACCTTCTTCCTGTGGCCTCAGGCCAGCAGGGCGGAGGCAGTTCTCCACGGACTGTGAGTGGGTGCTCACCTTCTATCTCAAGCACACCCAGGAGCACCACCGAGCTTCTCAGCTCTGTTTCCTACGACCCGCGTCAGTTGGGAGCTGTGGTCTCTAAGCAGACTCTATCCATCTAGGTTGCTGACTGCATCGCCTTTGCGTATGAAAAGGCTGATCTCTCTCTGGAGTGTCACGGCACACAGTGTCCGGGCCATGGCGCGGCCTCTGTAGCGAACTTGTTCTCTGTTCCTGTGTCGGAAATCTTCCAGACTGCCACCTGGTCCTCTGTCCACATTTTTGCAGCTCCCTGTTGCCTGGAGATAGTCCCCTCGGGACAATGCCTTCAGCCAGGCAGTACTCCATCATTGTTTGGGGTATAGATAACGCCTGCCCCATGGCCCTTTGGTGTGTCCAGGCTACCGGAGCAATGGCTCCTCGCTGGGCACTTGAGCCACTCGGGAGTCTTATCTCAACTCATTGCTGCTGCTCACAGTTCTCCCTTTTTCTGGTGACCCTTGAGCTGCTTATGTATTTTTTGGTAGCCTGTAGCTAGTGAGTCCCATATGTGAGTACTGATTTCCTCTTTGTTCCCGGAGAAAGCGTAGATACTCATCTGTAACAGGTGTTCTCCAGGGACATCAGGAATCAGTCTTCACAACCCTTCCTCCTCCCTGTGGTGTTGCTTTTTTTTTTGCCGTCCTGTTATGATGATATACTGAGGCAAGATGGCACCCTTGGGTGGGAAGGGGACCACGCCTGCATTGTACATCTCCCAAAGGCTTCCATATGTGAGAACTGATTCCTGCTGTCCCCAGAGAATACCTGTTACAGTTGCGTAACTGTTTTTTCCATGGAGCCATCAGGACCTTGTCCTAACCACGCTGGTAAAAATCATCTAAGTGCCTTTAGGTACATTGTGCTTGCCTTCCCATCAGTCCAGGGCAGGATTGGCTGTCCCAATCTTTTTTTGTCAAATTTTTTTATTCATTTTTTCTTTATTCGTAGTGTTGCTGCTTCCCTTGCTGGCCTAGGCTACCATTGGCCATTTTGATTTGGCTCGGTGGTCTTCTCAGACATGGAGAAACCACATAGTGGATTCAAAAAATGTACCAAGTGCCAAAAAACTCTCTCTGCTATAGATAAGCATGACTGTTGCTTAAAATGTTTGGGCTCGGACCCTGACGTTTTGGCTTGCCCCCTGTGTCAACAGATGACCAGGAAGGGACTCAGAAACCGTGAATGCCAATGGGGAAAATTGTTTGTCACTCTGCCACTTCAGCACCATTCTTCAGTTGCCTCCACATCATTGTGGTTGTCGCATGGTTTCCATACCTCCTTGAAGTCCAAACATGGCAGCAAACACAAGTTCTCCACAGAGGTAGGAAAGGTATCGAAGACCTCTGTGTTGGCATCTGCAGAAAAAGTATCAAAATTGTTGGCATCCAACTCAGATTCCCGGCATTCGATACAGACACTCTCCAACAGGGGAGCTAGACATGGACCAACCAGCAAAACAGCCCCAGTGGGGAGGATACTTCCTCCAAAGCACCAGAGGTGTTCCGGGATGCTCCCGGTACCATGTTCCAGTATGGTGGCTCAGGGCTCCATGCAAGAATCCACCCAGTCACCTCTGGTCTCCCTCAATCAGCATGTTCAAGCTATCAAGCAGAGTCTGGCCGCTATCCCAGTCGCTGTAGTGCTGAGACCCTCTGGATCCATGGACCCGATGCCAGACCAACGTCTGTGCATCAAGACATTCCATGACATCGCTAACGCAACCGGCAAAGTCACACCTGGGGCCGATACCCCTGTTGGAACCCATAGCTGCACCAGGCTCCGTAAACATCAGTTCCAATGCCTCAGGGCATCGGCATTGAGCCTCGATGTTGTCATCGGAGCAACATCGACACCATAGTACCAACCATCACTATTTTGACATTCTACAGAGTTTTGGTTCTGCTTCCTCGGAATCAGACGTAAAGACTTCTGATTCTCCGACTCCTCCGGACATTCCCTCAGACCTCTCTCCACCACATGAGAGACTTCGATCGATGCCCAAAGATATGTCCTTTCAAGATTTCATTAGAGACATGGTGGCTGCATTCTTGGTGACTGTAACCACGGAGATGGAACAGAGGACTGAAGAACTTGAAATTCTTTAATACCCCTTGACTTCTAAAGAGGTTGCTATGCTTCATACGTCATATCCTCCAAGGTTTTATGGTTCGCATGTGGGAAGCTCCCTTGACAGTTCCATCAATCAGCAAGAGACTAAACACTCTCTATAGAGTTCCTCCTTGTCCAGGTTTTCAGAAGTCTCTGTACCCACCACATTCTATGGTTGTGGAATCAAATTAAGAGTTCTAAAAATCACTCCTCGTTTCCCCCAGGCAGAGAGTCGCGGACTCTCGATGCATTTTGGACATCTGTGCTTCTAGGCAATTTTGTTAGCATCCAGGATAATCTCCTATACATATGCCTTACATGGGGATGTTTTTGAGAGATGTCACAAAGGACCTGTTTTAATTTACCACCTTGTTGCCACCAGACAAGCAGGGTCCACATCAGACCTTGATCACTCATGGTCAGAATACCTCCAAATTCCTCACTAGGGCTGCCTTTGCTTTTGAGCCCACCTGTAGGGCAGCAGCAGTTTGCATAGGAGCCATAAGAATGGCCTGGCTGCAAGCCTTCGACCTTGAACATTGGATTCAGGACAAGCTTGCTAATAATCCTTGTACAGGCCAAAGCATCTTTGGGAAAAGGGTGGCATGAAAAGGCGGATGAGAGAGAATGATCTCACCATGAACTGCCTATCTCAGAAGGTGGCTGATCCAACTAAAAGAAGGCTCCTGCCAAGAAACCTTTCTATTCCAGGAAGAAGTATTACCCTTCCTATCCACTTTTATTCTTATCAGCTTCAACAGCCTCATCAAAAACAGGGGCCACAGCCCAGGAAGCCTAAGGCTGCAAAACCCCAACCAACTCTGCAGGCACATCCTCCAGCTGTTTTTGACTGCTTCCTCGAGAGCATGGCCAGTCTCCCCTTACAGGATCCCCTCCCTTCCCACATAGTGGGCAGATTATGGGTCATCTGTGGGCAAACTGGATTAATCACGTCAGAACCCTGGACTCTAAAGGTTGTGAGCATGGGATATTGGCTCCATTTCTAGGACCTGCCCCACCCCCCCCCCCCCCACACACTTTCTTCATAGGGGAGTCCCCCATTGATCACCTGTACTCCACTCTACTTCAGCAGGAGATATTCACTCTAGCAGTGCAGGGGCCATAGAGGATGTCCCCCCTCCCTCAACAAGGCCTCGGTTTCTACTCTTATTTCCTTATCAAGAAAACATGGGTTCAGACATATCCTGGACCTCTGCAATCTCAACAAGTTCCTGGTGCGGGAAAAGTTCAAAATGGGTCTCGCTAGGGGCATTACTTCCTTACTTCCAAGAAAGAGACTGGCTCTGCTCTCTAGATCTTAAAGATGTCTACACTCGCATCCCAATTCATCCCTCTCACAGAAAGTACTTCCAGTTCTTCTTAGGGACACCATTACCGGTACCCTGTTCTTGCCCCAACCACTAAGAGTTGCCTAGTGGTTGGTGGAAGTTGCCGTGGGCTGGAGAGCCGGGGGTTTGACAGCAACCTTGGACCGGAGGAAGTGGGTTTCTAGTCCCACAGGTGCTCCTTGTGGCCTTGGGCAAGCCACTTAACCCTCCATTGCCTCGGGTACAAAAACATAGATTGTGAGCCCTTCGGGGACCAGGGAAAAATATACTGTACCTGAATGTACACTGCTTTGATCCGGTGAAAAGCAGTATATAAGCATTGCTAAATAAATTTTCCTGATCATCCCTCCAGTCTAGTCCCGGAATCTCTGGGTTGTCAACCTACACCAGCAGCTTTGGAGACTGAGAAACTTTACTCCTGTGATGTCACCGGTATATAAGGACTGGAACCGCCTCCTCTCACCAGTTTCAACAGTCTCCAAAGCAGCTAGTGGGGTTGTGAGCCCAGGGATTGCAGGGCTCACTTGAGGAACGATTAAGAAGAGTTATTGAGGTTTTAAAAAAATAAGAGATTTAGAGATTAGAAGCCACTGAGGTGATTCCTAACTTCCTCTACCTGTAGAGGTTTTTTTCAGGTGGCCGGGCTGTATTTGCCCTGAGGTCTTCTGGGTTTCTGGCAGTAGCAACCCCCTCCCCCCCCCTCCCCCAGAGGAGGTCATCGGGTTGGGCAGGCACGGGGAGAAGACCGGCAGCTAGTTACCGCTCCGGGTGAGAGAGGGAGCAGGAGCTATAGCTGTCTTAAGCTCAGCGCGTGCAGAGGACTTGCCTGCCAGCGCTTGAGCAGTCGGTTGCAGTTTCAGCGGGTGCCAACACTGTTTTCAGCCCGAGATTGAAAATCCTTCCCAGCGGCTTGTGCGCAGCAGGTGAGCACGGGGGAGAGGCCAGCAGACTGTTCGCAGCAACGGTGAGGTAAGACAGCAGTTTTTTTAAGGGAACTGCAAGATTTGTAGGCCCAGCCAGACCGCGTGTGTAAAGCGCGGCAAAACGCAAGTAGCAGGCCCGGGGGCGCTGTGGCTGTTTTTGTATTGGGGGAGCCTCGTTTTTCAAAAACTCGCTTGGATTTGACTGGGGCAGCGAGTCTGCGGGCCGTTAATGTGAATAAAAAAAAAAACAAATCCCCATACCAGAGTTGGTGGTTGAATTTAAAGGCTTCCTTTCACCTTTCTTTTTTTGGGGGGTACATCATGCCTTCTCGGCAGTTGTGTTTGTGTGGGGCCAAGAGGAGTTCGGTCTCGCTGGACGGTGTATGTAGGGGTTGCAGTCAGGAGACTAAAGAACTCTTGTCGGGGGCAGAAGTGGGAGATCCAGAGGGCTCGGGGGAGGGGCCCGAGCATATCTCTGAGCCCCTGTCTGGATCAGATCCGGGGCCCAGTACAGCTTTGAGCCCGGAACACCCCCCCCCCCCCCCCCCGCCACAGCCATCTGTATCGGGGAGTTTGGCGGCAATTTTTTCACCTGATTTCATGGCTCTCCTGCAAAAGGCATTGACCAGATCCCAGGGGACGCCTGCAGCTGGGTCCTTAGGGACTGAGTCCGGGCGGAAGAGACCGTGTTCACCTGTGAGGGCCACGGAGGCTGCCTCCAGTGCAAAGCGTTCTAGGGTGGATATGAATCCACTTGAGCAGTCACTTATTTCGGAGAATATCCATTCCGAGCAGGCGGACTTAGCAGGGCTGGAAGAAGAGGAACTTGGGAAGGTGAAATTAAAGAGCAGGAGGATCAGGCATGAGTGTTCCGCAGGGAGGAGCTTCCAGCACTCATTGCGGAGTCCCTTAAGGCTCTCAGTATTCTGATTGATAGCGCTGCAGAGGACTCTACCCTGGAGGATCCTTTGCTGCAGGCTGTTCTCAAGACGCAGAGAGCATTCCTGGTGCATAGAGTGTTTAAGGAGATGATTCAGGAGGAATCGGATATGTCGGATGCCGCTCTTAAGGGATCTAGGGTTATGGCAAGGCTTTACCCTATGCTAGACCAGGACCGGGAGTTGTTTAAGGCTCCTAGAGTGGATGCAGCCGTGTCCGCGGTGACCAAGTAAACTACGATCCCGGTAGAGGGTTCCGCGGCCCTCAAGGATGCCCAAGACCGGAAGCTGGAGACAGTCCTGAAGCAGGTATTTGAAGCAAATGCGCTATCTTTACAAGCGTCTATTTGTGGGGCCTGGGTGGCAAGAGCCTGCTTACGGTGGGTGCAATGGCTTCAGGGGGACTCCGCGGGGGAGGAAGCCGAGGAGGTGTCCAGGTTAGAGTTCGGGGCGGCGTATTTGGCCGATCTTCAGTATGACCTTATCCGAGGTCTAGCGAAGAGTATGGTGTCCGTAGTTGCTGGGCGACGATGTCTTTGGCTGCGGAACTGGGCAGCGGATGGTTCTTCCAAAGCAAGGTTGAGTAAGCTCCCCTTCCACGGAAAACCTCTGTTTGGAGAGGATTTGGAGAAGTTGGTGAAAGATTTAGGAGAGTCCAAAGGCGGTAGGCTGCCGGAAGATAAGCAGAAGCAGGGGCGCCCCAGCAGAAGCAGGGCGCCCCAGTGCTGGCCCTAGGGGTCAGCAGCGGGACTTTCGCAGGTTTCGTGCCCCAAGATATGGTCAGGATCAGCGGGGGCATTTTCCTGGATGGTCCCAGGGGTTTCGAGGAGCAAACAGGGGTTTTGCAACCACCTCCTCGTCCTCCACCTTTAGGAAATCACAATGATGCCAGGCGGGTCCAGGGGGATCTGATTCCCGTAGGGGGTCGACTGCGGGAGTTTTATCCAGCCTGGACCCGACTCACGTCAGATCAGTGGGTGTTAGAAGTCGTCTGAGAGGGTTATGCATTGGAATTCCAATGCCCAGTGGCCGACTCGTTCGTCCTATCACCATGCAAGGCCAACGCAAAGCGTGTGGCAGTGCAGGAAACAGTCCAAAGATTGCTAGATCTCAAAGCCATTGTCCCGGTTCCTTCAGACTAGTTAGGGTGCGGTCGATACTCTATATATTTCGTAGTCCCAGAGAAGGAGGGGACGTGGTGGCCCATCCTGGACCTGAAAAAGGTGAATTGCTGCCTCCGGGTGTCTCATTTTCGGATGGAAACCCTTCGGTCCGTCATCGTAGCGGTAAGGAAAGGAGAGTTTTTGACATCCTTGGACCTGTCGGAGGCATATCTTCACATTCCGATTCGCCGCGAGCATCAAAAATTCCTCCGCTTTGCGGTTCCCATGGGACATTTTCAATTTCAGGCTCTTCCCTTTGGCCTCGCAACCGCGCCACGGACGTTCATGAAGGTGATGATGGTGGTGGTGGTGGCGGTGGCCTTGCGAAAAGAGGGAGTGTTGGTTCATCCGTATCTGGACGATTGGTTGATAAGGGCAAAGTCCCGGGAGGAGAGTGTGTCAGCGACGACCAAGGTGATTGAGCTCCTGCAGAGCCTCGGTTGGGTGGTAAACGTGGCGAAGAGTCACTTGGAGCCGTCGCAAGTCTTGGAGTACCTGGGAGCTCGTTTCGACACAAGCATAGGTCGCGTGTTTCTGCCTCAGCAGAGGGTGCTCGGCCTCAGACAGCTGGTGCGGCAGTTTCTCAGCAAGCAGTGTCCCACAGCCTGGGAGTACTTGAGGGTGTTGGGAACAATGGCGGCGACCTTGGAGTTGGTGCCGTGGGCGCGTGCCCACATGAGATCACTGCAGAGCGCATTGTTAAGAAGGTGGTCACATCAGCGAGATCCACTGTCCCAGAGATTGGCCTGTCCAGCGCGGACCTGCCCGGCCCTGCAGTGGTGGTTACGTCCAGGGTGCTTAGAGAGAGGAATGTCACTGGAGGCTCCTCCATGGATATCCCTAACGACAGATGCCAGTCTGCAGGGCTGGGGGGCCCATTGTCAGGGTCGGCTGGTTCAGGGTCCGTGGTCCTCGGTGGAGAGGACGTGGTCCATCAACAGGTTGGAGTTGAAAGCGGTAGCGCGGGTGCTACAGGAGTTACGTCCTTATCTTCAGGGAAAAGCTATTTGGGTGTTCTCCGACAACGCGACTGCAGTGGCCTACGTAAATCGTCAGGGAGGCACAAGCAGCGTGGCGCTAGAGGCCGAAGCAGAGAGTTTGTTCGAGTGGGCCGAGGAGAATATGGTGGCCCTGTCGGCGGCGCATGTCGCAGGAGTGGACAATGTGGAGGCCGATTTTCTGAGCCGCGTACGGGTAGACCCAGGGGAGTGGGTTCTGCATCCGGAGGTCTTCGCGATGTTGGTGCAGCGTTGGGGGACGCCGGTGATGGATCTGATGGCGACCTTCTTTTCCGCACAAGTCAGCCGCTTCTTCAGCAGAAGAAAAGAAAGGATGGTGGAAGGCCTTGATGCCCTGATTCAGGTTTGGCCGGAGGGACAGCTGCTGTATGTGTTTCCTCCATGAGTTTTGATCGGTCGCGTGTTGCAGCGCATAGAGCTTCACAGGGGCCGAGTAATTCTAATTGCGCCAGATTGGACGAGGAGACCGTGGTATGCCGACTTGGTCAGGCTCCTGGTGGGGGAGCCATGGCGGCTTCCAGTTCGCAGAGATCTTCTGACTCAGGGGCCCCTTTGCATGCCACAGATGGATCGATTCTCACTTACGGCCTGGCTATTGAGCGGGCTAGGTTGAGGGTGAAGGGCTATTCGGCGGCAGTGATTGCTACCTTACTGAAATCAAAACATCGTTCTACTTCGTTGGCATATGTTAGAGTGTGGCGTGTTTTTGAGGCCTGGTGTGCGGAGAGGGACTTCGTCCCCTTAAGGGCGTCAGTCCCGCAGGTTCTAGCGTTTTTGCAGGACGGTTTTCAGAAAGGCTTGGCGGCAGCTTCATTGAAGGTGCAGCTAGCGGCTCTGTCCTGTTACAGAGGTAAGGTGCGGGGCAGTCCTTTGGGAAGTCACCCGGATGTGAAACGGTTCCTGAGGGCGGTAGTGCTCCTATGGCCGCCGCATAAGCGAACGGTCCCGGCGTGGGATCTGTCCTTGGTCTTAGAGGCATTAGGAAGAGCGCCTTTTGAGCCGTTAGCGGAAGCCTCATTGAAGGATCTTACCCTTAAGGGGGTGTTTTTGGTAGCCATTGCTTCGGCGAGGAGAGTTTCCGAGCTACAGGCGTTTTCTTATCGAAACCGTTTTTGTCCTCCTTTGATTCTAAGGTGGTGTTGCGGCCAGTGCCATCTTTTCTGCCTAAGGTGGTCTTGGTTTTTCATATGAACCAGGTAGTGGCTTTGCCGGTTTTTGTTACCAAAAAGAAGGGACAGGTAGCGGATCAGCTTCATCGTCTCGATGTGAGCCGAGCTTTAAAACAGTATGTGGCTCGCACGGCTAGTTTCCGTAAGTCTGATCGGTTGTTCGTGCTGTTTGCCGGGCCGCGGCAAGGGGAGGCGGCCTCTAAAGGCTCTATTGCTCGATGGTTGAAAGAGGCGATTGCGTCAGCATATCTCCTGCGAGGCCGCAAGGTGCCGGATGGGCTGTGGGCTCATTCCACCAGGGCGCAAGCGGCGTCGTGGGCAGAATGGGGCTTAGTTCCGCCAGTGGAGATCTGTAAGGCGGCGACATGGTCTTCGCTACATTCCTTTGTGAAGCATTACCGTCTGGATGTTCAGGCGGGGAGGGATTGCCTGTTTTGGAGTGGCAGTGCTTCAGGCTGGTGTGACAGTTCCCTCCCGTTGAGTATCTGCACTGCTCTGGTACTTACCCAGAGATTCTGGGACTAGACTGGAGGGATGATCAGGAAGGTTAAATTAGACTTACCTGCTAATTGTAGTTCCTGGAGTAACTCCAGTCTAGTCCCTTATCCCGCCCTGTCTCACTGGTGGGTCGTCGCCTGAAGCATATGAGGAATTACTGGTAAGTGCCCCTTTTTTCTGACGGGGTTTGGTGTGGTTCACGGTGGGACGGCTTACGCCTTGGGGCGGTTTTGGTCCGGGGATCCTCCTTTGCAGTAAGAAACGGGGGGACCTCAAGGCATGGCCCGTGTAGCAGAGGGCTTGTATATAGTTGGGGATTAGGGTCCTGTAAGGCTCAGTGGGGCAGTTGTTTTTTGATTTTACTATGTTGCCTGCCTACTT
Source organism: Ichthyophis bannanicus (assembly GCA_033557465.1). Lineage (NCBI taxonomy): Eukaryota > Metazoa > Chordata > Amphibia > Gymnophiona > Ichthyophiidae > Ichthyophis > Ichthyophis bannanicus. The sequence goes on from CM066031.1 coordinate 659,298,310, forward strand.
GTTGCTCTGGTGAGTCTGCTTTGTCAATAGGTAAACTGGTGAGAGGAGGCGGTTCCAGTCCTTATATACCGGTGACATCACAGGAGTGAAGTTTCTCAGTCTCCAAAGCTGCTGGTGTAGGTTGACAACTCAGAGATTCCAGGACTAGACTGGAGTTACTCCAGGAACTACAATTAGCAGGTAAGTCTAATTTAACCTTACCTTTTGGCCTTGCATCTGCATCAAGAGTTTTGAGTATGTCTGGCAGTCGTGGCAGCCTACCTCTGCACTCCGGGCATCTTCGTCTTTCCTTATTTAGGTAATTGGCTAATCAAGGGCGATTCTCCTCACATAGTGGCTGTATCACTCCAACACACCCTCTTTGTGCTTCAGCAACTGGGCTTTGTTGTCAATTACCCAAAGTCTCATTTTGCTTCTACTCAAACACTGAAGTTCATTGGGGCTCTTCTGGACACTGCAGGTTTGAGCCTTTCTTCCAAGGGACCGGCTCCTCCATCTCATCGACTTGGTAACTCTGTTCCAAAGCCGGTCCCATATCAGTGCAAGAGACATGCTTTGTCTCTTAGGACATATGACTTCCATAGTCCATGTCATACCATATGCTCAACTTCATATGCATCCAGCGCAGTGGACTCTTTCAGATCAGTGGAAACAGTTAACAGGTCATCTCACAGACAAGATCACTATCATGCCTCAGTTGGTGGACTCCCTAAATTAGTGGTGCAGCACTCCAAAATCTTCTAGTCTGGTTATCTTTTTGAATGTCTGCACGGCAGTCTACCCTGACAACAGATGACCTTATCACACAGAGCCTATGAACCCCCAGGGAAGCCACTTACCACATCAACCTCTTGGAACTCAGGGCAATTGCCAATGCACTTCGTGCATTCTGTCCTCAGCTAACCGAACAAATGGTTCTCATTCAGACCAACAGCCAGGTTGCCATCCATTACACAGGTCTGCAAAAAAAAATTTTTCGAGAGCTGTTTTGGTTATTCCACGTAATCTTTGTTTTTTGGTGCGCTGAATCCGAAAATGACCTCCATTTTGTCATAGGACATCACGTTTCCTGACAATTTAGGTAGCTATGTTAAATAAGTCAATACCTCAAAATAAATGGAAATAGACTTATAAAATTAAAGTTTTATTACAATATTTTCATGAAAATCCTTTTTTTGAACTAAAATGAGCTCACCTACACACACTAAACTCGATTCTTCTTCCTTGTGAGGCTCCTCTTGGTGCATTTACGCTTGTGAGTAGCATCTGGAATGTCTCTCTGAAGCATCCAACAGTAGTCTGCCATCATTGTAATGCTCCATTTTCCCTGGTATCTCCTTTCCATCTCTTTAATGTCTTGGTGGAATCGTTCACCTTGTTCCTCACTCACAGCTCCCAAATTTTCAGGAAAGTAGTCAAGGTGGGACTGGAGGAAATGCACTTTTAAACTCATCAGGCAACCTTTATCTTTTATCTTTATTTATTGCTTGATATACCGCCCAAGCATATGCGTCAGGGTGGTGTACAATATAAAACAATATAGGTAGAAAAAGGAAAAGAACGCCATTAATTTAGACAGGACAGAAAGAAGCAGCGAAGCACAGATGAAAGAGAAAGAGAGCTCCAGAAAGCAGTGGTGAGGAAAGTGGTACTAAGAGTCTGAAAGGTCAAAGGCCTGCTGAAAAAATGGGTTTTGAGTAAGCATTTGAAACGCTGGAAGGACAATTCAGTGCGGAGTGTGGATGGAAGCGAGTTCCAAAGGGCCGGGGCCAGGAAGAAAAAAGCGGAGTGGCGTGTGGTTTCTAGGTGAGCTGCGGATGGTGCAGGGAGATAGAGGCGATAACTGTGTGCTGAGCGAAGCGGACGGGGAGAGGGTTGCAAACGGATGGAATCAGCTAGGTATTGAGGAGAGTCAGTGTGCAATGCTTTATGAGCAAGTATGAGGAGCTTGTAACGAAAACAGAAATTAAGTGGGAGCCAGTGTAATTGAAGAAGCAAGGGAGTGACGTGATTGTGAGGAGAGGAGTAGGTGAGCAGACGCGCGGCCGTATTTTGAACCAGTTGGAGACGTCGAAGTTGATGTTGAGGAAGGCCCGCTAAAACTGTATTGCAGTAGTCCAGTCTTGAGAGAACTAGAGAGACAACTAAGGAGGTGAGAGAGGAGGAAGGGACGGACAGCTCGGATTTGGCGCAGAAAAAAGAAGGACTGACGGATGAGTGAAGAAATGAGAGAGAGGAATCAAGAGTTGACTCCAAGGTAACGGAGGGAAGAGACTAAGGGAATAGGAGTAGAGAGAAAGAGAGGAGAGCAGGAAGGTGGTGGCGTGTTAAAGGAAATCCAAAGTGCGACAGATTTGGAGGGATTCAAGTGGAGAAAGTTATCACTGATCCATGAAGCGACACGGGTGAGACAGAGATTGAGTGCAGAGAGGTCTGGTGAGAGGGAACTGGTGTGGTGAACAAGAAGAATGTCATCGGCATAGAAGTAACCAGAGATCCCTAACTGTTGCACAACAAGTGCTAACGGGGCGAGAAAAATGTTAAAAAGAAGAGGAGCGAGAACTGAACCCTGGGGGACCCCACACAGAAGGGGCAGGGGAGAAGAGGTTGAAATGCTCTCAGCATTCGTCCGACGATCTTTTTGTAGTGAGGATCTTTGTTATTGCCTAAAAATTTCTGTACGACTTCTTTAAATGCAATCCACCCTTCTTTTTGAGGATCCGTCATGGTATTGACAAACTCTTGATCAACTATAAGCCTTCTAATGTCTGGTCCGACGAACACACCTTCCTTCAATTTTGCCTCTGACAGGCCTGGAAACTTGTTGACCAAGTATTTGAAGCATTCTCCATCTCTTGGAAGTGATTTTATGAATTGCTTCATCAATCCCAATTTTATATGGAGAGGTGGTAGAAGAACTTTATGGGCAGGTACCAAAGTTTCTTGGAGGACATTTTTTTCACCGACTGTTAGCACCCTCGGCTGCCAACTCTTCTTGGTCCAGTGATTTTGTCGGTCTCGACTGTCCCATAGACACAGAAAACAAGGATATTTGGTATACCCAGCTTGTTGCCCGAGCAGCATGCACAAGACCTTCAAGTCCCCACACACTTGCCAACCATGGTCTTCATATTTAAGTTTACGAAGAACCAATTCCAAGTTCTCGTAGGTTTCCTTCAAGTGTACGGAATGACCTACAGGTATGGAAGCGTAAAAACCGTTGTGGAGTAAAACTGCTTTGAGACTTCTTTTTGAAGAATCTATAAAAAGACGCCATTGCTCTGAATCATATTGGATTTTAAATTGACCCATCAGACTTTCGACATCGATGCAATAAACCAACTTGTCTTCCTGGGCGAAGTAAGGAACGAACTCCTTTTCACGATGTCTGAACCATGAAGATGACACTCCTGGCAACAATAAATTCCTGCTTTTTAGCCTTTATCTGAGTAACTCAACGGCATCTTTGGGAAGATTCAAGTCTCTTACCAAATCATTCATCTCCTCCTGAGAAAACAATTTTGGTCTTGTATCATCTTCAAAGTCAGAACTTGATTCATCATCTGGTTCAGGTATGACTTCACCTTCATCGGAGCTAGGTATCTCTTCCAAGGTAGCAGGGGGCTTGGGTACTGGTATATCTGTGCCATGGGGGATGGGACTAATTGCCGAGTGAAGATTGGGGTATGAAATGGAATGCTTCCATTTGGAATTAAACCCTTTCACATCACATGAACAAAAGTAACAGTTGTCACTATGGTTCTTTTGCTCTCGCCATACCATAGGAATCTCATAACGGAAAGATTTTTTCTTACCCTTGAACCAGTTTTGGAGGTCCTCAACACACCGTTTGCACACTTTGAGGCGCCCAGACTTTATCTTGATCTCCAATTTTTAGTCCAAAGTATGCAAAGTATACTTTTTTCACAAAGTTTGTAATATTCTGCTGTTGCATTAACACTGTATATTCACCACAGATGAAACAGAAACTGTCTGGCGAATTAATACACTTTCACGGAGCCATAACATAACGGTTGAAGAATGACGAGCTAACACGAATTGCAATGAGATAGTGTGAACAGCCTAGAACCAAGAACCTGATGATGATTCGTGCACAAGTGTGGCATGTAGGAGAGAGCAGCTCTGTGTCTATACACGAGACGTCACAGTGCTGGCCACGCCCCCCTGCACTGACCGGAGCTGCTGCTATCTGCCCTGTGTCTCCCTCCCACTGGATTCTTCAGCAAAGATTAACCCCTTCTACCATTAGAAGCATGGACTTAAAACTTGCTTAGCTTATGTATATATTGCTGACCATCAGATTTACAGTGCTATATTTTTTTTTACATAACTCGGACAACCCCTTTAAGGTTTTTTTGGCATTTTATATCTTAAATGCACTTATGTGAATTAATGACGTCTAGGAGTTTTTTCAATATTTTATTTGTTTTCAGCACACCAAAATACATGGAAATTAGATGAAAATAATCGAACAGCTTTTTAGTTGCAGACCTGTGTTTTATCTCAAGAAACTAGGGGAATCGGATCTTGCTACCTGTGCAGGGAGACTATTCTCCTCTGGACCTTTGTGATATCACATCTGAGCAAAATTTGCTAGCAGACAAGTTGAGCAGAGTCCTTCAACCACGCGAATGGACGCTCCATCATGAAACAGCGCAGCACATATTTCGATTATGGGGAACTCCCATCATCGACCTCTTTGCTACTCCAATAAATGTACAACTTCCTTGATTCTGTTCCAGGATGCAGTCTCCACAGAACCAGGCCCGAATGCATTTCTCCTTTATCGGGGACAGGGATTGCTTTAAGCATTCTCTCCCATTCCATCAATACCGAAGACCTTCTTCAAACTTCAAGTGGACAAGGGAATGATTATTCTCATCATGCCATTCTGGCCACGTCAACCATGGTTCTGCTCCTTAGAGTAACACAGCACCAACCTTAGCCTGGAATGTGTGCCCAATCTCCTATTGTAGGATGCCTCTTCACCCCAATCTGAAAGCACTGCATTTGATGGCGTGGCTGCTGAAAGCCTAGTCTTCTCTCATCTAGACCTTTCAAAGGAAGTAAAAGATGTTCTAACATCTAGAAAGGACTCCACTCGTACTTATGCTTTTAAATAGCACCATTTTTCCCTCTGGTGCTCTCGGAGGATTCTCAGCCCATTTACTTACCCGGTGGAGCCTCTACTTCAATATCTTCTCCACCTCTCTATGACAGGACTAAAGACAAACTCATTTTGAATCCACCTTAATGCCATCTTGGCATCTCACTGCCCAGTTGTCAGTCAGCCTATCTGTTTATCCTCTCATAGCACGCTTCATGCGAGGCCTTCTCTTTACAAGGCCACCAATCAGACTGCCTCCAGTAGCCTGGGATCTCATTGTTTTCCTGATTCAGCTGCTTAAACCTCCCTTTGAGCCCCTCACCTCAACTTCACTGAAGTTCTTCATTTGGAAGGTTATCTTCTCGATAGCTCTCACATCGGCTCGTCGTGTCTGAGTTGCAAACTCTAGTGGGATTATGCTCCTCCAAACCCATCTCAAGTTCTTTCCAAAGGTGGTTTCTCCGTTCTGACTTTTTTTCCAAGATCTCATTCTTCTCAGATGTAAGCTACTCTGCATACCCTAGATTGCAAGAGAGCTTTGGCCTATTTGGAAAGAACAAAGGCTCATCCACAATCCTCTCAACCTTTTGTGTCGTTTGACCCTAGTCACTTGGGCCTTCCAGTCACAAAGCGTACTGTTTCTAACTGGATTGCTAACTGTATTTCCTTTGCTTATGCACAGGCTGGACTTTCCCTAGAGGGTCATGTCATGTCATGTCATGGTTCATAACGTCGGAGCTGTGTCCGACACGGTGGCCAACCTACTCACTGTCTCCATCTCAGAGATTTGCTGAGCTGACATATGGTCTTCCATTCATACTTTTGCTTCCCATTACTGTCTCGGCAAGGATTCCAGTAGAGATGCTATCATTGGACAAGTCATTCGGCACTTTTTTGGGACTTAACTACACCGTCTTCCCACCTGCCCTTTGTTCCTGCTGGCTACCTCAGCGGAGAGTGTGCTCAAATGGCTGGGTCTGACTCTACTCTAGTTGTGGTTTGGGGTTTTTCCCCCTTCGGTTGCACTTTCATCTTCTGTCCTTCACAGTAGCTGGGAGCTGGTGAGTCCCATATATGAAGACTGCATTCCTGCTTGTTCCTGGAGATAGCGTTGTTACTCACCTGTAGCAGGTGATCTCTGGGAACAGCAGGAATCAGTCTTCACAATCCACCCTCCTCACCTTGGAGTTGTAGGATGGGTTTTTTTTTGTTTTTTTGTTTTTTCTCTAACTCTACAGCTGACTGAGAAGAATTGCTAGGAAGGAAGGCAGGCACGCATGCTCCCAAAATAAATCCTATTGGATGCTAGGCAGTGTTCCCACATGGGGCTCCATCGATGCCAATGTCATCCATATGTGAAGACTGATTCCTGTTCTCAGACATCACCTGTTACAGGTGAGTAACTACGCTTTATCTCGTAAGTAAAATGTCACCTTAGCGTGGTTGTAGTTACTGCCTCAGAGCTGACAGTAAGTGCACACACATTAGATGTATAGGCCAGTTAGCACTGTGAGGTGCATCTTGCCATGGTAACTGCAGGATTACATGTCAGTCACACCGCCGATAGGTAGTGTAGGTCTATGCCACCTCTGCTAATGTTGGGGTCTTATTGCTCGCTAACTTAGCACATTTTAGTAAACCAAGTACTTTACAGGCAAATTATATTATTAACATGACTAAGACAAAAGGCATCTGGCAACATTTCATAACTGACAAATTAGAGGATGTACTGTATCAATGAAAAAAATTTTAATTTTAAGCATGTGAATAGTGATATGTCTTAGACTTGATTTGACACCCTTTTGAAGCAGCACATGCATGTGGTCCTAAAATGAGCAAGAGCCAGGCTTCTGTGTGGCATGAGTACAGTCAATTCTCTCCATCCATGCATTCAGTACACACGTATTCGCTTATTTACATCTAACACCCGCGGCCTGCTCCTGCCTATCTGTGACGTTGCGCAGTAGAAGAAAACTTCAGAGTAGTTTCGCGTGCACAGCGAATCAGGCTCCCGCAAGGGCACATGTCATATATGGTCTTGTTCTCTTGGCTTCTTTTGTGTTAGCAAGTGTGCAGGGCCAGCCCATCTACTAGACGAGCTAGGCAGCCAGCCGAGGTAGATGGCTTTATGCCACCATTTTGTTGTCTGTGGTAGGCCATGTGCTTCAGTACACATGACCTGCTGTTTCTGATCCCCCTCCTATGCAACTTTCTGTCAGAGGGGGGTCAGAAGTGGCAAGCCATATGTACTGAAGCACATGGCCTGCTGCACCAAAGCAGTGACACACAGCTGCAGCTTTTTTTTTTAAAAAACTGCCGCTGCCTGCCTCCCCCCCTCCAAGACTGAATCGGTAGCAGCAGGGGGTGGTGACGCAGCCTGACCGGGGGGGGGGGGGGGGGGGGGGTGGTGACTGGGGTTTCTTCTATAGGACGGCAGAATCCCTTGGGCCGAACCTGCAAATGTGCATCGATTTGTGATGTATAAGGTTTTATCAGTGTCTGTCAGATGTTTGTTTGAATTTAAACAATGGCAGCGAAACATAGTGGCAATAAGTGTTTTGCCAAGCATTCCAAATCGTGACAAGGTGATGGAAAAAATGGAAATTCGGCTTAGTTTATGGATAACTGAGACAGTGGAAAACCAGGGCAATGTAGACACAGAATTGTGTATAGGGTGACAGGTTGTAAAAATGTATAGTGAATTGAGTCTGCCGGAAACTATCCTAATTTTTCCCATAAGATGATTCAGGATCTGCTATTTCACTTTCTGCAGGGTTTTTCAAGGATAGCGAGAATCGACTGTATTTGATGCCTTCAGAATTTGGTGCCCTAGGTGGTTGCCTGTGCTGCCTATTCCTAAGTCTGGGTCTTCTGGAAGATGTCTGTTTCTTACAGGCAGACAAGTGTATTTGTGTCTATAAAATACTAGTGTAAATCCTGCAGAGATTGTGCTTACATTATAGGGGTAGACATTACATCTGCTTGAGAGGAGGTATGAATGACCGCACACAGAATATTTGAAATATGTACATAAATTAAGGAATTTTAAATCTAGGCATGCAGTTCATGACTCTGTCCATGCTCCACCCAGATCATGCCCCTCCAGTAACCTACAATAAAAGTATACACATGTATGCCATTGCATGTACTTTTACATTTGATGCAGTTTAAGAGCCATTTGCATGCACATATTGCCACATATGCAAAAAAACAACTTTATAAAATTGCACCCATAGTACATGGAGAGTTTGGAGAAACTTACAAGAAAATGACAAAATATTGTGCAAGAACTTTTGGATATTGCTCAAGGGATTACTATTTAGTCCCTTTGCATTTTGAGGACTTATTTCTTTTGGGTGCAAAATATTTTTGAAGTAATGAAAGTCAAAAATAGCATAGCAGTCATAAATTATAATGCCATTGGATTTAAGAAGCAATATTCATTCCATGTAAAAACAAAAAAAAATAGGTCAAAAAGTAATTGACGACAAAAGACCATTTTCAGTAGATGTTAGTGAAACAAGTCATTTGACTGCACAGCGTGGAATACTCTATGCCCCACTACAGGAAAGATCTGTAACAATAGCAGATGTCATGTCTTAAGGAGGCAGTGCGAGTAAATGACATGGCATCTGCCATTATTATAAATCTTTCCTATAGTAGTCCAAAAAGACAGCAAAACACCCACAAGGGAGTAGAGACACAAACAGGAGTGGGCGTGGTAAAAGTGGCGGTCAAAAAAACTTTATTAAGAAGACCCGGGGGGGGGGGGGGTACACACCTCCAAAAACAAAATGTCAACATATATCAATAAATACAGATAAAACAATCCAAGCAAAACATATTAAAATACACATAGTAATAAAACCAATAACACACATTTGAAAGTGAGAATATATCCCATAATCTAGAGCACAAGCCAAAGCCACGAATACAGATGCATAGAAAACACACATTTAAAAAAAGTGTTTGAACCCATGCAAAATGTGACAAACAGCTTAATAACATAAAACATTTTAGGTTTTTAATTCTTTCAATTTATTTATATATTTTTTACATTTTGGCCTGTCTGATAGTTCCATAGATGGCACAACTTGTTGTAGTGCTTTGCCTCCCATACACTTGATTCTGTCGGCTTTTGTTTGCTTAGAATGCACGGCTTTTTGATGCATTTAAGCAATTAGATTTGATTCATGATATAGCTGGTCGTCAGCATGCACAGTTTTAGATGCACTCTTACATTGACAATTTGTCTATACATTTGTGCTGTACTGGGTCCTTCACCGATCGCGGTGCTTATAAGCAATTTTTTGTCACTTTGCTTTTTCTTTTTTCCAGTTAGGTTGGAGGAGTGTCCTAGTGGTTGGGGCAAGTTACCTCAGGCCGGAAGGTCGGGGGGTTCAAATCCCACTAGAGGACAGCAACCTTGGGCCTGAAGGACTGGGGTTTCTAGTCCCACAGGTGCTCCTTGTGGTCTTGGGCAAGCCACTTAACCCTCCATAGCCCATGTTCCCTGTAAATAGTTATCTCCAAGTTATAATGCCCTGTTCAGTGTACTTTCAGTTTGTTCAATGTAAACCGCCTTGATATCATGAAAGGCGGTATATAAGAAATGTTAAGTAAATAAATAAAATCTGCTTTCAGTCATATTTTTACACCCCTTTTGTCACTTTATACATACAATGGCAAAGCATTTTTGGTATTTAACTGTTGACAATCTCTCACAATGTAGAGTGATGCAACTCTGTATAGGAAACCTGTGGTTATCCTTTGGTTCCTTAATTGTTTTTTCCCCCCGTTTTTTGTTAGAGAATGGCAAAAAATGTTTTATTTTATTAGACAAAGTATATGATAAACCTATGGTGCAGTGTTTCGTTTTCTTTGGTGATTTGCATGCAAACTATGTATGACCTGTGGTTTGGGAATTTCAATCATTAAAAAGAACATCTCTGTCTCGTAACTCTCTGGTTAGACGGAACTATATAACACTCTGATCTTCAAGAAGGCAAGTTACTTTGTTCCTTATAATATTACTGCATTGATATACCTTACTTTAGAATAACAATAGTTTTTAGTATCCTGGTTTATTCCCTTAGGATTTGTATATGCTGTATGCTAACTTTTGTTAGCGTTTTCCGAGTGCGGTTATACAAGTGTGTCTTCCTCATCCCTCTCGCCTTGTTCTTCATATCTGACTGTATGCACTGTGTTTTATACATTCACATGATACATTTTATGTAATTAAGCTGTTTATCACATTTTGCATGGGTGCAAATACTTTTTTAATATGGGTTTTCTATGCTTCTGTTTCTTTGCTTTGGCTTGTGCTCTAAATTATGGGAGAGATTCTCACTTTCAAATGTTGATTTTATTACTGTGCATATTTTAATATGTTTTGCTTTGATTGTTTTATCTGTATTATTATACGTTGATATTTTGTTTGGGGTTTTTTGAGGTGTGTACCCCCTGAAGAAGGCTTTTTAGCTAAAACGTGTTGTGGATCATCTTAGTTTTTTTTAACTGTCACTTTTACCACGCCCACTCCTGTTTGTGCCTCTTTCCTATAGTGGGACATAGTTAGAGACTTTGAAGAGATTGTCTCGTTATGGTAGCAAGGGCTTTGAGACATCTTTATAACTGGTCTCTCATATATGTCTGTCTTCATATAATTGTGTGGTTATGGTATGGGATGGGAAGTGTATGGATGCAAAGGTAGTGTGCCCTGGGAATGTGTGGGTGCAGTTTGCCAGGATGTCTGTATGGTGGGTGGTGTATGCCAGTGCATATGTGGCAGGTGGTCTGTGTGCATGAGGCTGCCTATGAGCGTGTGGGGGTGCCTGTGTATGTGTGGGGGGGGGGTTAGCTATGCATGGTGTGATATGTGGGGGTTGCTTGTACATATGGGGTGGGTGAGGCAGGGAGGAAATAAATATATTATGCTGTGTGCTGTGAAATGATTTGTAATGTTCTTCATACAGCTGTTTGACCGTATAAAGTTATTTGGAATGCCAGCCAAACATCAGCCAGACTTGATCTACTTGCGTTATGTGCCTCTTTGGAAGGTCCATGTCTTCACAGTTATTCAGCTTACTTGTCTCATACTTTTGTGGGTGATTAAAGTCTCTGAGGCTGCTGTCGTCTTTCCCATGATGGTAAGTTTGAATTTTTTTTCTTTTTAGATGATAAAGAAATTCTGTGGAGTAGCATTAAATCTTCTAGGGTTTAGTTAGATTCTTAGATCAGTCAGGATGTCATTGTAAGAAAATACACTTTTCCATGGACAAGCAGGATAAGCCCTCACTTATGGGTGACATCAATGACGGCACTCCATGCAGGAATCTTCTCAGCTCCTAAGCTTTTAGAAAGCTCTTTGTGTATGCGTGCTCATTCCTGCCTGCGGCGACCAAGCCTGAGGACTTCAATCTTTAATTTCGCAGAGCTGACTGCACGTTTTGTGATTCCATGTGTTGCCATTGTTACCAACTGTTTTTCTTTGTGTACATCTGCTTATTGCTCCCATTAACCTGACTTGTCACCATGTTTCTTCTTCTATCTTAGTTTTCTTTAGCCAGGTTTTTCGGTCATTTTGTAAGTTTCATTTGTTTTTCTTCAGCATTGCATAGGCTGCATTTAGTCTGAGGTGCATCTGGTCAGGTTCAGTTTTTAAGATTGTAATGGAAAAATATGAGCCATTTGATTTTTGCCATGACTATTTTTCTGTCAGATATGTCTCAAAAACTTACAAACCAAGCAGGAGTGTCAAAACACAGCATGGTTCCAAACAGCTTTATTCAAACCAAAAACCCCCAACACATTTCGGCTTGTGAGCCGCCTTCAGGGGGAAGAGCGTTGCCGTTTTTACAAGGAAAGTGTACCTGGATCATGTCCATAACGGATACCCACAAATGGTGCCTGCAGAGTCTGGGGCTCGACCATAACTCCGGTTTGATGTTTGTTTGTAGATGGCAACACTAGGGTTGAATGATTGTGAGACGTGTAGTCAGTCTTTTGGTGCTGTGAAGACCCTGAACCATTGGCATTGGCAGCATTGGTCACCATATCTCCAGCAGCTTCAGGGGTCCTTGAGCTCACTCAAACCCAAGCACACCAGTAAGAAGTCCCAGGATTGATTCCTTACTGATCCCACCTTGAGGAAGAGGAAAAATTCATCCTAGACTTTGAAAGCATAGAGAATCTCCATTGTTGAGCATCGTTGGTTGCATTTGCATCTGGGGTTCACAGGCATGCAGTGCCAGCAGCACAGGGGAATTGAGCGATGCACCACCCCCGAAGCAGCTCTAATGTGATGACAGCTCATCCTTCATGCTATCACAGGGACCATGACCAGCAGGCACGACTGTTCTGTTCCAAGGGCATTGACAGACACTACTGAGGTCACCAACTCTTCGCATGGCAACCTTCCAGAAGCGTTGGGCTAAGAGAATGGAGAAGCTTGTGGTGATGCCATCTTTGCAGGAGCTGACAGCTCCAGTTCCAAAGCAGCAGCATCAAACCAATTTGTGAAACTCTCTGCCTTCCTGTGGGAGACGGGGTGACATTGAGACCTCAAAGGGCCTCACACCGAACTGTATCCAGTGCATTGTGGGTAGAACAGTCCCCAAAACATCAGAGCCCATTGGTGCACTGACGCTTCTGGAGGAGCGCAGACACCCTTGCTATGTGGAAATTGGTCCAGGCAGAGACTCAGATGTCCATAGAATACTTCTGAGCCTGAGTCCAAGCACCCTTGGATTACTTACTGCGATTCTGCATATTTACGTCTGAGGAGAGCTTTCCAGAACTTCCATCAGATCCCTCTCCACCTCATGAACAGTGCAGGCCTCCCCCTGAGGATACGGCCTTTCATGAGTAAGGCAAATGGATGACTCCATTCTATTTGGGCTGGACTCAGAAGAGGAATCCAGATCCGAAGAGTTGGAAATACTCCAGTATCTGGATCACCCCAGGGAAGTGGTGATTCTGCTCATGCACAGCAATCTTCAGAGTCTGTAGATGAGAATGTGGGAGCCCCCCCCCCCCTTCTCTGTGCTTCCTGTCAGCAAAACTGTCGACTATATATAGTTCAAAAGGCTTCCGGAATCGAGAAGCTCCAGCTTCCGCACCACTCTGTGGTTGTCTAATCTGCTCTCAGAAGGGTCAGAAATTCTATGTTGCACTCTTGGCAACACCAGAGAGAGAGGCTAAGACCCTGGATTCCTTTGGTGGGAAACTTGATCAGAACGCCATGCTTGCATTCTGCATGGCATCTTAACAGTTCTTCATAGGTATACACTTGCAGAACACTCTGCTCAAATTAGAGAAGTTTACGGAGTTTTTCCCTCCAGTGTGTCTTGCAATCCTGCTTCCTAGTGTGACAAGGGAAGGTGTACAGAAAATGCATGGTCTGAATGACTTATAATATTTTTGATATGGCATAGAAAGCCTCTGGAATAAGTATTGCGCCCAGAGACTCACAACCCAGGGTGCAGGAGCAATTCACTGATGTTCCATAATGTGGACAGAATCTCTTTGAAGAATAGGTTAAGTCAGGGGTGGGCAAGTCTGGTCCTGGAGAGACGCAGACCAGTCAGGTTTTCATGATGTCCCCAATGAATATTCATGGACCTATTTCCATACAATGGAAGGCAGTGGATGCAAATAGATCTCATGAATATTCATTAGGGGCATCATGAAAACCTGACTGGTCTGGCTCTCCAGGACCGGACTTGCCCACCCCTGGGTTAAGTGATCCCTCTCCAGGCCCGCTGTCGTTCCAGCTACCTCTTCCAGGAAGTTTCAGAGCGGAGGGCAGAGGAGGTCCTACTATGGGTTCTGTTAAATGTACACCGCACTGATATGAATAGCGCGGTATAGAAGAGACGTTAAATAAATAATAAATAAATACTTCAACAAGCATAGGTACCCTCCTCCTTCATGCTCTTCTCATTCAAAACAGGCCCCTTGCTACCTTACCAGGCAGTAGAGGCTTCAGAAGGCCCAGCCAGCTCCTCGCCAAAGTCAGGGACATGGTTTCGACCTGCTTCTCGAACATAGCCAGTCTACCAGTTCGGACACCCTTTGCAGATTGCTGACCCCTCATTACTATCGACAACTGAGTACTCAAAATAGTCCATTTTGGGTACTGAATATGCCTGTTCAAACTCCATCTAAATTCTTCCCCAAGACAAACATTTCTTCCCGTCTCAATACCAGGAACAACTACTACAGGAAATCTCCAGCCTTTGCATGGCATACACCATTGTGATAGTGTCACTGAGGCAAGAAGGGCAGGGGTTTTACTCTAGATACTTCCTGGTCAGAAATAAAATGGGGATTGCATCCTATCCTATAACTGAGATCTCCAAACACGTTTCTTGTATGGGAAACATTCAGAATGCCTTTTTCTTAGCACTCTGCTCCCCTTTCTACAAAAATGAGTGGTTATGTTCTCTGGACCTACAGGGTGCCTATACTCATCCAGATACATCCCAGTCACAGGACGTATCTTGGGTTTCTCCAGGAACAAGCAGGAAGTCAGTCCTCACTTATGGGTGACGTCGGCGCCGACGGAGCCCTCGCGGAGTAATTTTCCCCAGCTTTCGAAGAAAGCCTTTGGGAATTGCAGCACGCATGCACGGTCCCCTTCCCGCCCAAGGGTGCCATCTTGCTCAGTCTTCTTTTTTCCGCAGAGCCCTACAGACGTAGTTTGTGATTGCCGCTGAAAAAGTTGATTTTTTCGTTTGTTTTTTCTCGGTTCGACGCCGAGTCCCTTTCCGTCCGGCCTCGATACTCCAATATCGAGTCCGTTCACATTTTTTCGGTTTTTGTCCTTTGTAACGGGCGTTCCCGCCACTTTTTTCTTTTTCCCTGGCAGCACGATCTTTCGACCTCGCAGGGGCCCTTTTTCCCCCGATGGCTGCCAGCGGTTTTAAAAAGTGTGATCGCTGTACCAGACTTATGTCTCTTACCGACACACATGACTGCTGCCTCCGTTGCCTCGGACCCAATTATGACGCGATGAGTTGTGGTCCGTGCAACAAAATGTCCTCGAAGGCATTGAGGAGTCGGCAGTCGCAAAAGGAACGAATCTTCTCTGACTCCGCGTCCGGTCGGGCCCGGACCTCGTCAGAGGCTTCGACGTCTCGTGACTCTGGCCCCGAGCATCGTCTGAGTTCCTCTGAGTGGGGGTCTCCCGGCCGGGAACATCGTCGGAAGAAGAAACCCGCGAGGGCGTCGTCGGAGGACGCTCCTTGTCCCTCGAGGGCCAGGTCGCATAGCCCCGTCAGCCGCCCCGGGTCCTCGGAGGCGGAGAGGTCGTCGAAGCATCCTCGTCTCAAAGTGGAGTCTCCTGGACACGTGAGTACTGTAGTCCTCGTGGACTCACCTCCGAGGGAACCGACGTCGGGCCCGACGCCATCGGGGCCCGAGTCGGGGGCTGCTGGGTCTTCTGAGTTTGGTCTCAGATTGACGGCCTTGGAGAGCAGTATCGCTGCCTCCATGGACCAGCAGTGGGCACTGATGACCGGCCTCGCCAGTGCATCTGCCCCTACCACCGGGATGTCGACGTCCAAGTCGACCCCGGAGGCCGAGCCGATCCTCGAGTCCTTACGAGCTCGAGTTGATCCTCGGCCAAGGTCTCCCTCGGGTTCCCGTTCGGGACTGAGGTCGTTGACGCCGGCCTCGGCGTCGGGGCGGAGGTCCTCAGCACTCGCCCGCACGGAGCCACTCGATTCCTCCACGGAGGAGTCGGGCTGGGACACGGAGGAGGACGAGTCACCCGGTTCTTTTCAGACTCGGTGCGTCCCCTCCGACTCGCCCGACTCGGAGACGATCCCTCCCGGAGGATACCCGGTTCTCCGATTTCGTGAGGGACATGGCCAAGGCTTTGGCCTTCCCCGCGGATCCGGAGGAGGAGCCTCAAGCCGAAGAGCTCGAGGCCCTCCAGTATGACTCTCCCCCGAAGGAGGCCTTTACTGTACCGGTTCCTCCGATGCTGGAGCGGCTGCTCTTCCGCATGTGGGAGAGCCCGGCCTCGACGCCGGTGCTAAGCAAGCGGGTCGATTCCATGTATCGAGTCCGCAAGAGCCCCTGGTTCCAGAAGGCACAACTACCGCACCATTCCATGGTGGTGGAATCTGCCATGCATCGACTTAAGAGTCAGAAGATGCACTCCTCGGTGCCTCCGGGTAAGGAGGCCCGGAGCCTGGATGCCCTCGGTAGGAAGTGCTTCCAGGGCTCTATGCTTGCTTGCCGAGTCCAGACATACCAGCTATATATGGGCATGTATCTTCGAGACCTGGCAAAGGAAATTACCGGGTTCTCTGCTGGTCTCTCCGTGGAACCTTTGCAGAGGATCCAGGCCTTGTCCACTGGCATTCGAGAGTGCTCAAAGTTTATTTCTCGAGCAGCCTACGATGGCTTCGAAGCGTCGGCTCGAGTAGCCGGAGCCGGCATCGGTGCTCGCCGTCAGGCTTGGCTTCAGTCATCCGACCTCAAGCCATGGGTGCAGGACAAGTTGGTCGATGTCCCCTGCAGAGGTGAAAACCTCTTTGGCAAGCCCATGGCTGAAAAGGCGGCAGAACTCGAGTCCGAGACTCTCACCAGAACTCGCCTATCCAGAAAGACCTCTGCCCCTTCACAGAAGAGGAAGGGCTCGGGGAAAAAGCCCTTTTACCCGAGGAAGGTGTCTGCCTATAAACAACACCACCCACAATATCAAGCTTCAGCAGCTCCCCATCAGGGCCAGCAGGCTAAGGGACAGGGTAATGGGTCCCGTAGGCAGAAGGCCCCCAAGCCCACTACACAGGCCCCTGCTCAGCAGGGTGGGGGTTTTTGACTATGCCGGCATAGCCTCTTCCCCTCCGCGGCTTTCACTCAGCACGGGGGGCCGGCTGACCCACTTTGCCCACAGGTGGTCAGCCATAACATCCGATTCCTGGGTGCTGCAGGTGGTTCAAAAGGGCTACCTCTTACATTTTCACCAGGTGCCTCCTCCCTACTTTCCGGGGGAGCCTCCAAGACCCCCTCTGCACAGGGACTTACTCCTTCAGGAGCTGCAAAGTCTGCTCCAGGAACAGGCTGTGGAGCCAGTGCCCCAACACCTGTGGGGTCACGGGTTTTATTCGAGGTACTTCCTGGTACCAAAAAGAACAGGAGGCCTCAGACCCATCCTGGACTTGCTCAACTTCAAGATGCTTACCCTTGGAATCCTACTGCCCTACCTCCAGCAGGCAGATTGGCTATGCTCCTTGGATCTAAAGGATGCTTATACTCACATCCTTATTCATCCGGACCACCGGCAATATCTAAGATTTGTGGTGGCAGGGAATCATCATCAGTACCGCGTACTGCCCTTTGGCCTCTCCTCCGCTCCCAGGGTGTTCACAAAATGCCTGGCAGTGGTGGCAGCCTTCCTGAGGCTTCAAGGCCTCTTCGTCTTCCCCTACCTGGACGACTGGCTCATCCGGGCACAGTCTTCCCTAGAGGTCACTCAGGCCACTCAATGCACAGTGGCTCTGCCTCAGCACTTGGGCTTCGTCATAAACTTCGAAAAGTCCGCTTTGCTCCCCTCTCAGGATCTCGAATTCATAGGAGCGCGGCTGGACACTCTGCAGGCTCGTGCCTTCTTGCCTCTGGAATGGGCCAACAGGCTCATAGCTCTGGCCGGCAGGTTCCACAGCGTGTCACCGGCCTCTGCCAGACAATTCCTGCAACTGCTCGGTCACATGGCCTCCACGGTCCATGTCACTCCGAATGCCCGTCTACATATGAGACCTGCTCAGTGGAGCCTTCGCACTCAATGGCATCAGGCCACAGGGAGACTGATTGACTTAGTACAGATCTCCGACCGCCTGGTCGTCTCTCTGCAATGGTGGCTTCACCTGCCCAATCTGGTATTCGGCATGACCTTTCAGTCTCCTCCACCTTCCCAAGTGCTAGCGACAGATGCCTCTCTCCTGGGATGGGGAGCGCATTGCCAGGGAACATGCACTCAAGGCCTTTGGACACCTTGGGAGGCTGCTCAGCAGATAAACTTCCTGGAGCTGCGGACGATCCGCCTAGCTCTGCGGACCTTCTCTCACCTCACTTCTCGTCGGTCTGTACAGACGGACAATCAGGTTGCCATGTTCTACGTGAACAAACAGGGGGGCACGGGCTCCCTCCTATGTCAGGAGGCTCGGAGACTGTGCTCTTGGGCAGTCGACCACGACATCCTCCTCAAGGCTGTTTACCTGCCCGGGCAGGAAAATTGCCTAGCCGACAAACTGAGCCTGATTCTGCAGCCGCACGAATGGAGGTTGAACCCCATAGTTGTCCAGCGGATCTTCCGCCGGTGGGGCCTCCCCACCATGGATCTCTTTGCCAGTCCTCTAAACCGGCAACTTCCCAGGTTCTGCTCCCGGCACCCGCATCCTCTCAGAGTAGCGCTGGATGCTTTCCTCATCTCGTGGTCCACGGGCCTACTGTATGCCTCTCCTCCCACGCCACTTGTGTCCCGGGCGCTGTTCAAAGTTGTCCAGGACAGGGCCTCCGTGATCCTGGTAGCGCCCAGGTGGCCGAGACAACCCTGGTTCCCTCTACTCCTACACCTAGCGGTGGACACCCCTCTTCCTCTGGGGTTTCAGCCCGATCTCCTGACCCAGGATCAGGGTACTCTCCTGCACCCCAACCTCCGGGCCCTTCATCTGATGGCCTGGCTGCTGAAAGGGTAGTCCTAGCTCCGCTTCACCTCTCCGATCTAGGCCTCAAATCCAACTCTGTCAGGGTCCACCTCAGTGCTCTCTCTGCACATCATTCGCCGGTGGAGGGCCAGCCTCTTTCCTCGCACCCCTTGGTGGCGCATTTTCTCAAGGGCCGCCTTCTGCTTAAGCCCCCGTTGCGCCCTCCAGCTCCTGACTGGGATCTCAATGTGGTCTTGCAAAGGCTTACCTGTCCGCCTTTTGAACCCATGGCTACCTGCTCTCTTCGTTTCCTCTCCTGGAAAACTCTCTTCTTGGTAGCCCTTACCTCCGCTAGGCGCGTTAGTGAACTACAGGCCCTAGTGTCGGAGCCCCCATACACTAGGTTCTACAAGAATAGGGTAGTCTTACGGACTCACCCTAAGTTTCTTCCAAAGGTGGTCTCCCCTTTTCACATCAATCAAGAGGTGGTTCTTCCGACCTTCTTTCCCAGGCCGCATACCAGCCGAGCTGAAACTGTTCTGCATACCCTGGACTGTAGAAGAGCCTTATCCTTCTACCTTGACCGTACGCGAGAGCATAGAAAAGCTGTCCAGCTTTTCGTATCTTTTGACCCCAATCGGTTGGGGGTACCCGTCTCTAAGCGTACTTTGTCCATCTGGGTAGCTGACTGTATCGCCTGGGCTTATGGGGCAGCCGGCCTCTCCTTAGAGAGTCGAGTCACGGCTCACCGTGTCAGGGCGAAGGCTGCGTCAGTGGCTCATCTCCGCTCTGTTCCGTTGGCATACATCTGCCGGGCCACTACTTGGTCTTCAAGCCAGACGTTTGCAGCTCATTACTGCCTGGAGAGGGAGTCCCGCAGGGACAGTGCTTTCAGACAGGCAGTCCTCCACAATCTTTTTGTGGTCTAGGCAACTCCTACCCTCCGGCCCTGGTGTTGGGCTACCGGCCGGATTCGTATTCAGAGAAGATTCCTTCCTTCTGTACTATTGAGCTTTAGGGAGCTCATTTTTCGGCTTGAGGTCTCCGGTAGCCTTAAGCTCGGGAGTCCCATAAGTGAGGACTGACTTCCTGCTTGATCCTGGAGAAGGAGTAGTTACTCACCTGTAACAGGTGTTCTCCAGGAGCAGCAGGAATCAGTCCTCACTACCCTCCCTCCTCCCCTTGGAGTTGCAGTCATTCTTATCTGTTTTTGCTAACTTTTTTGCTATCTTTTCGCTATGTCATCAGACTGAGCAAGATGGCACCCTTGGGCGGGAAGGGGACCGCGCATGCGTGCTGCAATTCCCAAAGGCTTTCTTCGAAAGCTGGGGAAAATTGCTCCGCGAGGGCTCCGTCGGCGCCGACGTCACCCATAAGTGAGGACTGATTCCTGCTGCTCCTGGAGAACACCTGTTACAGGTGAGTAACTACTCCTTATTGTAGGGAAACACTTCAGTATGGCATCTGCCCATTGGCCTCATGTCTGCTGCTTGAGTTTTCACTAAATGCCTCAGCGGCATCCTAGTATGTCAACGCAGTCTGGGGGTGCATGTGTTGACTTATGGATGATTGGCTTGTAAGGAGCACCTCTCAAGAAGAGGTTCAAGAATTACTATCACTGTGTTGGAGCCACTAGAGTAAATAGTCAATTATCCCAAGTCCAATTTAGCCCCATCAAGTCAATTGGAATTCATTAGAGCCTTGCCTGGCGAGATCATCTCTTCTGCACAACCAGCTCACCCACTTGTCCAGAAAATAAGGGAAGTTCAAGAGAGCAGGTATTGCCGAGAGCCATATTGAGTATTTTGGAACACATGTTTTCCACCATTCCTGTTACTCCAATGGCACATAGCTATTTGAGGCAATATCGGTGGACCCTGAGTATACAGTGGACACAGTCCACTCACAGGCTTAGTGATGTCATCTGTCACCAAGCTCTTTCAGGTTTCTCTTGCCTGGTGCATGCTACCCTCCAATCTGGCCAAAGGTTCTCCCTTTCAAGAGCCACCTTACCAAAATCTGTTGACAACAGATGCATTCAAAATGAGCTGGGGCACTTACCTCAATGGGTTTAACACCCAAGAGTTATGGTCCATTCAGTCTCCATTAGATCAAGTTTCTGGAAATGAGCGGTTTCGAACTCTTTAAGAGATCGGTTAACCAATCAAACTATCATGATTCAAGTGGACGGTCAAGTTGCAATTTTTATTTATTTATTTTTATTTATTAACAATTCTTATATACCGCACTATTAGACATCAGCGCGGTTTACATTGAACAAAAAACATCCGACAATTTACATATGTCTGGTCATTACATTTAACAGGAAGTATAACTTGGCGAAATAGGGGAAACTAAATACAATGAGGGTTATCTGATAAAGGATATCCTGGTTAACTATATACAATGGTGGTACAATAGTACATGGAACAATTTACTATTTACATTGTGAAGTTGGCCTGTTGCGAGGTTCTGTCTGTTTGACCACTTCTGCTATTTGCCTGGGGGTTATGTTCGGAGCTGTCAATGAGATATTTAAGGAAGAGGAAATGTTTCAGTGCCTTTCTGAACTGACTCAGATTAGGTGTTGCTCTGATTTGTGCTGGTAAGGTGTTCCATAGAGTTGGGGCACAGAATTGGAAGGCTCTGTTGGCTGTTGATCTAGTGCATCTTGTGGTATCATTTGGGATAACTAGTGTGTTTAATTCTGTTCCATTATCAACAAGCAGAGAGGAACGGGCTTGTATCTACTGTGTTGTGAAACTGTGCACTTTGGAACTTTGCCATCTCTCATAGAATGATGCTCAGCCAGGCCCATACCTAGTCCTGTGCAAGCGGTGCAGCCGCACAGAGCGCAAAGGCTTAAGGGGTGCATTTTAGCTGTCTGCTGTTGCCTGCCATTTTTTCTTCTCTCAGCAGCGGCAGGCAAAGACAGACAGCTAAAATGCGCCCCTTAAGCCTTCTCGCCGGCATGCTAAGCAGATCTGTCCCTGCTTAGCATGCTGGCGACTTGCACATTGGGCACGCCTCTTCTGTCCCGCTGCAGGGGGGGGGGGAGGGCGCCCGATGTGCAAGTCGCACAGGGCGCGATTTACACTCGATACGGCCCTGCTCAGAGCCACATATCTGGTGGGAGAGAGCAATACTAGCAGACAAGCTAAGTCAATTCCTGTGTCCTTATAAATGGGCTCTGAATAGGGAGGTAGCGTAGACTCTCTTTTAAGAGTGCAGCATCCCCGTAATAGACCTCGTTGCCACTCCCCAAAATAAGCAAGCCCCTCAGTTTTGCTCCAGGTTAGGGTCAGATGACAAACTTATAAACTCTTGATATCCTTGTAACTCCACGTACTTTGACTTTTAACTTTTAAATTTCCTCTATTTACCCAAATGGATACCTCATCAGTAGTAAAAACACCACTGTAGAAAGATATATATGGATAAAAGGCTCATCTCATCTGATCCTCTGCTTTTAATGGTAATGATGTAACATTCTGCCCACAAGTAAATACACATTGTAACTCATCCCTTTGCTTTTTCAAAAATGCTTGTTTCATAAAAAAATGCATTTATAACATATGCCAGTTTAGCTCATAGCATTGTTTTCAGAGGCAAAACAAATGTCTACTGTGTTTACCATTTATAGTTTCATACCTGATTACTTGTTCTTTTATGCCTCTTCTCTTTCTCTGTCCTATTCTTTTGATTTTAATGGCGTTCCTTTTCTGCTTTCCTGCAGCCTTTGCATTTTTTTATGATTGTAAACCGCTCAGAAGCTCATGTTATGGGCGGTATAATACGTTTTAATTAAACATAAACATACAGCCTTCTGTAGCCACGGCTGTCTTTTTCAACAGGCCTAATGGTCTCTCGGAGTTTGTTTTGCTTTATCTTAGTCAAAAATCAGCAAAATATGCAATGGATAAGAAAACCCAAGCATTATTGAAGAAGCAAAGGCATGTTTAAGGAGCGATGAGTATTTGGGCAGAATGTTACATTGTTGTCATTAAAACCAGAGGATGAGATGAGCTGCTTTTTTAAAATCTATATTAGAGCGATGTTTTTACCACTGATGAATTACCTACCATTATTTGGGTAAATAGAGACTATTTAAAGTTGAGGGTAGATTGAAGCAAGTGTAGTTATGAGGATATCAGGAATTTAGAAGATATAATTGATAAGTGCACTACAATCAAACATGGACACTGATCATCACTTTTGTAGTAATTATAGTAGTGTATATGCAGCAGGATGAGACCTCACAACCCACCCTCTTCCCCTTGGAGTTGTTCAGTTAAGCTAGGTGTGTGACTAAAGTCCTCAGGCATAGTGGCAGCAAGGAGGGAATGGACATGCCCGTATGAAGAGTTTTCTAAAAGCATCTAGAAGGAGCCAAGAAGGTTCCTGTGTGGGGCGTATCTTGTTGTCCATGGAGAACACCTGTTACAGATGAGTGACGTTTTCTGAGACATTTGAAATTGATGTACTTTTAAGGGATGTTTTCCTTAAGACTAAACTGACAAATGCGAATGCAGTTTGTGAAGATGGGTCATCATAATAACCCTGCAAGATTTACATTTTTTTTAAGCCCCGACTTTAAAATATAAGAATACTAATGCATTTCTTCCTCTAGCCAGAAGTGATTTCCTTCCTAATGATTCTATTTTCTCAATTTCAAAAGCTTTTTTTCGATAGGGTAAACTCTGGAGAAAACTTGCTGGGAATTGTCACTCGGTGTGGACAAAAGTGCCTAATTTAGACATAGCAGAGGTGCTTGTTCCTGCCTTAAAGGGCTGGGGCTAGGTCAGGGGAAGAAGAGTGTGCATAGGGATTTATTTTGAAATCTTCCCATGTACTCTGTCACAAATCAGGTGGGCAATACATAGGCAAAGAATTGCATGTAGTTCTTGTAGCCAGCACAACTGATAACATCCCTGTGGGGCTCCAGGTGTATTAGGGTCCCGAAACTAAGGCCTGTGGGTGAGATGCAGCCCTTGGAGCAAATTTTTCTGAACCCCTTCCCCCAATGCTTTTTCTTTCTCCAGATAAGATCAAGCCCCCAGAGCAAGTTTTTGCTTCTTTGCTCATGAGCTCTATCCTGCCTCTTTCTCGTCCTCTCTCCTTCACCCTTCTGCAGCTCAGTTTTCACCTGGCAGACTGAGAGCCCAGTCTTAGTCTTCCCACTGCTCAAATTTTTCTCCTCCTCTAAGTAGCAATGGCCTCAAGAATAAGGCATATGAGTGATGGGGCCAGGAATAGCCACTGCTTCTGGGACCCAGGACTGCTAAACCTACCACAAATGAATCTATTCTACCGCTTATGAATCTACCCTACCACTTTTGATCACTACAATTGCATCTCAGCCCTGGCTTTGACCTAGTTGGAGCTAGGCACCATTGGTACTGGAGAAGGAAATGTCTGTGGTACTTGTGAGCAGAGCTGTGGATATGTGTTACTTGCACAGCCCTGGACCATAGGGATACTGCACAAGTAGTGTTGGCTCTTGAGACTACAGGATTGGGGGGGGGGGGAGGGTGCATGTGCACCCTGCTACAGAAGTACATGATTGGAGTGTGTGTTGATAGTGCTGCTTGCTCTCAATAATGCAGTATTTTGAAGGTGTGCCCTGTGCTGACTGCTGGACCAGAGAAAGAGGATGGAGGTGAGAAAGATATGATGAGAGCAAAATAAGAGGAGAGAAAAGGGAGAGAATTAAAGTAGAGGGGGAAAGAGTGGAATGGGAGGCGCAGCAAGAGAAGCAAAGGTACCAAAAAGGAAAGAAAAAGCATATGGGGGTAGTTTGAGTAGAAGAGTATGGCACGCGCACACTCCTGCCCCCCCAAAAAATATCCATCCATCTCCTCTTCCCTTAGAGAGAAATATAAGGTAGGGCTATTTGCCTCACCCCCGCCTCCCTCCCTCCTTCAATATTTGAAATCTCTATAAAGGCTAACCTTGGTCTCCCTTCCCCCATGCCTCCTGTTTGACGCACTCTTCTCCAAGACCAGACCCCACCACCTTCCGGTGCTCTCCATGATTTCAAATGCCCTGTGTTACCATCCACATGAAAAGTTGAGGTATATTATTTGCACTAGCCTGGAATTCGCTTAAATAGTAAACCAATCATCTCGGTTAAATAAACCAAATGTTAAATTTTGCTTTATAAATAATGGTGCCTAGCCCCTTTACTGAAAATATGAAAGGTAGAGTTTGCTTACTTCTTGTGACTTTGTTCTCAAAAGTTAGACGCCTTGATTTGCGGATATTAACATAACAAAACCTCTGTGCCACATGATTACTGCGGTCATTCTAACATGATCACATAGTATAGAAAGAACAAAGCCCTGATTCCCTATTATGCATATGTGGTAGATTTTTCAACCTCGGTGGCCAAATTGAAGGTCATATGAATAAAATCCTGTAACTCCATGTCAGCCCTTAATAGGTACTTCGTACCTATGAGAGAGGTGTTTCTGTTGTGGGGTTAGGCTCAGCAAGTTAAAGGGTTGTTAGTCACTCCAATTCACAAGTTGTTAGTTTCTGGGTAGAAAGGATGTCTAGCAGTTGAAAGTATCTTGACAAGATGCATTCAGTTACTAAGGAAACATAGAAACATGACAGCAGAAAAAGACCACATGGGCTATCTAGTCTGCCCTTCTGTATTAACCACTATGACAGTCTCCTTTTTTCCTTTAGAGATCCTCTGTGTTTGTCCCATGTCCCAAGGAGAAAATATTGATGTAACAAAATACCACAAATTTTTCTGAGGATACAATTTTTATGAACTACTTGGTATGCATGTTCTGCTTTGAGTGATCCAATCTTTTCTTGTATTAATTTTACTTGTAGCTTTAAGGAAAGCAGTAAACTTATTTTCCTAATCGCTTCTCCGGGCCAGTCCAGGGACAGGTAGGGTTGTCAATCCTCTATAGCAGGGGTCACCAACCTCCAGAGGGCCGCGGGCCGCACAGCCGACTACCGGGAGCCTCGCGGGCCGCATAAGACATGGGGCCTCATTTGCATAAGGGGCCTCATTTGCATAAATATTTGCATAATGTTGCATAATGAGTGCATGGATAAAGAAAGACTAGAAAATTTCTATATTACTATAATCCAGTGCCAACCGCCAGGCACATTAGGAACTACTACTAACACTGCCCATTTAGAACCCATAGCATATCATAACAGCAGTACCAGGACTCACAAAGCATCAGACCCTACCTATCAAAAGGCAACACTGCAAATATTAAATCAATACATTTCAGAGAACAATACATGACCTACTGGGAAAAGAGAACAAGTAGCAATGTCAAATAGGAATTACACAGAATACCTCAGCACTGTAGAAATAAAACTATAAATTAATTTCTTGTACTAAAGCACAGAACTGGTAATGTGCTGTGGGTCAGAACTGGTAATGTGCTGTGGGCTGGGGGGGGGGTCAGAACCATTACCAGTTCTGACCCCCCCCAGCACATTACCAATTCTAAACCCCCCAGCCCACAGCACATTACCAGTTCTGACCCCCCCCCACTGGTAATGTGCTGGGGGGTGGGGGGGGGGTCAGAACCATTACCAGTTCTGACCCCCCCAGCACATTACCAGTTCTAAACCCCCCAGCCCACAGCACATTACCAGTTCTGACCCCCCCCAGCCCACAGCACTTTCCCATTTGGGACCCCCAGCCCACAGCAAATTACCAGGTCTGACACCCCCCCCCCCCATCCTCAACAGCCGCGGCAAAACTCGCTTGTCCCGCAGGCCCCCCCCCCCTGCCCACAGCACATTACCAGTTCTGACCCCCCCCCCAGCACATTACCAGTGTGCTGTGGGCTGGGGGTGTCAGAACTGGTAATGTGCTGTGGGCTGGGGGGGGGGGGTCAGAACCATTACCAGTTCTGACCCCCCCCAGCACATTACCAGTTCTAAACCCCCCAGCCCACAGCACATTACCAGTTCTGACCCCCCCCAGCACATTACCAGTTCTGACCCCCAGCCCACAGCACATTACCAGTTCTAAACCCCCCAGCCCACAGCACATTACCAGTTCTGACCCCCCCCCCCCGCATCATCATCAGCCGCGGCAAAAATCGCATGTCCCGCAGGGCCCCCCCTGCCCGGCAGAGCCAGCCCTCCCTCCCTCCCTCTCCTCTTCGGCTTAGAACCGCGAAGGGAGAGTTCCCTCGCGACTCTGTTAAGCCGGCTGAGGCTTATGGGAAATTTCCCCTCTGCCCCCTCGAGCTTAACAGAGTCGCGAGGGAGCAGCTCTCCCTTCGCGGCTCTGAAAGCCGAAGAGGAGAGGGACTGAGGGAGGCAGGGCTGGCTTAATTCCGGGTGCTGGGCAGACTGCTTCCTTACCTGCCGCGGAGAGCTGTGCACCCTGGCGATCCTCCAAACAGGCGATCCTCCAAAGCGCGTGGAGCCTCGTGGCTGCTCAGACTGCTTTTGGGCCCGGCCCCCCCCTCCCCCCTCCTCCTGCCTGTTGCTGATTGGTGGAGGGCAGGCTCGTGACTCGGTCATGTGAGCAGACCAACACCACGCAGCCCCGGGAATCATGCTGAGAGAGAAAAAGAATACAAATAGCAAAACAATACTCGTGGCGTCGCGGGCCGCACAAAATGCTCTCGCGTGTTTGAGACCCCTGATCTACAGTGTGTGGCGGGCCGCACGCAATGTTAACAGTGGTAGAGCCTCGCGGGCCGCACGAAGGGACCTCGCGGGCCGCAGGTTGGTGACCCCTGCTCTATAGCAACTGAGGACTGAAGACTTCAAGTTTTGATGAAAAGGTGAAGCCACTCCCCCTGAGGGTTACCCAGCAGTCTTTCAGTCCTCAGCAGCTAAAGAGGATCGAATCTCTGGTACTCCCTCATTTTTATTTCTGCTGTTTATTTTTCTTTGTTATTTTCTATATTATATATTAGCTCTAGCAGAGCTGATATTTTTCTTGAGTCCTTGTGCAAAAATTTGGGGTGCTGCAGCTTTAAGATAATTGGAGACGTCGAGTGAGTTCGTCCCCCGGTGAGAGGCAGAGCCTGTCTCCAATCACCGACTCCGTCTCCGTCGGCAGAGTGTTTTTCTGGGAGCCCCAGTTGTACCTCTGCCGCAAACGCTACTATGGTAGGCTGTTTCCCGCTGGCTGCGGGACTACCTGCTATGCTCCGCGGGTGCTTGCTGTTCTCGGTGAGTCTCTGTTTTTCTTTTTCTTTCGCCCGTTCCGGTTCTCCGAGTCGTCCTGTCAGCGTGTAAATTTTGCGGTGCTGTTCCGGCTTGAGCCGACATCATTTTTTTCCACAGAGTCGACTTTCTTTTTTTCCCCCGTTTTCGGCATGGCAGACAAGCTAGTGAATAAATTAGAGGAGCCTTCTTTACCCGCCGAAAAGGCGGGAAAGTCGGCCATTTTGTCAGCGCCAGTCAGCTCTCCAACAGAGCAGCCTCGGCCACACAAACGGAAAGCGAAGACATCTAAGGAACCTATTCCTTTCAATCAGCCTGCACATCCCATTTTAATGGCTCAGGGGGACATAGCTTCTTTTTTCTCGCCCGAATTTATCTTGGCGATGCACAGGGCGTTCTTGCTGAAGTCAGCTCAGCCTGAGCAGTCTGCAGCGTTTCCCACTTTAGACGCACTCTCCTCTAGGGTGCAGGGCGCAGAGGATCCTGGAGAGGGGTCTTCTAAGACTAAAGATGGTCTTGCAGATCCGTTGGGCCTTTTTCTCTCCCAGGATTCTACACTCCTCGCTCAGGGTGACAGAGGAACTAGCAGAACCATCCTTGGATCAGGACACTGAAGAGTTGGAGGAGGGGGAGATTGCCCCTGGAGAGGATCCTAATGTTTTCAGGGTTTTCCGTAAGGAGGAGCTCGCAGCTCTCATTGCACAATCTTTGGCGGCTCTCCACCTGCTTCCTCCTGCGTCCTCTTAGGAACCTTTGGAAGATCCCTTGTTGCAGGGCTTTAAGTCTCAGCAACGTTGTTTTCCCATGCATCGGGTAATTAGGCAGATGATAGATTCGGAATGGGAGTGTCCCGAAGCTACCCTGCGCGGAGGACGCGTCTTAGCACGCCTGTACCCTCTTCCGCAAGAGGAACGGGATTTATTGCGCATGCCTAAGGTGGATGCCTTAGTGTCAGCGGTTACTAAGAAAACTACCATCCCTGTGGAAGGCGCAGCGGCGCTTAAGGATCTCCAGGATAGAAAATTGGAAATTCTGCTCAAGCAGGCTTTTGATTCTAGCGCTTTGGCGCTGCAAGTTGCAGTTTGTGGAGCTTATGTTTCTCGTGCGTCCATTCGCTGGCTGCAGGGGGACGCGCCGGGAGAGTCCGCTTCGGAGGTTCCAGATACGGCGAAGTTAGAATCAGCCGCGGCTTATGCGGCGGATGCCTTTTATGATTTGGTGAGGATTGCTGCGAAAACCATGGCCTCTATGGTAGTGGCCAGGCGTTTCCTCTGGTTGCGTAACTGGTCGGCGGATGTTTCCTCGAAGGTCCGCCTTAGTAAACTGCCTTTTAAGGGGAAGTTGCTTTTTGGGGAAGCCTTGGAGAAAATTGTGAAAGATTTAGGCGACTCCAAAGGCGGGCGTTTGCCTGAGGATAGGCCTAAACCGCTGCGTGGTTCTGGAACTATTCGGGGCTCCGCTCGGGATTCCCGCAGGTTTCGTGGAGCGCGCTTTGTGCCCTATTCTAGGGGGCGGTCCAGTTTTCGTGGTCAGTCCTTTCGAGGAGCCAGAGGTTTTGGCCGGTCTTACGGAGCAGCCTCTCAACCTTCCGTTAAAAAGCCACAATGAAGGTCGGCTGGTCTAGGCGTTAGTTCCGGTAGGCGGGCGCCTGCAGAATTTTCTAGCAGCCTGGACCGCAATCACTTCGGACAAATGGGTTTTGGAAGTAATTCAGAAAGGCTATGCCCTGGACTTCGCCTGCCCTTTACAACCCGCCTTTGTAATGTCCCCTTGTGCGCTCGGGCTGAAGATGCAAGCCATTTCCGACACGCTCGTTCGTCTTTTTCAACTACAGGCGATTGTTCCCGTGCCGTTGGACCAATACGGCTGCGGTCGATACTCGATCTATTTTGTGGTTCCCAAAAAGGACGGTTCTTTTCGTCCCGTATTAGATCTCAAAGTTGTAAACCGTACTTCGCGGGTGCCACACTTTCGCATGGAAACCTTGCGCACAGTGATTCGGGCAGTGCAGCCGGGAGAATTTCTCTCGTCCATAGATCTCACAGAGACTTTTCTTCATATACCCACCAGACAATCTCATCAGTGCTATTTACGTTTCGCCCTTCCAATGGGACATTTCCAATTTCGCGCCTTGCCGTTCGGTCTCGCGATGGCTCCGCGTACATTCACGAAACTAATGGTGGTAGTGGCGGCGGCGCTTCGAAAAGAGGGTATCCGGGTCCATCCATATCTCGACGATTGGTTGATCCGGGCCGATTCTCGGGAGGCTTCTGTGACGGCGACAGCTCGCGTAGTTCAGCTTCTCGAACAACTAGGTTGGGTGATCAATCACTCCAAGAGCCATTTGCTACCGTGTCAGCAGCTAACTTATCTCGGAGCCTGCTTCGACACGGAGCGGGGGATGGGTTTTTTGCCCGATCTGCGGGTGGAGAAGCTTTTGCAGCAAGTTCAAGCTTTCCTGTGTCTTCCAGCTCCATCGGCATGGACCTATTTGCAGCTATTGGGGTCCATGGCGGCGGCTCTGGATCTGGTCCCGTGGGCCAAAGCCCACATGCAGCCTTTGCAGCAGGCGCTTCTTTCCCGATGGTCGCCGCAACTTCACCCGCTCTCGCAGCGCCTTCCCTGTCCAGATCAGGTGCGACACAGTCTGCAGTGGTGGTTACTTCCGGAACATCTTATGGCGGGAGTTCCTTTAGAGGAGCCCTCGTGGGTCTTGGTTACCACCGATGCCAGTCTCTCGGGCTGGGGAGCTCATTGTCAGACGCAAGTCGCTCAGGGTTCCTGGTCTCCCGAAGAGAGTTCGTGGTCGATCAATCGGCTGGAGCTGCGCGCAGCTCGTCTCGCCCTGCTTCGCTTCGCGGACTTGCTCAAGGGCACTGCGGTCAAGATTTTCTCCGACAATGCGGTGACGGTCGCTTATATCAATCGTCAAAGCGGCACCAAGTCTCTCGCTCTCCTATCCGAATGTCAAGAGTTAATGGTTTGGGCGGAATCCAATCTCACAGCGATCTCAGCAGCACATGTCGCTGGCAAGGACAATCTCCAAGCCGATTATCTCAGCCGCAATGTCCTCGATCCCGGAGAATGGGAACTGAACGCGGCAGTTTATCACGACCTGACTTTGCGTTGGTCTCCAGTAATGGATCTGATGGCAACGTTTGCCAGTGCCAAAGCCAGCCGCTTTTTCAGCAGACGCAAAGAACGCATGTCCGAAGGGCTCGATGCTCTCGTGCAACCGTGGCCACAGGACTCCCTCTTGTATGTTTTCCCTCCTTGGCCAATGTTGAGTCGGGTCATTCAGCGGATTGCGCATCACCGCGGCAGGGTGATTCTCATTGCACCGGATTGGCCTCGTCGTCCCTGGTATGCCGATCTCGTTCGACTTCTCATAGCTCCGCCTTGGCCTCTTCCGGTTCGCCTCAATCTGTTACATCAGGGTCCGATTCTCATGCCCAAGGTGGATCGCTTCTTACTTACGGCTTGGCTCTTGAAAGGGCTCGCTTAAAGCGCAAAGGTTATGCAGATTCCGTGATAGACACCTTGCTTCAGTCTAAACGGCCGACGACCTCTCTGGCTTATGTGCGCGTCTGGCGTCCGAGTTATGGTGTGGTCAGCGTAATGTTCTTCCTATGTCGTCTACCTTGCCTCAACTTCTCCTTTTCCTTCAGCATGGCTTCGACAAAGGTCTGGCTCTCAGTACCCTTAAGGTTCATGTAGCCGCACTTGCTTGTTTTTGGGGGTGCGTTCAGCATCGCCGTCTTTCGGCGCTTCCCGATGTCCAACGCTTTTTACGGGCAACAAGGATTCTCCGTCCTCCAGTGCGTCCCATAGTTCCACCTTGGGATTTGAACGTGGTTTTGGAGGCTTTTTCTCAGTCATCTTTAGCTTCACTCAGCTCTCGTGAGATCCGCGAGTGTTCCTGGAAAACGGCTTTTTTGGTCGCTTTGTGTTCTGCTCGCCGGATTTCCGACTTACAGGCTTTGTCTTGCCGGGAGCCTTATCTTCAATTTCTGCCGGAGCGTGTGTTACTACGAACCGTTCCTTCCTATTTGCCTAAAGTACTGTCGGTTTTCCATGTTAATCAAACGGTAGCCTTGCCCGTGTTTACAGATACCTCCAGTTCTCCCATGGATCGGGCTCTCAAGCGTTTGGATCTTGCAAGGGTCTTACGTACGTACCTGCGAGTTTCCAAATCCTTTCGGAAAACGGATAGACTTTGTCCAATACGCCGGCTCTCGTAAGGGTCAACCAGCCTCCAAATCCACCATAGCGCGTTGGGTTCGCAGTGCTATTGTAGCGGCTTACGCTGCTAAGGGACTTTCACCACCAGTTGGTTTACGGGCTCATTCTACTCGAGCTTTAGCCACTTCATGGGCGGAGTTTGCGTTTGTACCGCCAATAGATATCTGCAGAGCGGCTACTTGGTCTTCCTTACATTCTTTTACTAAGCATTATAGATTGGATGTTCAAGCCCGGGACGATGCGAAATTGGGGGCCGCGACTCATATCGCAGGGCTCGCGGGTCCCTCCCATATTTAGGTACTGCTTTGGTACTGCCCTTCCTGTCCCTGGACTGGCCCGGAGAAGCGATTAGGAATAAGAAATTAGTTCTTACCTGCTAATTATCTTTCCTTGAGCTTTCTCCGGGCCAGTCCAGGGTCCCACCTCTTACGGTTTATAGGGTTTTTTTTGTTCGTATCCTACAGAGCTAAACCGTTTCAGGCATTCGTCCGTGACAGAGGTCATAATTGGGGCTTTCAGATTTCATTCAGTGCAGACTAATGTTATGTTCTCATAGTTTGAAAAAAAAAAAAAAAACCATAATACAATATAGGAGCCCATTTCAGGGCTTCTGTATTTTGCAAGGACTATAGAACATTATCAGTGTTTAAGGGTTCATCTGGTATTTTCAGTTATTTCTTTTAGTTGCTTTGTCATAAGAAGACTGCTGGGTAACCCTCAGGGGGAGTGGCTTCACCTCTCATCAAAACTTGAAGTCTTCAGTCCTCAGTTGCTATAGAGGATTGACAACCCTACCTGTCCCTGGACTGGCCCGGAGAAAGCTCAAGGAAAGATAATTAGCAGGTAAGAACTAATTTCTTATTTGTAAAGCTATTTGCGTTTTAACTTGCATAGTTGCTTAGTCCAAGAATTCTCACAAGTTTCAATGGCCTCAATGCTGCTGTAGTCTCATGTACACATTCTTTGATTACGTATCACTTCTCATAATGAAAAGTTTATTTTAAACTAATACAATTATTCTGTCCTCTGAGAAAAATATTTTTCTCAATGTAATCTCTTATTCCAATGTATGGATTTCCAAAATAGAGGCTTTATGTGCTGAGTGTATGTTCACGGAATAGGAAGCTAAGCTGGAACATAAAGGCTTATTTTTATTGATTTAGCTTTCACCATACTAAATGAAAATTGCATGTCCCTGTCGTTTTGTACAAGAAGAAACACAAATCTGTCTATTTTGGTTCTAGTGAATGAGTTATTTTGGAATTAATGTATTTACCTTTAGGTTCTTGCACTGGTGTTTGTGCGCAAGCTCTTAGACTTTGGTTTCACCAAACGAGAACTAAGCTGGCTTGATGACTTAATGCCGGAGAGTAAAAAAAAGAAAGAAGATGATAAAAAGAAAAGAGAAAAGGAGGTAAGAGTAAGAACAGCAAGTAGTGTATGCTAAAATTTTTGTCCATTAGACGGTAAACTTGGGTCAGATACCAGGCAGTTTAAGTTGCTGAAGTACAAGAGCATTATTCCCTATACCTGCTGTGTTTCAGCAATGAAACTTTAGGATAGTTTTATTGGCTACCCCTTTCTTTGGTTAGCTAATACCATTAAACAGCTTAAAAAAAGGCAAATTTTAGCTTACGGTAGCATTAATCCCTATTACGGCATAGACTGTCAGTACTCTTGTCTATTTAGATGCACTGTCCTCTATCACCTCTGGGCTTCAATTCTTCCAAATTATACCTGGTTTTGCTTAACTGAGGTAACTGACCTTACGTATAGTCTCTTTCACTCTTAATCATTTTGCAAAGACCTGCTTTAGTGTTTTGATAAACTAAAAACAAACAATTTATATAATAATTTGCAGTGTCTTGTATATACAATGAGTTGCCTGCTTTCTTCAACATTTTTCTGGGAAAAGAGGTTCAGTAGTTGAAGGTCTGAAACTTCAGATGCTGCTTTCTTGTTAGAAGTAGAATATTAATCAGTAAGGGAGGAAAAACTTCGTTCTATTTGTTTCAGCTACTGCCTGAGCTGAAGAAACATTTAGTAGAGCCACCTAAAAATGATGGTGCTAGAATGTGCATGCAGATATCGTGAAGATGGTAGACTAGAATACACAGGGGAAAAAAGGGGGATTAGTGCAAGTAAAATAGTGATAAATATAAGGTTCTACCTTGCCTAGCATGGAATTTATTCATCTTCCATAAGCAGTCCTAAATGTACCAAAAGTACCTTACAAAAAAGTCTTCACACCCTTGTACGTTTTTCACATTATGCCGTCTAAAAGATACAGCCCAAAATGCATTGAAGTAGGGACTTTTCACTGATCCTACCCATCATACTTCACGTTTTCAACATGACAGAATTATAGAAATTAAGAAGTTATTATGCAGTCAAGACATTCATGTCTTATTCTTTTCATACCCTTGGTCGTAGCAAACCCAAATTAGCTCAGTTTCCCAAAATTATCTAAACAAGGACCATAAATTATAGAACTCACCTCTGTCCACTAGCAGTTAGTTGACCTGCTGAAGAATTAACATGGAGCTGCCAAAAGATCTTCAGGATAGTTATTCATAGACACGGACTGGGGAAAGCTGTAAGAAAATTCCATTGTGTTAAAATATCCTTTGGGATACTGGCAGGTCCATCAGTGTAAAGTAGAAACAGTTTGACAACACCAAGACACTCCAACCACAGTACAAAAACTGCTATAAAAATATCAATATGCTAATTTATGTGCCCAACGGTCGACTTCAGTGTTGTCTTCATTGGGATTCTAATGAAATAGCTTGTTAGCAAACTTATACCATATCAGACCCATAGATGACAACATATGTCAAAACTGTTCCTTCATATTTTCTGAAACATTCCTTTCTCCGGGAACAAGCAGGAAGTCTGCCCTCACACATGGGTGATGGTGCCAACGGAGCTCCTGCAGTAATCTCTCCCCAGCTTTCACAGAAAGTCTATCTCCAGGAACAAGCAGGAATGAGTCTTCACATATGGGTACGTTGGTACCGACGGAGCCTGCGCGGGAACGCTCCCCAGCATCCAAAAAGAAAGCTTTTGGGAGCATCCCACACGCATGCACGCTGCCTTCCCGCCCATTCACTTCCCTCTCCGTTTTCCGCAGAGCAGGCAGGACGTATTCCTGTCACCGCAGAAAATTCTTCTTTTTATTCTTAGTTTTTTGTGGTCGCATCTGCCTTCCCTCGATGCCACCGGTACCTCCGGTGCTTTTCTTTCTTTTTACTAAAACATTTCTTCTTTTCTTTAGGAATTTTTCCTGTTTTGTGCCTGACGGTTTCTAGGCCACTAGGCCTCTATCCCTCTATCCTTCTATTATGGAAAAGCCAGCCACTATCCTTAAGAAATGCTCAAAGTGTGGCGGTACAAATATATTTTCAGACACTCATACTTGGTGTGTAAAATGTTTATGTCCTGACCATTGCCCACTGGAGTGTCTCTCCTGCTGGAGCTCAAACAGAAGTCTTCAGGATCGAGTACAACTCGATACCTGGTCCACATCGCACTCGATGTCACCAGCTAGAATATCATCTTTTTCACAGGATCAGGTAACCAAACAAAAGTCTGTAAAGACTAGCCAGTCCTCGAGTGGTAGATCTCCTTCTCAGCATCGAGATGCCTCTAGGCTTGCCCTCGAAGACATCTTGGCAATAAATTTATTTATTTATTTACATTCTCTTATATACCGCGCTATTCTGCATCAGTGCGGTTTACATTGAACAAACTGAAATTACATTGAACAGGGCATTATAACTTGGAGATAACTATTTTACAGGGAACATGGGCTATGGAGGGTTAAGTGGCTTGCCCCAGACCACAAGGAGCACCTGTGGGACTAGAAACCCCAGTCCTTCTGGCCCAAGGTTGCTGTCCTCTAGTGGGATTTGATCCCCCGACCTTCCGGCCTGAAGTACCTTGCCCCAACCACTAGGCCACTCCTCCACTCCATAAATAAAGCCCTGGCGGGAGTCTTCGGGCTCCAAAGCATTAACGGGGCTTCAGGTTGTTCCCGGGGTTCCTACCTCGGTGAACATATCTGGGCCATCCTCGGTGGTTGTGGTCGCTTCGAGCGGTACCGACACCCCGGCATCGGCTATGGTGATGGATGAAACACTCCTCACCAATGAACGGAGTCTAGCACTCTCGGTTACTTCGGTACCGTTAGAGTTGCTGTAGACCGTTCCTCCAGTATCGGTATTGGCTTCGGTACCGGTACCAACATCGGCATCTGTGTCGGTACCGTCCATGCTTGCTTCGACAGACTCGCTTCCTTCGATGCTGAGCCTGGAATCGATCTCTAGCATGGAGGATTTGGTACCGACTCGTCTCAGTACCAACCTCGGGCGGTATCGAAGACTTCGCTTTAAAGAAAATCCGATGCTTCATCCTTTCAAGTCTTCCGATCCCGATGACTGGGATGAATCCATCGGTACCAAGGCTGAATTTTCAACAAGTCTAGCCTTTACCCCTCATTTTAGAGGGTCCTCAGGGGAGATTTCTTTTCAAACTTTTCTGCTTGATATGGCAAAGTTACTTGCCATTTCTATTCCTGGTAAAGAATCCCTACCAGGGGATTCAGAGACTCTGCAATTCCCCTGGATTCCAAAGGAGGTGATCATGCTTTCTTTGCGTCAGATCTTACAGGATCTACTATTAAGAATGTGGGAAACTCCTTTAACGGTATCCCCACATTCTAAGACACTTGACACTATGTACAAGGTGTCACCTTCTCCAGGTTTTCAAAAGACTCAACTTCCTCATCATTCTATTGTAGAATCAGCAATGAGGCGTATTAAGAGTGCAAAGAAGCACTCTTCTTATCCGCCAGGTCGTGAGTCTAGGACTTTAGATGCCTTTGAACGTCGATGCTTCCAGGCATCCATGCTTTCAGCAAGAATTATCTCATATTTTCTATATGGGATTATCTCTTGAAGAGGTCACAAAGAACTTAAAGCTTTTGAACCCTTTTCTTCAAGAACATAAAAGAGCCGACTTTTTCATATTAGTCAGTCATGCTCAAAATGTCTTCAAATTCCTTAATCGTGCTTCCCTGGACTGTTTTGAGTCTATTAGCAGAACGTCTGCTATAGCCATAGGAGCACGACGCATGGCCTGGCTCCAAGCTTCAGACTTGGACAAATGGGTACAAGAAAGGCTGGCAAATACTCCTTGTTCTCCAGGACCAAGCAGGAAGTCAGTCCTCACATATGGGTGTCATCGGCGCCGATGAAGCCCCAGCGGAGCATTTCCCCAGCTTTCTATGAAAGCCTTTGGGAATGCAGGTACGCATGCGCGGTTCCCTTCCCGCCTAAAGGTGCCATCTTACCTCAGTCTCTTTTTTTCCGTGAAGCCCACCGGACGTGTGTCCTGTTTTCCCGGTTAAAATTAGATTTTTTTTGGCGATTTTCGCTGTTTTTTCTACCGGGTCGACGCCGGTTCCCCTCCCGCCGGGTTCAGTACACCGGTATCGAGCCCGATTCTTCTTTTTCAGTTTTTGCCCTTCGTGGCTGGCGTTCGCGCCCTTTTTTCCATTTTTCCCTGGAAGGCCAGTCCTTTGACCTCGCGGGGACTCTTTTTTTTCCCCGATGGCTTCCAGCGGTTTTAAGAAGTGTGATCGGTGTAAGAAATTAATGTCTCTCACCGACACACACGACTGCTGCCTTCGGTGCCTCGGCCCCGACCACAACCCTAAGTCATGCGGACCATGTGGAAAGATGTCTTCCAAGGCACTACGAAGTCGCCAGCAGCAAAAAGAAAGTCTTTTCTCGGACTCAGCCTCCGGCCGGCCCCGGACCTCGTCTGAGGCCTCGACATCTCGGAATTCCGATCCCGAGCGCCATCGAAGCTCCTCGGACAGGGGTTCCCCCGACCGG
Source organism: Ichthyophis bannanicus (assembly GCA_033557465.1). NCBI lineage: Eukaryota > Metazoa > Chordata > Amphibia > Gymnophiona > Ichthyophiidae > Ichthyophis > Ichthyophis bannanicus. The sequence goes on from CM066031.1 coordinate 659,336,412, forward strand.
GAACGCAAGAGGAAGAAGCGGCTCGCGAGGGCGTCGTCGGAAGAGGTCCCTGGTTCCAAGGAGGGCCAGGTCTAAGACCCCCGACCGTCGCCCCGGGCCCGTGGAAATTGAGAAGTCTGCTAAAATTCCTCGCGTGGAGCCGGAGTCTGCTGGACACGTAAGCCCCGTAGTCCTCGAGGACTCTCCTCCCAGGGAGCCGACATCCCGGTGCCGCCGGGGCCCGAGTCGGTGGCTGCTGCGTCTCCCGAGCTGAGTCTCAGGATGACAGCCTTGGAGAGCAGATTGTCTGCCTTCATGGAGCAGCAGCGGGCACTGATGGCCAGCCTGTCTGGCGCATCTGCCCCGACCACCGGGACATCGACTTCGAAGTCGACCCCGGAGACCGAGCCGATACTCAAGTCCATCGTGGCTCGGAGTCGACCTCGGTCGCGGTCTCCCTCGACCTCCCGCTCAGGACCGAGGGCGTCGACGCCGGTGCCTTCGGCGTCGGGGCGGGTGCTCCAGGGCCCCGCGGGGTCGGACCCTGACTCTTCCTCGGACGAGTCAGCTTGGGAGACAGAGGACGAGGAGTCTCCTGACACCTTCAAGACTCGGTGTGTCCCGTCGGACTCACCGCAGTCTGAGCTCCGGAGTAGATCCCCTCCGGAGGATACTCAGTTCTCGGAGTTCGTCCGGGATATGGCCGCTGCCTTGGCTATCCCGGCGGACTCCGAGGAGGAGCCTCGAGCTGAAGAGCTCGAAACCCTACAGTATGACTCTCCTCCGAAGGAGGCCTTTACTGTCCCGGTTCCTCCGATGCTGGAATGGCTCCTCTTCCGGATGAGGGAGGCACCAGCCTCGGCGCCGGTTTTAAGCAAGCGAGTAGACTCGATCTATCGACTCAGAAAGAGCCCTGGCTTTCAGAAGGCACAGCTACCACACCATTCCATGGTTGTGGAATCGGCCATGCATTGTCTGAAGAGTCAGAAGATGCACTCCGCGGTGCCCCCCGGCAGGGAGGCCCGGAACCTCGATGGTGTCGGTAGAAAGTGCTTCCAGGGCTCGATGCTTGCTTGCCGTGTCCAGTCTTACAAGCTGTACATGGGCATGTACTTGCGGGACCTGGCCAAGGAGTTGGCCGGGTTCTCTGCTGGACTCTCCGGGGAACCCTTGCAGAGATTCAAGACCTTGTCCTCAGGGATTCGGGACTGCTCGAAGTTCATGTCCCGCGCCGCCTACGATGGCTTCGAGGCTTCGGCCCGAGTTGCGGCAGCCGGCATCGCGACTCGACGCCAGGCATGGCTGCAGTCATCGGACCTCGAGTCATGGGTTCAGGACAAGTTGGTCGATGTCCCTTGCCGAGGTGAGAACCTTTTTGGCAAGCCCATGACCGAGAAGGCCGCTCAGCTCGAAACTGAGCACCTCACACGGACAAGGCTGTCGAGGAAGACCTCTGCCCCTTCTCATAAAAAGAAGGGCTCTGGTAAAAAGCCCTTTTACCCGAGGAAGGGCACTGCCTACAAACAGTACCCGCAATATCAGGCTGCCCAAGTTGCCCCCCAGGGTCAGCAAGCCAAGGGGCAAGGTAATGGGCCCCGTAGGCAGAGGACCCCCAAGCCACCGGCCCCTGCTACCACTCAGCAGGGTGGGGGTTTTTGACTCCTTGAGCGTAGCCTCTCCTCCACTGCTCTCCCAACCCTGCACAGGAGGTCGCCTCGCCCTCTTTGCCCACCAGTGGCCCCTTATCACCGGGGACAGTTGGGTGTTGGACATAGTCCACAAGGGTTATGCCCTGCATTTTCACCAACTGCCTCCACCATATTTTCCAGGGGAGTCTCCAAGGCGTCCCCTGCACACAGACCTTCTCCTGCAAGAGCTTCAAGGTCTGTTGGTGGACAGGGCGGTGGAGCCTGTGCCTCCCCCCTTACAAGGTCATGGTTTCTACTCCAGATATTTCCTGGTGCCCAAAAGAACCGGTGGCCTTCGACCCATTCTGGACCTCAGGAACCTCAACAAGTTCCTAGTGAAAGAGAAGTTCAAGATGTTTACTCTTGGAACACTTCTGCCCTACCTCCAGCAGGGAGATTGGCTATGCTCTTTAGATCTAAAGGATGCGTACACTCACATCCTCATTCATCCAGACCACAGAAAGTACCTCAGGTTCATTGTGGGAGGAAACCATTATCAATACAGAGTGCTGCCTTTCGGCCTCACCTCCGCCCCCAGAGTCTTCACAAAGTGCCTAGCAGTGGTGGCGGCCTACCTGAGAAATCAGGGAATCTTTGTCTTCCCCTATCTGGACCATCAGGGGTCAGGCATGCCAGGAGGCCAAACAGGCCACTGGAAAAGGCTTTCTTGCCAGCAGACAGGGCCCAAAGGTTGATGGCCTTGGCAAATCGGTTTCTCAGCAGGTCACTGATCTCCGCCAGACTCTGCCTGAGGCTTCTGGGCCACATGGCTTCGACAGTACATGTGACCCCCAATGCCAGGCTCCATATGAGGCCTGCACAGTGGTGTCTTCGGTCTCAGTGGTCACAGGCCACAGGCAGCCTCAGAGACAGGATAAGGGTGTCCAGACAATTTCTGCACTCCCTCAACTGGTGGCTGCACCCACCCAATCTACTGAAAGGGGTGCCTTTTCAGATTCCAGGGTACACGGTAGTGTTGACCACAGACGCCTCCCTGCTAGGCTGGGGAGCTCATTGTCTGGGCAAGTGCACCCAGGGCCTGTGGTCTCCTTGGGAAGCTGCACAGCAGATCAATCTTCTCGAACTCAGAGCTATTCGATTAGCACTCAAAGCTTTCTCTCCTACCCTGGCTCACCAATCTGTCCTGATTCAGACAGACAACCAAGTAGCCATGTTTTATGTGAACAAACAGGGCGGAACTGGGTCCAGGATCCTTTGTCGGGAGGCTCAGGGCCTTTGTTCATTTGCCCTCAAGCACAACATGATCCTCAAGGCTGTGTACCTTCCAGACCAGGACAACTACCTGGCAGACAAGTTAAGCAGAATACTGCAGCCCCACAAGTGGCAGCTGCATCCTTCAGTAGTGCAGAAGATCTTCCTGAAATGGGGTCTCCCTTTGATAGATCTCTTTGCCAGCCCAATGAACAAGCAACTGCCAAAGTTCTGCTCCAGGCAACCGCATCCTCTACGGATAGCAGCGGATGCTTTTCTGATATCCTGGTCTCAGGGCCTCCTGTATGCGTTTCCTCCCACGCCCTTGGTGGCCCGAACTCTCTTCAAGATTCTTCAGGACAAGGCCTCGGTCCTGCTGGTGGCTCCCCGATGGCCGAGACAGCCTTGGTTTCCTCTTCTGCTTCAACTGGCGGTGGATCCTCCACTACCTCTAGGGTTGCAACCCGACCTTCTCTCACAGGAGCAGGGTTCCCTTCTGCACCCCAATCTCAAAGCTCTCAATTTGATGGCCTGGAGGCTGCAAGGGTAGTTTTGGCTCCCTGGGGCCTACCTCAGGAAGTTGAAGAGGTTGTCCTAGCCTCTAGGAAACAGTCCACTAGGAAAACCTATGCTCTCAAATGGAAAAGGTTTTCTGTGTGGTGTCAGCTATGTACAGAGGACCCTTTCTCTTGTACTGTGCCAGTAGTGCTTCAGTACCTACTGCACTTATCAAATCAGGGACTTAAGTCCAATTCTGTTCGGGTACACCTCTCAGCTCTAGCAGCTCACCACTCTCTGGTGGAGGGACATTCTCTGTCTGGTCACCCCTTGGTGTCCCGCTTTCTTAGGGGCTTGCTTTTGCTCAAGCCTCCCATCCGCCGTCCTGCCCCTGAGTGGGAGCTGAATGTGGTCTTGCAGCAGCTGACTCGCCCACCTTTTGAGCCGATGGCTACTTGTCCACTACGCTTCCTCTCCTGGAAGACACTTTTCCTGATAGCCCTTACCTCAGCTAGGCGAGTAAGTGAGCTTCAGGCCCTGTTCTGTGATAGGCCTTACACCAGGATTTATAGGAACAGGGTAGTCCTCAGGACTCATTCTAAGTTCCTCTCAAAGGTTGTCTCCTCTTTCCACCTCAATCAGGAGGTGGTTCTTCCAACATTCTTCCCTAGGCTTCATGCAAGCCAGGCTGAAGCAGTTCTGCATACCTTGGACTGTAGGAGGGCCTTATCCTTCTACCTTGACCGTACGCAGGGGCATAGAAGGGCTACTCAGCTCTTCGTATCCTTTGACCCCAATAAGTTGGGGTTGGCTGTTGTCAAGCGTACCTTGTCCATCTGGGTGGCTGGCTGTATCACCTGGGCTTATAAGGCGTCTGACCTTCCTTTGCAGGGTCGGGTTACGGCCCACCGAGTCAGGGCATTGGCTGCCTCAGTGGCTCATCTCCGCTCTGTGCTCTTGGTAGACATCTGCAGGGCTGCAACTTGGTCTTCAAGCCAGACGTTTGCGGCTCATTACTGCCTGGAGAGGGAGTCCCGTAGGGACAGTGCTTTTGGCCAAGCAGTACTCCGGAATCTCTTTGAGGTTTAGGCAACTCCTGCCCTCTGTTGGGCTACCGGTGGAGGTTGTGTCCTTGAAAAGCCTTTCTTTGCTGCTGAGACTAGAGGGAGTTCTCTTGTTCAGCCTGGGTTCCTCGGTAGCCCAGAGCCTTGGGAGTTACCCATATGTGAGGACTGACTTCCTGCTTGGACCTCGAGAAAGAGTAGTTACTCACCTGTAACAGGGGAACTCCAGGAACAAGCAGGAATGAGTCTTCACATATGGGTACGTCGGTACCGACGGAGCCTGCGCGGGAACACTCCCCAGCGTCCCAAAAAGGAAAGCTTTTGGGAGCATCCCACAGCGCCTGCGCGCTGCCTTCCCGCCTTTCCTAACCGCCTCTCTCCAGTTCTTCTTTTCCGCGGAGCCAGCAGGTCGTGTTCCTGTCACCGCTGAAGAAGTTCTTTATTTTATTTCTTTGGTCGCGTGTCTGCCCTCTTCGACGCCATACCAGTACCGCCGGTCTTTTCTTTCTTTTCTTAAAAAAATATAGTTCTTCCGTTCCACTTTAGTGTATATTTTTTTTTTGTCTCTCTGGGCCTTAGGCCTAAGGGAAATTTCCTCATGGAAAAGCCCACCTCCAGGTTTAAAAAATGCACTAAGTGCAGCGGTACCATTTCTGTTACCGACACCCATGACTGGTGTCTTAAATGTTTGGGTCCTGACCATTCCATCACGGATTGTGCGTCCTGCTCCATGATGTCTAAGAGAGGATTACAGAACTGAGAAACTAAGCTCAATACCCTGTTTCCCTCTGATGCAGCTTCGGTGGCATCGACGTCGTCCAGGGCTTCTTCTCCTCCTATGGATCTCAGGTAACCAAACAAATCCAGCCGGTCCTCGAAGGGTAGATCCCCCTCTAAGCATCGGGATGCCTCTGGGCTTGCCCTTGAGGATCTTGCACCGGCAAAAGTACCCCGGCGGGAAGCTCCGGCTTCCAAAGCTCCTCCTATGGGGTCACAGGTTGACATCGATGGCACAGCCTCGACCGATCACCTGTTACAATGTTCTGGGGTATCGGTGGAATCTGCCGGTACCGATGTCCAGACATTGATGGCGTCGATGGATCAGAATATTCTGACCATGCAGCAGGCCATCACGGCATTCATTCGAGCTGCGACGCCGCTGGTACCGCAACAGGCTCCGTTGCCGATACCGGCTCCGGCACCGATCTCGGTTCCGGTGCCGGTATCGATTGCATCGACATCGGCTTCGGTGTCGACTGCAACGGTACCCTGTCCGATGATGCCCATCGGTTCCGAAGCGGTACCGATCACTCCCGATGTCGATACCACTCGGTACGCGTATCGGGCTCTACAGGAGCATCCAGACAGGCGATAGTTCGATTCCTCCGAAGACTCTGATGCATCGGAGGTTTCTGTCGAAGCATCGGTACTCCTTCCTCAAGAGCCTTCTCCAAAAAGAAGAATGTCTCCTCCAGAGGACTTGACTTTTCAGGACTTTATAAGAGAAGTGGCCAAGGGGCTCTCTATCTCAGTAGCCCCAGAGTCAGAGCCTAGAGCCAAGAAGTTGGATATTTTGCAATATCCCAAGGCTCCTAAAGAGGCAGCCACTTTGCCAGTTCATGAGATCCTTTATGATCACATGTTGGGCATATGGGAGACCCCTCTTACTATCTCTTCCCACTCTCGTAGGCTAGACACCATGTACCGTGTCCCGCCTTGTCCTGGATTTCATAAGACTCAGCTTCCTCACCACTCTATTGTGGTGGAGTCTGCCATGAAAAAGTTAGAGTGCAAAAAGGCACTCTTCTACCCCTCCAGGGAGAGAATGTAGAACCTTAGATGCTTTTGGCAGAAAAGTCTTTCAAGCCAGCATGCTTGTTGCTAGAATCAACTCCTATAGTCTCTATATGGGGATGTTTCTAAAAGAAGTTACAGATCATCTGCAAACTTTCCTCCCTTTTCTTCCAGAAGAGAAGACGGAAGAGTTTCTCACTTGGCTTAAGCATGCCCAAGATGTTTCCAAATTTTCCAACCATGCAGCCTTTGACTCTTTTGAGGGTGCCAGCAGAGCTTCGGCTATTGCCATAGGTGCACGCAGAATTGCTTGGTTACAAGCTTCTGATCGGGAACCTTGGGTCGAAGATGGTTTGGGAAATCTTCCTTGTACAGGTGAAAACCTTTTTGGCAAGGATTGGCAGGCAAAGGCCACACAGATGGATGCAGAAAATTCTGCTTTGGATAGGCTTTCAAAGTCTACCTCTAATCCTGTCAAGAAGAGGTTGTTCAAAAAGCCATATTTTCCCAAGAAGGGAAGATATTATCCTGTTTATGGTCAACAGACATCTTCTGCAGGTCGTTTTGCTGCAAAGCGTCAACAACCTAAACAGGCCAAGCCTAAGGCTGCAAGGACTCCTGTAGCCCAACAGCCTCAGCCTCCTCAGGGCCTTTGACTTGCATCTAGAGAACTTAGCCTTTCTGGCTCTAGCAGAACCAGAGCCTCTCACCATTCCATGAAGGTTAGCTTACTTTGCTCCCAGATGGGAACAAATCACAGCAGAGCAATGGACCCTCTCCATCATAAGGGAAGGGTACAAACTTCATTTCTCAAACCTTCCTCCTCACACCATGGTGAGACAGTTCAATTCTCAAACATCTCTCCTTGACCTTCTCGGTCAAGAGATTACTACCCTTCTTGCCCAAGGGGCAATAGAAGAAGTACCCCTTCTTCAACAGGGCTCAGGGTTCTACTCCCCCTACTTTCTTATCCCAAAGAAAACAGGGGGTTACAGACCCATTTTAGATCTCGGAGAATTGAACAAGTTTCTTTGCAGGGAGAAATTCAAAATGATTTCTCTAGGTACTCTCCTTCCATACCTTCAGAGTCAGGATTGGCTTTGTTCTCTAGATCTCAAGGATGCGTATACCCATATACTCATCCATCCAGCACACAGAAGGTTCCTTTATCAAGGAAAGCACTATCAATACAGGGTACTTCCTTTTGGTCTGGCCTCTGCTCCAAGAGTGTTCACAAAATGCATGGCAGTAGTAGCTGCATTCCTACGCACTCTAGGAATATTCATATTCCCATATCTGGACGACTGGCTCATCCGAGCTCCATCCCAGTCAGAGGCCCAGACTTCCCTAACCTGCACAATGCATGTTCTGCAGTGTCTGGGACTGGTGATAAATATTTCAAAGTCCCAACTCACCCCTACTCAGCCTCTAGAGTTCATAGGGGCCTTGCTGGATACCACAACTGCAAGGGCCTATCTTCCCCAGGCCCATTGCCTACGCTTAGTGCAGTTAGCCTCCCAGATTCAGTTAAAAACCCATTTAACTGCTCGAGAGATGTTACAACTGCTAGGCCACATGGCATCCAGTGTGCATGTGGTCCCTTATGCTCGCCTTCACATGAGGGCAGCTCAATGGACTTTGTCCACCCAGTGGACACAGGCATCAGGGGGTCTGTTAGACAAAATAGCAACCTCCAGGCGTCTCTTTCGGTCTCTCCAGTGGTGGAAGTCCACTCAAAATCTGTTGCAGGGGTCCCCCTTCCAACAGTTGTTACCCCAAGCAACCCTTACAACAGATGCCTCTCCAAAGGGTTGGGGGGCTCATCTTCACGACCTCTCCACCCAGGGCATTTGGTCCCCACAGGAGACCTCTCTACATATCAACATCTTAGAGCTCAGAGCAATCTTCCTGGCTCTCAGTCTTCCATACCCTGCTCAGCTACAAGACAGTCCTCATTCACACGGACAACCAAGTAGCCATGTTCTATGTGAACAAGCAGGGAGGGACTGGCTCTCTGTCGCTTTGCAACGAAGCTCTGAGATTGTGGGCCTTCGCCAGAGAGCATCAAATTCATCTTCTGGCAGTATACCTTCCAGGAGTTCAAAACTCTTGGGCAGACAGACTCAGTCGAGTTCTGCTTCCACACGAGTGGTCCCTTCATATGGACCAGATAGAATCTTTTGCATTTGGGGAACCCCGGACATAGACCTCTTTGCAAGTCCATGGAATGCCAAACTTCCCCGATTCTGTTCCAGAATTCCGTGCAAGGGAGTTCAGGCCAAGGATGCCTTCCTCCATTGGGGTCAAGACTTCCTATACGCCTTTCCACCCATTCCCCTAATTCCCAAGACCCTGTTCAAGCTTCAGAGAGATCGAGGGACTCTGATCCTCATAGCTCCACCATGGCCACGCCAAGTGTGGTTCCCTCTACTTCTGCATCTCTCTCAAGCTCCCTCCCTGGACTTGGAATCTGCTCCAGATCTCCTGTCTCAGGAGGGGGGAACGTGGCACCCAAACCCCCAATCTCTCCATCTCAGGGCTTGGTTGCTGAAGGCTTAGACCTTCAAGATTGGCATCTGTCTCAGCAAATGAGGGATATCCTTCATGCTTCCAGAAAGCCTTCTACTAGGCATCCTATGCTTTTAAATGGAAAAGGTTTACCATTTGGTGTGCTGAGGGGTTTTAACCCTCTAGCAATACCTTTGAATTCTTTACTAGAGTATCTCCTGCATCTTTCCCATGCAGGCCTCAAAACGAATTCAGTACGGGTCCATTTGAGTGCTATTGCAGCATCTCTCAAGCCTCTCAATGAACAACCTATTTCCTCTCATTCTCTTGTTGCAAGATTCATGAGAGGCCTTCTTTTAACTAAACCTCCCATTAGACCGCCTCCAGTGGCATGGGACTTGAATCTGGTTCTTGGTCAGCTCATGAAGCCTCCCTTTGAACCCTTAGCCACTACCTCCTTGAAATTTCTTTCCTGGAAAGTTATCTTTCTTATTGCAGTCACCTCAGCTCGCCGCATCAGTGAGCTGCAGGCCTTAGTGGCTAATCCACCTTATACAAGGTTCCATCATGATAAGGTAGTCCTTAGGACCAATCCACACTTTATGCCTAAAGTGGTCTCACCTTTGCATCTTAACCAAGAGGTGTACTTACCTGTCTTCTTTCCAGGTCCTCATGCATCAAGTGCAGAGAGGAATCTTCATACCCTGGATTGTAAGAGGGCTCTTGCCTTTTATTTACAAAGGACACAGCAACATAGAAAGTCTTCTCAGCTCTTTGTTGCTTTTGATCCCTCTCATTTGGGACTTCCAGTCTCTAAGAGAACACTGTCCAATTGGATTGCTCAGTGTATTTCTTTCGCCTATCAGAGCAAGAATCTTTCTCTGGAGGGCCATGTCACAGCTCACAATGTGAGGGCCATGGCAACCTCTATGGCTCATCTAAATTCTGTGTCCATCGACCAGATCTGTCGAGCGGCCACCTGGGCCTCGGTTCATACCTTCACAGCCCATTACTGCTTGGACAAGGACTCCCGCCGGGATGCTTTGTTTGATCAGGCTGTTCTCAAACACCTGTTCCATGCTTAATCAACTCCTGCCCTCCATCCCTGGTTGGATGCCTGAGATCCATGGGAGGAGGTAGAGCCCTTCTCAGGGTCTCACAACCTTGGGGATCTCCCAGGCATCTCTAGCTGGGGAGTTCCCATATGTGAAGACTCATTCCTGCTTGTTCCTGGAGATAGCACAGTTACTTACCTGTAACAGGTGATCTCTGGGAATAGCAGGAATAAGTCTTCACAACCCACCCACCTCCCCTAGGAGTTGTATCTTTCTATCTATCTTTCCTTTCCTCTCTCTCTCTTTGTCTCAGCTTTAAAACTCAAACTGGAGAGAGGCGATTAGGAAAGGCGGGAAGGCAGCGCGCAGGCGCTGTGGGATGCTCCCAAAAGCTTTCCTTTTTGGGACGCTGGGGAGCGTTCCCGCGCAGGCTCTGTCGGTACCGACGTACCCATATGTGAAGACTTATTCCTGCTGTTCCCAGAGATCACCTGTTAAGGTAAGTAACTGTGCTTTCTCCAGGAGCAGCAGGAATCAGTCCTCACAACCCTCCCTCCTCCCCTGGGAGTTGCAGTTGTACATAGTTTATTTTTTCATTTTTTTGTGTGCTGTTCTTAGCTATGTCATTTAGGCGGGAAGGGAACCGCGCATGCGTGCCTGCATTCCCAAAGGCTTTCATAGAAAGCTGGGGAAATGCTCCGCTGGGGCTTCATCGGCGCCGATGACACCCATATGTGAGGACTGATTCCTGCTGCTCCTGGAGAACACCTGTTACAGGTGAGTAACTACTCTTACTGGTGAAAATCTCTTTAACAAGGATGCTTTATTCCAAGCTAATCGGTTAAACACTGATATTGTTGCTTTCAGAGGATTGTCAAAACTTTCCTGTATCCCAGCTAGTAAAATAATCTCCTAATAAACTTTATCCCCCTAAGGGGAAAAAGTTTTATTCATCTTCTACCAATCATGCATATTTATTTATTTATTTATTTATTTTTATTTATTTAGCTGCATTTATATCCCGCTTTTCACCGGGTCAAAGCGGTTGGGGGATACATTTAACACGAGGGGATATGAGACACATACACTAATACTTACAGGGAACATGGACAATGGAGGGTTAAGTGGCTTGCCCAAGACCACAAGGAGCACCTGCGGGACTAGAAACCCCAGTCCTTCCGGCCCAAGGTTGCTGTCCTCTAGTGGGATTTGAACCACTGACCTTCCGGCCTGTAGTACCTTGCCCCAACCACTAGGCCACTCCTCCAAAGAAGGCCAACATCATACCAGGTTAAGAAAACCAAAGCCTCAATAGGCTCAGCAAACCCAGCAGTTGCAGGGTTTCTGATATTTTATCACTTTTTCCTGTTGAGTTTCAGAACTGCTACCTACTTAACAACAGAAGCATTTACAGTTCTTCTCATCCTTACTGAGAGGTCAGTGATACTCTGCCTCAATCCTCGACTTTAGGCATGAATCTCTTACCAAGAGAAATCCATTCTTTTAGCTCTTACAGCTATCAAGGGATAATCATGCCCTACAGGTAACAGGCTTCTCCTCTCCTTTTAAAATAAAAAGAGGAGTAACAACTAATTACAAGGTAGGCTATGCCCTTCACCTGACAGTTGTCCTGTACGAGGATATCTCATCCTTTGACTGCAGGAGAGCTTTACCTTTTTTCAGAGACTTACCAAATTGTAAGTCTTCACAACTCTGTATTACTTTCTATCCCTCTGAGTAGAAACTTTCACTCTAAGAGTGATACTATTTTTCTCCAGGACCAAGCAGGAAGTCAGTCCTCACTTATGGGTGACGTCGGCGCCGACGGAGCCCTCGTGGAGCAATTTTCCCCAGCTTTCAAAGAAAGCCTTTGGGAATTGCAGCGCGCATGCGCGGTCCTCTTCCCGCCCAAGGGTGCCATCTTAGCCAGTCTTCTTTTTTCCGCGGAGCCCTACAGACGTCCCCGTCTTGTCCCCGCGAAAAAGTCGATATTTCTTCATTATTTTATTCTTTTTCCTTCGGTTCGACGCCGGTCTTTTTCCCGCCCGGACTCGCGACGCCGGTCACGAGTCCTCTTCTTCTTTTCGGTTTTTCTGACTTAGTCAGTTTTCGTTTTCGGTTTTTCCCTGGCAGCCCGGTCCTTTGACCTCGCCGGGGCCCTTTTTCCCCCGATGGCTGCCAGTGGTTTCAAGCGGTGTGGTCAGTGTGACCGAAATATGTCACTAACTGACACACACGACTTTTGCCTCCGCTGCCTGGGCCCGGATCATGAAGAAATGATCTGTGGGCCCTGCGGCAAAATGTCCTCCAAAGCGTTGAGAAGTCGGCGGCATCAGCGGGATAGGATCTTCGCTGACCCCAGCCGTACCCGGACCTCGTCGGAGGCCTCCGCGTCCAAAGGTTCCAGCTCGGACCGTCGCCGGAGTTCCTCCGACAGGGGTTCTCCCTCCGGGGACCATCGACGTCAGGTGAGACCCGCGAGGGCGGCGTCGGTGGACGCTCCTGGCTCCGCGAGGGCCAGGTCGCATAGCCCCGATAGCCGCCCCGGGTCCTTGGAGAAGGAGCACCTCCCGAAGCGACCTCGCCTGGAGTCGGAGCTGCCTGCTCGGGTAAGTCCTGTGGTCCTCCTGGACTCGCCTCTGCGACAGCTGACGTCGGGCCCGACGCCGTCGGGGGCTGCTGGGTCACCTGAGCTCGGACTCAGGTTGACGGCCTTGGAGAGCAGACTGTCTGCCTTCATGGACCAGCAGCGGGCACTGCTCGCTGGCTTCGCTGGCGTTGCTGCCCCGACCGCCGGGACGTCGACGTCCAAGTCGACCCCGGAGACCGAGCCGATCCTCGAGTCGATGCGAACTCGAGTCGATCCTCGGTCGAGGTCACCCTCGGCCTCCCGTTCGGGACCGAGGTCGCTGACGCCGACTCCCTCGGCGTCGGGGCGGCAGGCGCCGCGCCCTGCCCGGGCCGACCCCACCGAGTCCTCGTCGGAGTCGGTCTGGGAGTCTGAAGAGGAAGAGTCGCCTGATTCTTTCCGGACTCGGTGTGTCCCCTCGGACTCACCGGAGTCCGAACCTCGGAAGCAGTCCCCCCCGGAGGATGCCCGGTTCTCGGACTTCGTCAGGGATATGGCCAAGGCTTTGGCCTTCCCTGCGGACCCCGAGGAGGAGCCTCGAGCCGAAGAGCTCGACGCCCTCCAGTATGACTCTCCCGCAAGGGAACACTTTACTGTACCGGTTCCTACTATGCTGGAACGACTACTCTTCCGCATGTGGGAGAGTCCGGCCACCTCGCCGGTCCTGAGCAAGCGGGTCGATTCTATGTATCGAGTCCGCAAGAGCCCTGGCTTCCAAAAAGCACAGCTACCACACCATTCCATGGTAGTGGAATCGGCCATGCATCGTCTTAAGAGCCAGAAGATGCACTCCTCGGTGCCTCCTGGCAGGGAGGCCCGTAACCTGGATGGCCTTGGTAAGAATTGTTTCCAGGGCTCTATGCTTGCGTGTCGTGTCCAGACCTACCAGCTATACATGGGCATGTATCTCCGAGACCTGGCTAAAGAGCTAGCCGGATTCTCCGCTGGTTTGTCCGAGGAACCCTTGCGGAGGTTCCTGGCCTTGTCCACTGCCATTCGGGAATGCTCAAAATTCATGTCCCGAGCAGCCTATGATGGCTTTGAAGCATCGGCTCGAGTGGCCGCAGCCGGCATCGGTGCCCGCCGACAGGCTTGGCTTCAGTCGTCTGACCTTGAGCCCTGGGTGCAGGACAAGTTGGTCGATGTCCCCTGCCGAGGCGAAAACCTCTTTGGCAAGCCCATGGCTGAAAAGGCTGCACAGATTGAGACGGAGACTCTCACCAGGACCAGGCTTTCTAGGAAGACCTCCGCCCCTTCCCAGAAAAAGAAGGGCTCGGGAAAAAATTCCTTTTACCCGAGGAAGGCGGCTGCCTACAAACAATACCCCCATTATCAGGCCCCTGCAGCTCCCCAACAGGGCCAGCAGGCCAAGGGACGGGGGAACGGGTCCCGTAGGCAGCAAGCCCCCAAGCCTGCACCACCAGCCCCTGCTCAGCAGGGTGGGGGTTTTTGACTCCTTAAGCATAGCCTCTCCCCCCCCCGCTGGTTCCTCCCAGCACCGGAGGCCGGCTGGTTCACTTCGCCCACAGGTGGTCCAGCATCACCTCAGATGCCTGGGTGCTTCAAGTCGTGCGAGAAGGCTATCTTCTCCACTTCCACCAGGTCCCTCCCTCCTATTTTCCGGGAGAACCTCCACGAACCCCTCTGCACAGGGAATTACTCCTTCAGGAGTTAGCAGGTCTTCTACAGGAACAGGCGGTGGAACCGGTGCCCCACCACCTAAAAGGTCAAGGCTTTTATTCCAGGTATTTTCTAATACCAAAGAGAACAGGAGGCCTCAGACCCATCCTGGACTTGCGCAACCTCAACAAGTTCCTTGTGCAAGAGAAGTTCAAAATGCTTACCCTTGGAATCCTTCTGCCCTACCTCCAGCAGGGAGATTGGCTATGCTCCTTGGATCTAAAGGATGCCTACACGCACATCCTCATCCACCCAAGCCACCGCCAATACCTACGGTTTGTGGTGGCAGGAAATCATTACCAGTACAGAGTACTGCCCTTTGGCCTGTCCTCCGCACCGCGAGTCTTCACAAAATGTCTCGCGGTGGTGGCGGCCCATCTCCGGCTTCACGGCCTATATGTCTTTCCGTACCTCGACGACTGGCTCATCAGAGCAGCGTCCGCTCCGGAGGTCACCAACGCCGCACGCCGCACGGTGACTCTTCTGCAGTACTTGGGCTTTGTTATAAACTTCGCAAAGTCCACTTTGCTCCCCTCACAGGATCTCGAGTTCATCGGCGCAAGGCTGCACACTCCTCAGGCACGAGCGTACCTACCGCTCGACAGGGCTCAACGGCTCATGGACCTAGCCGACCGTTTTCGCAGCCAGCCCCTGGTCTCCGCCAGGCGCTTCCTGAGACTACTCGGCCATATGGCTTCCACCGTCCATGTGACCCCCAATGCCCGCCTGAATATGCGGCCTGCTCAATGGTGTCTCCGCCAGCAGTGGCGACAAGCCACAGGCGGCCTAGCAGACCTAGTGCGCGTCTCCGAGCCGCTGATCTCGTCTCTCCGGTGGTGGCTTCAGCAGCCGAACCTGATATTCGGAATGCCTTTCCAGTCACCTCAGCCGGCCCGGGTGCTGACAACAGATGCATCCCTCCTGGGCTGGGGAGCGCATTGCCAAGGGGCACGTACTCAGGGCCTCTGGACCACGTGGGAGTCTGCTCAGCAGATCAACTTCCTGGAGCTCAGGGCGATCCGCCTGGCTCTCAAGGCCTTCTCCCACCTGACTTCTCACCAGTCCGTCCTTGTCCAGACGGACAATCAAGTTGCCATGTTCTACGTGAACAAGCAGGGGGGCACAGGCTCCTTCCTCCTCTGCCGGGAGGCACAGAAGCTCTGCTCTTGGGCCGTCTGTCACGGCATTCTCCTCAAGGCAGTTTATCTCCCAGGCCAAGAGAATTACCTGGCGGACAAACTCAGCAGGATCCTCCAGCCGCACGAGTGGCGTCTGGATCCCTTGGTAGTTCAGAAGCTCTTTCTAAAGTGGGGCCTCCCCACGGTGTATCTCTTTGCCAGTCCTCACAACCGGCAACTTCCTCGCTTCTGCTCTCGTCAGCCACACCCCCTTCGGCTTGCGGCGGACGCTTTTCTACTATCATGGTCGGGGAGCCTTCTGTACGCTTTCCCTCCCATCCCGCTAGTCTCTCGGACTCTTTTCAAGGTCCTCCGAGACAAAGCCTTCATGATCCTGGTGGCCCCTCGCTGGCCCAGACAGCCGTGGTTTCCGCTCCTGCTGCAGTTAGCGGTGGAGGATCCCTTGCCTCTGGGGTTACAACCGGATCTCCTCACTCAGGATCAGGGGTCTCTGCTACACCCCAACCTCAGGTCTCTCAACCTCATGGCCTGGCTGCTGAGAGGGTAGTCCTCGCTCCCCTTCTCCTGCCGGCAGAGGTGGAGGAGGTCGTCCTAGCTTCGCGATGACCTTCTACCCGCAAATGCTACGCCCTTAAATGGCGTCGTTTTTCCGTTTGGTGTACCCGACAGTCTCAGGATCCCTTCTCCTGCCCGGTGTCGGTGGTCTTGCAGTACTTGCTCTACCTCTCTAATCTGGGACTTAAGTCCAACTCCGTCAAGGTTCACCTCAGTGCTCTTTCAGCACATCATGTGCCGGTGGACGGCAGACCTCTCTCCAACGACCCTCTCGTAGCGAGGTTTCTCAGAGGTCTCCTTCTACTTAAACCACCTCTGCGCCCGCCAGCGCCTGACTGGGACCTGAATGTGGTTTTACAGCGGATCACCTGTCCGCCTTTTGAACCTATGGCTACCTGTTCTCTCCATTTTCTTTCTTGGAAAACACTGTTCTTGATAGCCCTCACTTCCGCTAGACGCGTAAGTGAATTGCAGGCCCTCGTGTCTGATCCCCCTTACACTCGGTTCTACAAAAATAGGGTAGTCCTAAGGACTCACCCAAAATTTCTTCCAAAAGTGGTCTCCCCTTTTCATATCAATCAGGAGGTGGTACTTCCAACCTTCTTTCCCAGACCACACTCCAGCCGAGCTGAAACGGTCCTCCATACCCTGGACTGTAGAAGGGCTTTGAACTTCTACCTTGACCGTACGCGGGAGCACCGTAAAGCTGCTCAGCTTTTTGTATCTTTTGACCCCAATAAATTGGGGCTCCCGGTCTCCAAGCGTACTCTGTCCATCTGGGTTGCGGACTGTATCATTTGGGCTTATGGGGCAGCCGGACTCTCCTTGGAAGGTCGAGTCACGGCTCATTGCGTTCGGGCAAAGGCCACGTCAGTGGCTTACCTCCGCTCTGTTCCGCTGGCAGACATCTGCCGGGCCGCTACTTGGTCTTCGAGCCAGACCTTTGCGGTCCATTACTGTCTCGAGAGGGAGTCCCGCAGGGACAGTGCTTTCGGACAGGCAGTCCTCCGTAATCTCTTTGAGGTCTGAGCAACTCCTACCCTCCATCCCGGATGTGGGCTACCGGTGGGTAATAATTCAGCGAAGATTCTTTCCTTCTGTGCTGCTGAGCTAGAGGGAGCTCATTTTTGTGCTTAGGGTCTCCGGTAGCCTTAAGCTTGGGAGTCCCATAAGTGAGGACTGACTTCCTGCTTGGTCCTGGAGAAAGCGTAGTTACTCACCTGTAACAGGTGTTCTCCAGGAGCAGCAGGAATCAGTCCTCACAACCCTCCCTCCTCCCCTTGGAGTTGCAATCGTCTGCTTTACTTTTTTTGCAAATTTTTATGCTGTCTTTTTTAGCTATGTCATCTGACTGGCTAAGATGGCACCCTTGGGCGGGAAGAGGACCGCGCATGCGCGCTGCAATTCCCAAAGGCTTTCTTTGAAAGCTGGGGAAAATTGCTCCGCGAGGGCTCCGTCGGCGCCGACGTCACCCATAAGTGAGGACTGATTCCTGCTGCTCCTGGAGAACACCTGTTACAGGTGAGTAACTACGCTGACTGGAGGGCTTACCTTTTAAGCCATAGGAATGTCTTCAATACCTACTCCAGTAAGTGATTTCCATACAGAGTTTCTCCCCTTTGCAATCTTTTCAAATATTTCTTTCAAGACAGCTTATCAGACCATAATTGAGTTTTATCACTTCTAATTATGTCTGTCGGTCCTTCCAATCTATAGGACCTAACCTCTTCTGCTGCCTTAACAGATAATTCCAAGAGAGGTTCCAAAACCTACTTGGACAATTTATCGTTGCAGGCAACGAGCCTGTCTACTATTCTTAGCCATCTTCATTTCTTTTGGCTCCAATAGAATAGATTAGGTTGCATACTGGCAACTAAACAGCCAGGTTTCACCTAATCAACCTATAACATGCTCTCTGCAATTCTACAAAAAGCTCTGCAACTATGGGCCTTTGCCAGAGAGCGTCAGAGCCATTCCTGGTGGGTAACTTTCAGATGGTTAAAAGGCTTTGCCCAGTCATGCTCCCACATGACCGTTTTTTTTCCTACTCTTACCATCTTCCTTAAAATTTCCTTTTAGGGAAAATGAACCAGGGCTTAGATCACATGAAAGCATAAAGAATTGCTTAATTCCCTGAGTTGTTCCACATCTCCAGTGGAACTCTTCCAACAGGGATGCATTTCTTTTCACTGCAGTCCATCCTTCTCTAATGCATTCCTTCTAATTCCCAATACTTCATTGGAGCTTATGCTGAACAAAGAATGCATTATACTCATATTGCCCTCATAAACGGGCAAATATGGTATTCCCTTATATTGCGTCTTTTTCTCCACACTGAAGTTATAGAAGGATCCAGACTTGTCTTAAGACTAAGGATTTTCTCTGCACTCCTTCACGTAGATCTCCATTTCTGGTTTCAAAGTCTAGAATTTTTAAAGAAATCTAGACCTATCCTTCTGACTAGGAACATTCCACTGGTTTCCATGTAACCTTCTTCATTGTTTTTCCAAGTGTAATCACTAAGGGATCCTCTATCCAAATTCTCAAGCAGGTCTTATCCTTTCTTGTTATTAAGTCTCTCTCTCTATATCTATCTATCTATCTATATCTATATCTCTATATATCTATCTATATCTATCTATCTATATATATCTATATATAAGTCACATATCTCACTGAAAGATTTGTTACTGTCCATATTAATGCTGTTCCAGGATACCATGGAGTTTAAATGGACAACCAAGTTTCTATGGTAGTTAGAAACTACCTTCTTTTACCGTAACCTCTCCGGTTACTTTACCTCTGAAGTTCTCCATGTAAGTCGTTATCCTAAGTGACGTCACTTAGGGAAGACATTACTGATCTTCAAGAAATTGTAGGCTACATCGCCTAATACAAATGTTTTTCTTTCATTTGGATAGAGGGGTCTTAAAGACTCATCCTTTTTCTGCAAACCAGTCAGATTTATCTCCTCTCTTTCCTAGAGCCTTATTCTGCTCCAAGGACAAAGAGCTTCAAACTTTGGCCTACAGAAGCTTTAGCTTCTCATCCAAAGTCCAACCTCATTAAACTCCCCCAGTTTTTTCTTCTGGGATTAGTTCTAGCCATTAAGGCTTCTGACCTCTGCCTGTATTGCAAAATGTATTTCCTCTACTTCACAGTGAGGTATTTTCTTTGAGGATAATGTACTGGCTCTTAACACCAGACCCATATTAGCCTCAACAAATACTTTCGCAATACTTTTGTCTAAGGTCCACATTAGAAAATTGGAATTCAATTTTTTACTAACATTTATGATCTACACAAGAACTCCCCTCTAGATGCCTTGTTTAGTCAAGCTGTTCCACAGCACACCCTTTTTAATTCAACTCCTACCCTCCATCCCTTGGATGCCTGAGGTTCTGGGAAATAGCATGGCCCATCTATTAGATTTGCAACATGCTGGGACCTCCTCTAGGCATCTTAGCTTGGGAGTCCCCATATGTGAAGACTCATTCCTGCTTGTTCCTGGAGATAGCACAGTTGCTTACCTGTAACAGGTGATCTCTGGGAACAGCAGGAATAAGTCTTCACAACCCACCCACTTCCCCTAGGAGTTGTTTCTCTCTCTCTCTCTTAATTTGTCTACTTCCCTCCTTCGGTCTCAGCTACAAACCCAACTGATGAGAGGAAAGTGAATGGGCGGGAAGGCAGCGCGCATGCATGCGTGTGGGATGCTCCCAAAAGCTTTCTTTTTGGACGCTGGGGAGCATTCCCGCGCAGGCTCCGTCGGTACCGATGTACCCATATGTGAAGACTTATTCCTGCTGTTCCCAGAGATCACCTGTTACAGGTAAGTAACTGTGCTTTAGGAGAAGCCCCGCGCATGCATGGTCCCTTTCCCACCTAAGGGTGCCATCTTGTCTTAGTCTCCTTTTTTCCACGGAGCCCACTGGACGTCTGTCTGTTCCCCCTGGAAAAAATTGATTTTTTTTTTTTTTTTTTTGCTCCTTTTGTTTCGGTTCTTTAATCGATTCCTTCTCTGGTTGCGTACCGGTACCCTTCTCGCCTC
Source organism: Ichthyophis bannanicus (assembly GCA_033557465.1). NCBI lineage: Eukaryota > Metazoa > Chordata > Amphibia > Gymnophiona > Ichthyophiidae > Ichthyophis > Ichthyophis bannanicus. The sequence continues at coordinate 659,356,264 of CM066031.1, forward strand.
CCAGGCCTACTCGCCTCGGCATTGCGCTTTTTCTCAGGTTCCCTTTTTTCCCTCTGAATTTTTTCTTGGTGTGTGGGTTTTTGCATTCTTTTTGTCAGGGCCAAGAGAGGTTGACCTCGCAGGGGCCCATATTCACCGCAATGGCCTCAGTGGCTTCAAGCCTTGTGACCGCTGTGCAAGTGTCATGCATAGATCCGCATAATTGTTGCCTTCAGTACCTTGGGCCGGATCATGATATCTTGGCATGTGATCTCTGCCAGCAGATGACCCCCAAAGCCCTCTGAGGCTGTAAGAAGCAGCACAAGTCAGTTTTTCATAACAGACTTGGCCCTGGAGTCATCCACGGGACCAGCGCCCTTGAGGGCCACTGCAGAGGCCGTGTGGCGACCGTGCTTCCTCAGAGCCTTGAAACTACAGGGCATCGAGCAGGGGCTCCCTCAGAGAGGGACACCTCTAAGAGCCAGACGACGTCAATAGCCTCGTCAGGTGACTAGTCCGGGGCCATGGGGAAGTCCCATGTCTCCCTGGCCTTGAACCCCTCAACACGAGGCCGAGGGCAATGGCCAGGAGCTGCCCTCAAATCTCCCCTGGTGGGAGAAAATGCTGTCATCAGAAGATCGGTCTCTGTCCTTTGAGGCCATCCTCATAGAGATCACTACCTTGACTGTGCCCGCGCTGGGCCTTAGGTCCTCTGTGCCCACGCCGGTGACTGCAGAACCTTCTGGTTTTGAGGCCTGGATGGCGGCCTTGAAACACAGCTTGCCTGCCTTCATGGCCCAACAGCGGGCTCTGATGCCCAGTTCCGCCAGTTCATCACTCCTGACCACTGACTTCTCCCACAGCAAGGGAGTCCCCGGAGGCGATCCTTGAGTGCCACTGGCCTCTAGAGACACCTCAGCACTGGTCCCAGTCTTGGTCCTGCTCCTGCTCGGATCCGAGGGCTTCCCCATACAGCACTCCTGACTCGGTGCCCCCGAGGCCTGGAGGACCCTCAATCTCCTCCAACTTCAGGTCAGACTGGGAGACAGGGAGATAGAGGACGACGAGTCTCTGGACACTGGTCTCCACATGGATGTGCCCTTGGACCCTTCCCCTTCCAAAGCCTGGCACAAGTCCCCACCTAGGACCTGGCATTTCTGGACTTTGTCCGGAATATGGCGAAGGCTCTTGCCTTCACTACCAAGTCCAAGGAGGAGCCTCGGGCGGAGGACCTCGAGATTCTCCAGTATGAGGCTCCCCTTAAGGAGATTTTTATTGTGCCCGTTCCCCCATCCTGAAACGAATGCTCTTCTGTATGTGGGAAACAGTCCACTGCAGCCCTAGCTTCCAAAAAAGCTCAACTACCTCTCAACTCCATGGTGGTGAAGTCAGTCATACATAGGGTCAGGAGTAAGAAAACACACTCATCTGTGCCTCTGGGCAGGGAGGTCCATGCCATGGATGCCCTGGGCAGGAAATGCTTCCAAGGCTTAATGCTCATCAGCCAGATCCAGGCCTACCAGCTGTACAACAGCATGTACTTGCAGGACCTAGTGAGGGAACTTGCCGTGTTCTTGGCTGGCCTCTCCGAGGAACCTCCATGGTCAGAGTGCTCCAAATTTGACTAGAGCTACTGACTCAAAGCAGTCATAAGCCACCAGAGTACCCGCGGTGGAGGAATGGGTGCAAGACAAGTTGGTCGATGTCCCTTGCTGGGGAGAGAACCTCTTTGGCAAGCCCATGACTGACAAGGCCGCCAAGCTAGAGTCTGAGTTCATGGCTATGACCAAGTTCTCCAAAAAGACTGCTGACCCTTCCTGAAGGAAGACTTGGGGTAAAAAGCCCCTATACCCAAAGAAGAGAGAGGCTTATGAAAACTACTCTCAGTACTCTGCCTTCCCAGCTCCCCAACAGGACCAGCAGGCCAAGGAACCAGGGCATGGCCCTTGTAAGCTAAGACCCCCCCAAGTCCCAGACTGTGCCTCTGGCACAATCTGGAAGGGTTTTTTGACTACTTGGGCATAGCCTCTCTTCCACCAGGAGGTCCTGCCCTCAGCAAACATAGGGGCATCTGGTATTTTATGCTGATCAGTGGTCTACCACCACCACCAACGCATGGACCTACAGGTGGTGAAAGAGGGTTATCTTCTCCACTTCAGACAGACACCCCCGCCTTTTTTTTCCAGGAGAGCCCCCTATGACTTCTCTTCACCGGGGCCTGCTTCAGCAGGAACTTGCGGGTCTTCTGGCAGACAAGGCATTGTAACCTGCCCCCCCCCCCCATCTCAGGGGCAAGGGGTTCTAATCCCGCTACTTTCTCATTCCCAAAAGGACCAGAGGGTTTTGGCCCATTCTAGACCTGCGGAACCTTAACCGGTTCCTGGTCGGGGAGACATTCAAAATGCTGTCCCTTAGAACATTGCTACTCTACCTCTGGCAGAGAGACTGGCTATGCTCCTTGGATCTAAGGGATGCGTATACACACATCTTCTATCCCTTTCACAGGCAGTACCTCCACCTCATGGTAGGAGGCTGCCACTACCAGTCCAGGGTTCTACCCTTCAGTCTGGCATCCTCCCCGAAGGTATTCACCAAGTGGCTAGCGGTGGTCACCGCCTTCTTGTGTCTCCAGGGGTTGTTTGTCTTCCCTTACCTCGATGACTGGCTCATCAAGGGCAGCACTGCTGCCGAAGCACATCAGGTGATGGCCCGCACAATCCTCATTCTTGAGCACTTGGGTTTCCTCATAAATTACCCGAAGTCCCATCTTCATCTGGCACAATGCCTGGAGTTCATAGGGGCACTGCTGGACACAGTCCAGGCTAGGTCCTTCCTCCCTCTGGACAGGGCCCAGCATCTCAAGGCACTTGCAGGGAACATCCAAGGTTGCCCCTCAGTCTCTGCCTGCCATCTGCTTTGACTGCTGGGTCTCATGGCGCCCACACCCCTACATATGCAGCCAGCCCAGTGGGCCCTACTCTCCCAATGGTCTCAAGTGACAGGGCACCTGAGGGACAGAGTGATTGTGACCCATCCTTTGGCAGACTCCCTCGACTGGTGGCAACAGCTCCAGCAACTACAGGCTGGGATGCCCTTCCAGGCCCCCCCCCCCCCCGAGGATCCTCCCCACAGACACCACCAAACTGGGCTGGGGAGCCCATTGTGACAACCTCCACACTCAGGGCAGTTGGTTGCAGGCAGAGAGCCTCCAACAGATAAACCTCCTGGAGCTCTGAGCCATTGCGCTAGCCCTCTGGTCCTTTCACCACCACCTATGGCATGAAGCAGTACTGATCCAGACTGATAGCTAGGTGGCGATGTTTTAGATCAACAAACAATGAAGTACAGGATCGTCCCTCCCGTGCCGGGAGGCGGTGAGCTTCTGCTCTTTCTCCAGCAACAGCAAGATGCTTCTGTGGGCAGTCTATCACCTGGACCAGAACAGTGTCCCAGTGGACCAGCTCAGCTGAGTCCTCCAACTGCATGACTGGCAGCCGGACCCCTAGGTGGCCAGCCGGCTTTCCATCTTTGGGGGCTCCCGCAGATGGACCTCTTTACCAGCTCAGTCAATGCTCAGCTGCCCTGCTTCTGCTCCATACAACCACATTTCTTGTGGGTGGCGGTGGATGCGTTCTCATTTCATGGATAGGGGGCCTCCTTTATGCCTTCCTGCCCACACTGCTGATCGCCAAGACCCTGTTCAAGGTCCAGCTTGATAGAGCCACCTCGATACTGATGGCTCCTCGGTGGGCCGGGCAGCTGTGGTTCCCCCTGCTCCTCCACCTGTCCCATGTGCCCCCAGTTCCACTGGGGTGTGCCCTGGGCCTACTCTCAAGGAGGAAAGCGCTCTCCTGCACCCCAGTCTGGGGGTCCCTGACTCTGATGGCCTGGCTGCTGAAAGGGTGGTCTTGGCCCACTTCAGTCTCTCAAGCGAGTTGAACCAATTTTCCCTCCTCCTGTGGCTACCAGAAAAACCACAGTCTAGTGAAGCTTTCCACATCACACTCAAATGAGAAAGTCACTCAAGGTGGTCATTCACAAGCATTTAAATCAGTCTTTTCATTATTCATATTTTCTTCAGAGTGGAGAAAATCCATTCAACATCTGTTGGAAACTAAAGAATACTGAAGAAACCCATCACTGTTAAATACCATTTCTGACATGGGTAGAGTTCACTTACATCTTACTCCATAAAAAATAAAGAAAATAAATTTAGTGTCTCAGATATAGACTTTTCCTCCCTCATTTCCCCTTGATCATTCAGTGGTCCAGCTGACTTCCTTACAAGCCTCTTGCTTTGAATATATGCAAAAAGGTTTTATTATGAATTTTTGTCTCTGTAGCAAGTTTCTTTCATATTTTCTTTGCTGCCTTTATCAGTGCTTTGCATATAACTTGCACGTGCTTATGCTTTCTTATCTTTTGGATCCTTTTATTCATTTTTTGAAAGATGTTTTTGGCTATATTGGCCTATTTCTCCTCAATTTCTTACCATGCTGGCTGTCATTTGGTCTGCCATCTTCATTCGATATGTGGAATGCATCTGATCTGGGCTTCCAAGATGCTATTTTTAAACAAGGCTGATTTAAACTCTTAGCATTACAGCTTCTCACTTCAATTATAATCCTTTCTCATTTTATCATAGTCTCCCTTAAAGTTAAATATTAGTCCTCACTCCATTTAAGTGAATTTGATTATATTATCACTAGTGCCAAGTGGCCCCAACTCTATTTCTTCATGCACCAAATCCTGTGTTCCACTAAGGACTAGCTCCTAAAATAGTTCCCCTTCTTGGTTCCTGAAACAGTCATTTATTTCATGTAGGAATGTTAATTTCCTGGTGTGTCCCTACTTGACATTTCTCCAGTCAATATCAGGGTAATTGAATTCACTCATTGTTGCCAAATATTTTGGAGGGTTTACCTTTATTTGATATACCGTAAGACTGTGCACAAGCTATGTAGTTTACAATATACAAAAAATACAAGTTAAAAAAAGGAATGCCATTTTTCATATGATAGGAACGATGAAAAAGACAAACTGGACACAAGCAATGGGAGAGAATAGGAGGTATGAGGATGGGGAGAGTGGGCTCTGCTATGCTAGTCCTGAAACAACAAGGAATAGCACCTCATGATGTTATTGATGGGAGACCAAAGATAGACTGTTTTAAGAGCCGCCTTAAGATTTGAAGTTATACTAAATATGAAGAGGGATGGGCAAACTATTCCATAATGCAGGGGCTGCAGTGAAGAAAGGGTTTTTTCATGTAGTTTCGTACTTGTAAACAAAATCCATGCAAAGAGCGGAGTGCCCTAGCCGGGGCATGTAATGTGACTAGGGAAGATTGGCATTCGGGGGCCACATCATGTATGGCTTTGTGGGTAAGGGTCAGCATCTTGAACAGGATCCGAAAACTGATAGGGAGCCAATGATGTATGAAAAGTGGAGTTTCATGGTCAAGTTTCCAAGCCCGGATAAGTGTGCATATAGATGTGCTTTGTATTTTCTGGAGGTATCTAAGTGGTACTGAGGGAGTCCGAGGTAGGAGATGTTAGAGTAATCCAGTCTAGATACCACTGTGTGGAGAAGAATGGTAGTTTGTGCAGGCTTATCCAAGAACGATTGTATAGTTCAAAAGTGATGCAAGGCCAGGAAAGACAATTTGGCAACATTTGTCATTTGAGGAGAGAAAGATAATTATGAATCCAGTATGATGCCTAAATAACATAAAGAAGAATTTAGCAGCATAGGGGCATCCTCCAAAATAGGAAACAAGGTGGATAGGACTGAGAACCCATAAACCATATCGCTAGGGATTTAGATGGATTGAGTTTGAGTGAATTGTCATGCAATCAAGCTGAAATATTCTCCAGGCAAACACTTATAGGGGAAACATCGGGGAAGTCTTTGTCTGTGGGGTACAGGAGCAGCATGTCATCTGCATAAACATATCTAGTAACTCCCTGGCTCTGGATTGATGTAATCGGGGTTAAGGAAGACATTATAGAGAAGAGGCAAGAGAGTTGATACCTATGAAGCTCCTTGCAGGAGCTTACGCAGGGCAAATGTGTCATTGTGGATGTTGACCTGGAAGGATCTGTCACGAAAAAATGAGGTGAATCATGCAAGGACTGTTCCACGAACACCAGTGTCATATAAAAGGGCTAGGAACAAGTCATGGTCTATTAAATTGAAGGCAGCAAATAGGTCCAATGAGACGGCGATAACAAATTTGCCCTGATCGCGAGCCCTGTAAATTTCATTTGGGACTGCTGCATTAATGGTTTGTGTACTGTGCTGTGGCCGAGCCCAATTGCCGGGGGTGTAAAGAGTGAACGTGTTCAGCATGGTCAGATAGTTGTTTAAAGACAATTTTCTGTACCACCTTAGATAGGAATGGTAAATTACTACTATTAATCATTTATATAGTGCTACAAGGCATGCACAGTGCTGTACAGATATATATAAAAGATATAAAGGGAGCGGGATTAGAGCCAAATGCAGTCTGCTAAGCAGGCACAGGAGCACAGATAGCGGGTAGCTGAAGGGGCTGAGGTATATTTCAGTCTAATCAGGAGGCAAGAAGGGGGGGGAGGTGAGTTTAAGTTGTATCTTATAACAGAAGTATCCTGCTAGCTCCTCTGTGAGTAGAGAGCTGAAATACCACCATGAAAACTGCTTTTGCAGGGAGGAAGAATTTTTTATAATGTTTGAGAAATGGTCTCTTTTTGCTGACAGAACCTGAGCCTGATAATATGAATGGCAGTTTCTAAAGCGAGTCAGGACTGAAAATCTGGTCTTATACCATCTTCTCTCAGCTGCCCAAGTGTCATCTAAGAGGATGCAGGCCATCATGAAACCATTGCGAGGGGCAGGTAGGGTCTTGAGAGAGAGCAACTTTATCAAGGGCCTTGGATAATGTATCATGCCAGGTAGTAGCCTGGACATTTATTGATAATGAGGCAAAATCCTCGGGGAGGGGGGGGGGGGTGTTTGCAGCTGAGAAAGCTGCCAAAGTGTCCCTTGTGACGTTTTGGTAAGTGAGGGTGTATGAATTAGAAGGAGCTATTGAGGCTGACAATATAGCACGGGGAGTACAAGATCAAAAAGGAGCAGGATATAATCTGTCCATGGTGATAGAACTGTTTTTACATTAATGGAAAGCATCCTGGCAATTTGGTGGATAAGAATGAGATCTAAGATGTGACCATTTCTGTGCGTGGGCAGGTGGACATGTTGGTGAATGTCTTGGTCTATTAAGAAGGTATAAAATGATCTGTCACAAGCCCGAGTAGCGGCATCATAGTGCATATTAAGATCCCCTAAGATCAGGAGATCCGGATAAGTGACCTGAAGGTTGAGAATCAATTGCTGCACATCCTCCCAATCAGACTGTTGGAGCGAAGGTGGGCAATAAAGGCAATTAATAAGTGAACACTGGGAGAAGGCCTGAGCTTGATAAGGAGAGGATCAGAGCTGGTAGGTCATGACACATGGAGTTCAGAAACTAGCAAAGAGGACTTATAAATAACCGCAATTCCACCGCCCTTACAGGAGGTTCTGGGGGTGGAAATGGCGAGATATCCTGGAGGGAGGCACTGGAAGAGGTAGGCCTCCTCTCCTTCGTAAAGCGAGGTCTCTGAGGCAAAGAACATCCAGTGTATATAATGTCAGTAGATAAGAGATCAGGGTCATTTTTGTTTTCAGCAATCTTCAGTTGAGACGGACCATACAAATAGGGCCCGCGAATGTTCCTGAAGGGCTAGAAATAGCAGGATGACATAGTTGAGGTTGGATGGCACAATATATCAGGTTATCCAATTGGCTAAACCTGTGTGGATAAGGAGTAAATGGGTGAGAAATTGGTGGCCGTACAGACCATAGGACAGGAATGGCCACCATAGAGCCAGAAGAGTAATATTGGGTAAACAATGTCAGGAGAGAGAGCACTAAACCAGAAAAGAAAAAAAAGTATCTTAACAAAGAGAGCCCCTGGAGTCACCCCAAGGAACCTGCCCAAGGAGCAGGACCTGCTCATCCGGCGCAGTGCTCCTGCTGCTGCTCTTTTCAGTTTTAAACAGTCCATGGCCAGAATCGCCTTGGTGACATCAGAGGGTCACATGGGTGTGATCTGGGTAAGTGGGAGGAACCTTCATCAGATGCAGGGTCATACCATGCATCAAAAAACCCCACATATATATACACGCAGATCTCCAGGAACAAGCAGGAATAAGTCCTCACATATGGGTACGTCGGAACCGACGGAGCCTGCGCGGGAAAGCTCCCCAGCTTCCCAGAAAGGAAGCTTTTGGGGCCTCCCACTGCACATGCGCGCTGCCTTCCTGACCAGCTCTCCTCAGTTTCTCTTTTTCCGCGGAGCCAGCAGGTCGTGTTCCTGTCACCGCTGAAGAAATTCTTGTTTTAGTTTGTTTCTTTAGACCGCGTACCTGCCTTCCCCATACCGAAACCGGTACCGCCGGTCTCTCTCTTTCTTTAAAAAAAAAAATAAAAATCTTTATTTTTGCACAACTTGGTGACTTCGGTTAGGCCTCAGGCCTACACAAATTCTCCTCATGGAGAAACCAGCCCCTGGTTTCAAGAAGTGTACCAAGTGTAGTGCTGTTATTTCTGTCACAGACACCCATGACTGGTGTCTTAAATGTTTGGGACCTGACCACTCCATTCCGGACTGCCCATCCTGCTCCCAGATGTCTAAACGTGGTTTGCAGAACCGGGCCAACAAATTCCATGTGCTGTTTGCTTCAGATAATCCAGCATCACAGTCATCCAGGTCTTCCTCTCCGGATGGATCTCAGGTAACCAAACCTTCTTCGGGCAGGTCCTCAAAGAGCAAATCTCCTTCAAAGCATCGAGAGGCTCTCACTTTTGAATCTGAGGATCCTGCCCCAGCCAAACAACCCGGCGGGAAGCTCTGGCTTCCAAAGCTCCATCTATGGGGTTACAGGTTGACATCGATGGCACGGCCTCGACTGATCACCTGTTAGACTGCTCTGGGGTACCGGCCCATACCGGTACCGACATCCAGGCAGCAGTGGCGTCTATGAGCAATACTGTTCAGACCATGCAGCAGGCCATGCTGGCTTTCATTAAAGCTGCGACGCCCTCGGTACCGCATCCAGCGGTTCCGGGTCCGGTTCCGGTATCGTTTCCCATATCAGAACCGAGACCATCGTCTTCCAAACGCAGATCGGTTCCGCATGCCGGATCCGGGTTTTCACCCGATATCGATCCCATACCCGGTACGCCCGATGTCGATACCGAATGGTATGCGTATCGTGCGTTGGAAGCAAATAGAGGATACTCTGATTCTTCTGAGGATTTTGACTCCTCTGAGGACTCTGATGAGCTGTCTCTAGTTCTTCCTGAAGACCCTTCTTCCCCAAAGAGGAGAATGTCTCCACCAGAGGATTTGTCCTTTCAAGACTTTATTATAGAACTAGCTAAAGGACTTTCTATTACCACATCCTCTGAAAAAGAACCTAGATCAAAGAAACTGGATATTTTAGGATACCCTAAGGTTCCTAAAGAGGCAGTCACCCTGCCTATCCATGAAATCCTTCAAGAACACTTGATGGACTTATGGGAGGCTCCTCTAACGTTGTCTCCTTATTCTCGTAGGTTGGACACCATGTACCGGGTCCCTCCTTCTCCTGGGTTTCAAAAGACTCAGTTGCCTCACCATTCCATTGTGGTAAAGTCTGCGCTGAAAAAGATTAAGAGTACCAAAAGGCACTCTTCTACCCCTCCAGGGCGAGAATGTAAGACCCTAGACTCTTTTGGTAGGAAAATCTTCCAGGCTAGTATGCTTATAGCCAGGATTAATTCATACAGTCTGTATATGGGCATGTTTCTCAGGGAACTTGCCCTAAAGGTACGGCATTTTGCCCCCTTTATCCCTGAGGATAAAAAGGAGTTCATTTCTATAGTGAAACAGCTTCTAGATGTTTCTAAGTTCTCCAACAGAGCAGCCTTTGATTCCTTTGAAGGTGCCGGTAGAGCTTCGGGCATTGCCATTGCAGCCCGACGACTTGCTTGGCTCCAGGCCTCTGACCTAGAACCCTGGGTCCTGGATGGCTTACGGAATCTGCCCTGTACAGGTGAGAACTTATTTGGTAAAGACTGGCAAATTAAAGCCACTCAAATGGACGCAGAAAATGCTACCTTAGATAGACTTTCTAAGTCTACCTCTACTCCTGCCAAGAAAAAGTCTTTCAAGAGGTCTTACTACAAGAAGGCCAGATTTTCCACAAATACTGGCCAACAATCTTCTCAGCCTCGCTTTGCTGCTAAACGTCAGCAGCCTAAACAGGCAAGGTCAAAGCCTGCAGTGTCTGCCACTCCTCAGCAGGCTCAACCCCCTCAGGGGTTTTGACTTGCCCCTAGAGAACTTAACCTTTCTGGCTCTAGAACAACCAGAGCCCCTCACCATTCCCGGAAGGTTAGCTCACTTTGCTCCCAGATGGGAGCAAATTACATCAGAGCAATGGACCCTCTCTATCATCAGAGAGGGCTACAAACTTCATTTTTCCAACCTTCCTCCATATACCATGGTGAGGCACTTCAGTTCTCCCCCATCTCTCCTGGGCCTGTTGGGTCAGGAAGTCTCTTCTCTCCTTGCCCAAGGGGCAATAGAAGAGGTTCCTCTTCTTCAACAAGGGACAGGATTCTACTCCCCTTATTTTCTCATACCAAAGAAGACAGGGGGATTCAGACCTATCCTAGATCTGAGAGAATTGAACAAATTTCTGTACAAGGAGAAATTCAAAATGCTTTCTCTAAGCATTCTCCTTCCATACCTTCAGAGTCAGGATTGGCTTTGTTCTCTAGATCTCAAGGATGCGTACACACATATACTCATCCACCCATCCCACAGAAAATATCTAAGATTTCTGTTTCAGGGAAAACATTTCCAGTACAGAGTACTCCCCTTCGGTCTAGCCTCTGCTCCAAGAGTGTTCACCAAATGCATGGCAGTTGTTGCCGCATTTCTAAGAGGTCTGGGAATTTTTGTATTCCCATATCTGGACGACTGGCTCATCCGAGCTCCATCTCAGTCAGAGGCCCAGATTTCCCTGGACCGCACAAGGCACATTCTGCAGTATCAGGGACTGGTGGTAAACCTTCCCAAGTCTCAACTTATCCCTACTCAGTCTCTGGAATTCATAGGGGCCCAGTTGGACACCACCACTGCAAGGGCCTACCTACCTCAAGTCCGGGGCCAACGTCTGGTGTGCTTGGCCTCCCAAGCTCAGTCCAGCAGTCACTTGACAGCCAGAGAAATGCTGCGACTTCTGGGCCACATGGCCTCCACGGTTCACGTGGTGCCCCACGCTCGTCTTTATATGAGAGCAGCTCAATGGACCTTGGCCACCCAGTGGACTCAAGCATCAGGAGCGCTCTCCGACCAAATCCTCACCTCAAAGCGTCTGTTTTGGTCCCTCCAATGGTGGATGTCCACCAAGAATCTGTTGTTGGGGGCCCCCTTCCAACCTTTGTTGCCCCAAGCAACCCTCACAACAGATGCCTCCCAAACAGGGTGGGGAGCCCATCTACAATCCCTCTCCACTCAGGGTACTTGGTCTCCACAGGAGACCACCCTTCACATCAACCTCCTGGAACTGCGAGCAATCTTCTTTGCCCTCAAAGTCTTCCATACCCTCCTTGTCAACCTGACCGTCCTAGTTCAGACAGACAATCAGGTGGCCATGTTCTACGTAAACAAACAAGGAGGGACAGGCTCTCTGTCGCTTTGCAACGAAGCTCTCAGATTATGGGCCTTCGCCAGAGAGCATCAAATTCATCTTCTGGCAGTGTATCTTCCAGGGGTTCAAAACTCTCGGGCAGACAGACTCAGTTGAGTTCTGCTTCCACACGAATGGTCCTTGCATATGGACCAGATACGCAGAATCTTTCAGGAATGGGGAACCCCGGACATAGACCTCTTTGCAAGTCCGTGGAATGCCAAACTTCCCCGGTTCTGTTCCAGGACTCCGTGTCAGGGAGCTCAGGCCAACGACGCCTTTCTCCTGCATTGGGGTCAGGAATTCCTATATGCCTTTCCACCCATTCCTTTGATTCCCAAGACTCTGTTCAAACTCCAGAGGGATCACGGATCAATGATCCTCATAGCTCCACGCTGGCCACGCCAAGTGTGGTTCCCTCTGCTTCTGCATCTCTCCCAGGGACCCTCCCTGGACCTGGGAGCTGCGCCAGACCTTCTGTCTCAGGAGGAGGGGACTTTGTGGCACCCAAACCCCAAGTCCCTACACCTCAGAGCTTGGTTACTGAAGGCCTAAGCCTTCATGACTTCAATCTTTCTCAACCAGTGCAAGATATCCTTCATGCCTCTAGGAAACCCTCCACGAGGCGTTCCTATGCTTTCAAATGGAAACGCTTTTCCATTTGGTGTGCTCAACAGGGTCTTGACCCTCTAGCACTTCCTTTGAATTCTCTATTAGACTATCTCCTGCATCTTTCTAATGCAGGCCTTAAGACGAATTCAGTACGAGTCCATTTGAGTGCTATTGCAGCATCTTTAAAACCTATAAATGGACAACCTGTCTCCTCTCATCCTCTTATTGCAAGGTTCATGAGAGGCCTGACTCTAACTAAGCCTCCCATCCGGCCTCCTCCGGTAGCATGGGATTTGAACCTAGTTCTAGGTCAGCTTATGAAGCCACCTTTTGAACCGTTGGTTTCTACCTCCTTGAAATTTCTTTCCTGGAAGGTCCTTTTCCTTATTGCAGTCACTTCGGCTCGCCGCATCAGTGAACTACAGGCCTTAGTGGCTCATCCACCTTATACTAGGTTCCATCATGATAAGGTGGTCCTTAGGACGAATCCCCACTTTATGCCCAAAGTGGTCTCGCCTTTTCATCTTAATCAAGAGGTATATCTACCTGTCTTTTTCCCGGCTCCTCATGCATCCAGTGCAGAGAGGAACCTTCATACTCTGGATTGTAAAAGAGCTCTTGCCTTTTACCTCAACAGGACTCAGCCACATCGAAAGTCTTCCCAGCTTTTTGTGGCTTTTGATCCTTCTCATTTGGGACTTCCAGTCTCCAAACGTACACTTTCCAATTGGATTGCTCAGTGTATTTCCTTTGCTTACCAGAGTAAAAACATTTCTCTGGAAGGCCATGTCACAGCTCACAATGTGAGAGCCATGGCCACTTCTATGGCTCATCTTCACTCTGTATCCATAGATCAGATCTGTCGAGCCGCCACCTGGGCCTCGGTTCATACCTTCACAGCCCATTACTGTTTGGACAAGGACTCCCGCCGGGATGCCTTGTTTGGTCAGGCTGTCCTCAAACACCTGTTCCATACTTGAACAACTCCTGCCCACCTTCCCAGGATGGATGCCTGAGATCCATACGAAGATGGCGAACCCTTGGAAGGGGATCTCCCAGGCATCTTAGCTAGGGAGTCCCCATATGTGAGGACTTATTCCTGCTTGTTCCTGGAGATAGCACAGTTACTTACCTGTAACAGGTGATCTCTGGGAACAGCAGGAATTAGTCCTCAACCCACCCACCTCCCCTAGGAGTTGTATCTTCTGTCTTCCTTTCCTCTCTCTATTGTCTCAGCTATAAACTCGAACTGAGGAGAGCTGGTCAGGAAGGCGGGAAGGCAGCGCGCACGTGCAGTGGGAGGCCCCAAAAGCTTCCTTTCTGGGAAGCTGGGGAGCTTTCCCGCGCAGGCTCCGTCGGTTCCGACGTACCCATATGTGAGGACTAATTCCTGCTGTTCCCAGAGATCACCTGTTACAGGTAAGTAACTGTGCTATATTGCACAATGAAAGTAAGCAAAGCAAAGACAGTGCAGTCGCCGCTGCTCCTCTTAGTTTTAAACAGTCCATGGCCAAAATAATCTTGGTGACCTCGAAGAGTCATGTGGGCGGGATCTGGGTAAGTGGATTAGCTTCCATAATTTTTGTTAACACCTTATCATATTTCAGTTCATGCTGGTCAGGCAGACAATAGTTTGTCCTCCACTATTTTCCCCTTAACACATGGAATTTCTATTCATAAAGTTTCCATAGCGCATTTTGTTTCCTGCAGAACTTTTATTCTGTTGGACTCAATGTCCTCATTAACATACAGTGCCACCCTTCCACTAATTTAATACATACCATCATTGTGATATAATTTGTACCTTGCTGTGTATTGTGGTTATCCTCTTTCCACCAGGTCTCTGAGATACCTAGTACAGCTAACTCTCCTATCTTATTTTTTTAGGCTTCTTGCATTTGTATACAGGCACCTTTAAGTATGTTTTTATATTTTGTTAAGCGGGTTATAAATATAACAGCAAATAGACAATGTGGCCTATCCAGTCTACCATTCCAAACCAACTACTAAGCTTTATAGTTAGTTTTTCCTTTAGAGATCCTCTGTGTATGTCCCACGCTTTCTTATTCAGCTCAATTAATATACCTACTCTAATTGTTTACCTTCTAAGTTCCATACCTTCACTCTTCCCTTATCTGTTCACCTGTTAAGTTTCACTCTTCATTACTCCCCCCTCAATCTCACCCAATCTGTTCTTTTCTTTTTTAGGAATCTTCATGCTATCGATCCACTAACTCTATCCACTACTGTCTCATCTTTTCTCTCTTCCACTTTGTCCTCTGTTGATGAAGCCATAGCTTCCTGTAATACTGCTCTCTTCTACTCTGGATACCCTTGCTCCGTCCATTCCACATGCTGTGAAGTGCACCTCGCCTCAGCTCTAGTTGTCTTCAACTACCCGCTACTTGTGTTCCTATGCCCGTTCAGCCTAGCGCACTTGGTTCAAATCACGCTCTTTCTCTGACTTCACTTCAAATTAATGATTTCTTCTTTCCAGTCCACTGTTGCAATCGCTAAGCAAAACTGTTTTCTCTATCTGACTAAGTGCCTTGCCTCTAACCCTTGCTGTTTCTTTTCTGCTCTTGATTCTCTTCTTAAGACACGTCCACCTCCAATCCCCCCTCCTCTCTGCCCAAACCCTAGCAGACTATTTCCATCACAAAGTGCATCAGATTACTCTTCAATTCCCCACTAAATCTTTCACCTCCTCTTACCCCTCAACCTCTATCTCTCTTTCATCCTCTAAAATCTCTGAGGAAGCCTCTCTTCTTCTTTCCTCTTCTAAACTCACTGCCTGTTCTTCTGATCCTATCCCCACTCATCTCCTCAACTCCATCTCCTCCTCAGTCATCCCTTTCATCTCACATATTCTCAACCTTTTGTTTTCCACTGCAACCTTTCCTGCAGCCTTCAAGCAGGCTGTAATCACGCCTCTCCTCAATAAACCTTCACTTGACCCTACTTGTTCTAATTATTGACCCATCTCCCTTCTCTAATTCATTTCCAAACTTCTTGAACGTGCAGTTCTGTGCCGCTATCTTTAATTTCTCTCCTCTCAAGCCCGCCTTGATACCCTTCAATCTATTTTTTGTTCATTTTGTTCTATTGAAACAGCTCTTGCCAAAATCTCCAGTGATCTGTTCCTTGCTAAGTCCAAATGCCTTTACTCGGTTCTCATTCTTCTCAATCTTTCTGCTGCTTTTGATGATGTTGACCACCTCCTCCTCCTCCTTGACACTTTATCTTCACTTGGTTTTAGAGATCCTGTACTGTCTTGGTTCTCATCTCTACAGTTGCTCTTTCAGTGTTTGTTCTGGAGGTTCTTCCTTGTCTGCCATCCCTTGCTCAGTTGGTGTACCTTAAGTGTCTGTTCTGGGCCCTCTCCTTTTCTCTCTATACCCAGTCCCTTGGTGCCCTCATCTCTTCCCATGGCTTTCAGTATCTTTTTTTATTCTGATGACTCTCAAATCTATCTACACCTGACATCTCTCCTTCTCTCCAAACTCGTATCACTACTTGCTTATCTGACATCACCTCCTGGATGTCTCCCTGCTGCATAAAATTGAATATGGCTAAAACTGAACTTCTTATTTTCCCCCCTAAACCCTCCTCCCCCTTCATCCTTTCTTTATCATGGTTAACACTATTCTTCCTGTTTCCTCAGCCCACAACCTTGAGGTCATCTTTGACTCCTACCTTTCCTTCTCCACACATATTCAACATATAGCTAAAACCTGTTTCTTTCTCAACAACATTAACGAAATTTGTCCCTTCCTCTCTGAACACACTATTAAGGATCTTGTCCACTCTTTGGTCACCTCCTGTCTTGACTATTACAACCTCCTTGCTGGTTTCCCTCAGTGTCATCTCTCTTCTCTTCACTCTAGCTGCACAGCAGAGTTCTGGATAATTTTCCACCGGCCCCAAGACACTCATATAACCCCTCTTCTAAAATCACTTTACTGACTCCCCTTCCATTTCTGTATCCAATTCAGACTTCTCCTTCTCCTTCTGACATATAAATGTATTCACTCTCCTGCCCCTCATTACCTCTCCGCTTTTCTTTCTCCCTACACCCCTCCTCGTGAACTCTGCTCCTCCTTTGGCTTTCTTCTCTCTATGCCCTTTTCTTCTGAAAACGCCAGACTTTGAACTTTTCACCTTGCTGCTCCTTATGCATGGAGCAAATCTCCTCTATCTTTACGTCAAGTTTCTCCTCTTCAAATCCATGCCTAAAGGCTTACCTCTTTGAGGCCGCATTTGAATCCTAATCACGTGTTCTCTGTGTCTCCTTCCCTCCTTGAACCCCCTTGTTTCTCTTGTATTGTTCTGTCTGTCTTGATTAGATTGTAAGTTCTACGAGCAGGGACTGTCGTCTTTTGTACAGTGCTGCATATGCCTTGTAGCGCTATATAAATGATTAATAGTAGTAGTAGATACAGTCCTCATCGCTAGAATCTCCACTGGAATACAATGCCATGCATCTACCACTCTTTTCGTAAAGAAATATTTCCACAAATGACTCCTGTGTTTAAGGCAATTACTTCTAACAAAATCTTTTTTTTTTTTTTCACACTGCAAGTTTGTTAGTGATCCTCTATTTTTCCTTTGAATCAAATGTCTCCATTAACACCTTAACCTCCCTTAACACCTGAAAATATTTCTGAAAAACTTTTTCAAACAGTTTCCCCTCTAAATACTACTTGGCGGAATTTCTTTGAGAAGAATAAGCCCTATATACAGATCTGGTACAAGGATATTGGACACCTTAGGTGAAACTTCAGCCTTACGTCCCTCTTCTCCTGAGTCATCATTATCACAATACCACCCCTCCCACCACAATTTTGTAAAAATGCATAATTGAATGTTATACTTCAGGGTAGAGAAAGCCAGAGCATCATGGCTGAAATGTCTGTTCCACTTGCTAAGATGCAGCATGACCTGGAAAACTGCAAAGATCATGATACTAGCCGTGGAAGCCTAAGAAAACAAGACTAATATTAAACTTTTAAAAACAAAAAAAAACCCTTACTTTTAAAATTATCAAATAGCAAGCATGATCAGGCTGAAAAATATACAAACAGCAACAACAAAACAAATTGCACTATAGTGCTGGAAGATGAGACCCCCAGGTCTGAAGGTACTCAACTAGCTACTGGGGAAGAGTTGAAGACTTTTCAAAGTAAAGCCAGCATTTATGATGTGGTTGGATCAAAGCCCTCGGGATGTCTGATTGCTGATGTAGCTGCGCATGAAATGAGTCAGAAGCTGTAAAGATGTCTTACATATTGGAACATGGAACGTATGAAGCATGAACCAAGGGAATTTGGAGATGGTCAAGAATGAAATGGAACGTGTACAACTTGATCTGTTGGGTGTGAGTGAACTGAAATGGACTGGCATTGGGCACTTTGCATCAGATGATCACATGGTCTACTATGCTGGAAATGAAAGACAAAAGAAATGGTGTTGCATTTATAATAAAGAAGAAACTTGCAGGAACTGTAATGAAATACAATGCAGTCGGTGAACGCTTAATCTCTGTTTGTCTACAAGGAATGCCTATCAACACAATTATAATTCAAGTATATGCCCCAACAGCTGCAGAAGAGGATGAAATTGAAGAGTTCTATGAACAAGTTCAAGCTGAAATTGACAGAACATGCAAACAGGATATCCTGATAGTCATGGGTGACTGGAATACAAAAGTTGGCAACAAAGAAGAAGGCAAAGTGGTTGGAAAATATGGACTTGGCAACAGAAATGAATCTGGAGAAAGACTGATAGAATTCTGCAAGACCAACGATCTATTCATCTCAAACACCTTCTTCCAGCAACACAAGCAGCGACTGTACAAATGGACTTCACCCAATGGATTGTACAAAAATCAAATTGACTACTGCTGTGGAAGTCAACGATGGAAAAGCTCTATAACATCAACAAAGACAAAACCTGGAGCTGAAAGTGGTACAGATCATCAACTACTAGTATGCAAACCCAAGCTAAAGTTGAAAAAGAGAAAACCACTCATGAATGCAGCAAAATATGACTGAGAATATATCACTGGAATTTAAAGATTGCCTGCAAAATTGATTTGCTGCTTTAGATACAAATGACAGAGCTCCAGAAGAGTTATGGAATGATATCAAGAAGGTTGTGTTGGAAGAAAGCAAGAAGTCTCTACAAAAGCTGAAAAAGCAAAAATGGCCAAAATGGATGATGGAAGAAACTCTGCAAATTGCCCAGAAGCGCAGAGAAGCTAAAGCCAGAGGAGAAAGAAAAGACAATCGCAGAACTCAACAGAGATTTCCAACAAGCAGCAAGACAGAACAAGGAAAAGTACTACAATGACACATGCAAGGAAATAGAAGCAGAAACTATTAGAGGAAGAACAAGATCGGCTTTCCTAAAGCTACGAGAGTTAAAGAAAAAATTCCATCCTCGAATTGGAATGTTACAAGATGCTCAAGGTTCTATGTTGAATGATGCTGAGAAGATCAAGAAAGGGTGGAAAGAATATACAGAGTTGTTATATGATAAAGATCAAGTGGACCAACAGCCATTTCAACCTGTACCTTATGATCTGGAACCATTAAACTAGAAAATAGGGGAAAGCCGACAGTCACCCAGGAGCGCATGGTTCGGACAAAGGTATCCTTGAAGGATACTACCAAAAACAGTGAGGTTCCAAAAGGGAGTATAGTAGCCCAAATGCCCTTGAGTAAGGAGCAGACAGAGCATAAAGATTCCCAATTACCCATGCCTACCAATAGCCAGATTAATATTAATAAACTTAATAAAATACAGTCACTAAAATGCTTGTATGCCAATGCTAGAAGTCTAAACAATAAGATGGGAGAATTAGAATATATAGCACTAAATGAGAGGTTAGATATGATTGCACTCTCAGAGACATGGTGGAAGGAGGATAACCAGTGGGACACTGTGATACCTGGATACAAACTATATCGTAATGATAGAGCTGAACAAATTGGTGGAGGGGTTGCGCTCTATGTTAAAGAGGGCATTGAGTCAGAAAGGATTAAAGTTTTGCAGGGAACACAATTTGCTGTAGAATCTCTATGGATTGAAATTCCATTTATGAAAGGGAAGGTGATGGCAGTGGGAGTATACTATCGACCGCCTGGCCAGAATGAACAAATGGATGATGAAATGCTCAAAGAAATCAAGGAAGCTAACAAAAGCCACAACAGAGTAGTAATAATGGGTGATTTCAATTACCCCGGTATCGACTGGGACAGTCTCACAGCAGGACAAGCTAAAGAGATAAAGTTTCTAGATGAAATAAATGACTGCTTCTTGGAGCAGCTGATTCATGAACCGACCAGAGGGGAAGCCATACTGGACCTAGTCCTTAGTGGAACGCCAGATCTGGTGCAAGAAATAAGGGTGTTGGGACCACTTGGCAATAGTGATCATAGTATGATCATGTTTGATTTAATCAGTGGAGGACAGATAGTAAAGGAATCCACAGTACTACCTTTTAACTTTCAAAAGGGAGACTATGATAGAATGAGGAATATAGTTCGGAAAAAACTAAAAGGAGCGGTTCCAAAGGTTAAAGACTTACAGCAAGCTTGGGTGTTATTTAAAAATACTATCCTCGAAGCCCAGACCAGCTGTATTCCACGCATTAAGAAAAGTGGAAGAAAGTCCAAAAAACTGCCAGCATGGTTTAAAGGTGAGGTCAGAGAGGCTGTTGCTGCCAAAAGAGCAACCTTCAGGACATGGAAAAAAGAGCCAAATGATGAAAACTGGAAACAACACAAGCACTGGCAAGTTAAATGCAAAGCATTGATAAGGCAGGCAAAGCGGGAATTTGAGAAGAAACTTGCTACGGAAGCAAAAACACGAAATAAAGACTTTTTCAAGTACATTCGTAGCAAAAGGCCTGTGAGAGAGTCAATTGGACCATTAGATGATAGAGGGGTAAAAGGGGCAGTAAGAGGGGACAAGGCTATAGCAGAGAGACTGAATGAATTCTTTGCTTCGGTCTTTACTGAGGAAGATGTAGGGATGTTACCCAAGACTGAAGTGGTATTTAAAGGTGATACTGCAGAGGAATTGAGAGAAATATCGCTACACCGGGAAGATATATTACAACTATTTGATAAACTGAATAGTAACAAATCACCTGGACCGGATGGTATACATCCCAGAGTGTTGAAAGAACTGAAATATGAGATTGCAGACCTGCTATTGGTAATCTGTGAACTTTCATTAAAATCATCTGTAATACCTGAAGATTGGAGGGTCGCCAACGTAACACCAATTTTTAAAAAGGGTTCCAGGGGTGACCCGGGAAATTACAGACCGGTGAGCCTGACGTCAGTACCAGGGAAAATGGTAGAAACCATCATAAAGAACAAAATTACACAGCATGTAGATAGCCATGGCCTAATGGGAGACAGCCAACATGGCTTTAGACAAGGAAGATCTTGTCTTACTAATCTGATCTGTTTTTTTGAAGGTGTGCATAAACAGGTAGACAAAGGTGAGTCGGTTGATATAGTGTATCTGGACTTTCAGAAAGCTTTTGACAAGGTCCCCCATCAGAGACTTTTGGCAAAGCTAAAAAGTCATGGGATAGGAGGCAGTGTACTATTGTGGATCGGGAACTGGTTAAAAGATAGAAAGCAGAGGGTAGGGCTAAATGGCCAATATTCCCAATGGAAAAAGGTGAATAGTGGAGTACCCCAGGGATCTGTACTGGGTCCCCTACTTTTTGACATATTCATAAATGACCTGGAAAAAGGAATAACTAGTGAGGTTATCAAATTTGCAGATGACACAAAACTGTTTAAAGTTGTTAAAACCCAAGAGGATTGTGGAAAACTGCAGGAGGATCTGGATAAATTGGAAGACTGGGCATCCAAATGGCAGATGAAATTTAATGTGGACAAGTGCAAAGTTATGCACCTAGGAAAGAACAACCCACACTATAGTTACACGATGCAAGGCTCCACATTAGAAACCACCACCCAGGAAAAAGATTTAGGAGTCATCGTGGATAACATGTTAAAACCCTCCGCCCAGTGTGCAGCGGCGGCCAAGAAAGCAAATAGAATGCTAGGTATCATAAGGAAAGGGATGGAGAATAAAACAAAGGATATTATAATGCCTCTATATCGCTCCATGGTACGACCGCACCTTGAATATTGTGTGCAATTCTGGTCACCGTATCTTAAAAAGGACATAGAGTTATTAGAAAAAGTACAGAGAAGAGCCACCAAATTGGTGAAGGGGATGGAAGGCTACTCCTATGAAGAGAGGCTAAAAAGGTTAGGGCTCTTTAACCTGGAAAAGAGACGGCTGAGGGGAGATATGATAGAGGTCTATAAATTAATGAATAGAGTGGAACGGATAAACGTGGATCAATTGTTTACGCTATCAGAATATAGAAGGACTAGGGGACATGTAATGAAGCTACAGGGTAAACTATTTAAGACAAATAAGAGAAAATATTTCTTCACTCAACGTGTAATCAAACTCTAGAATCTGTTACCGGAGGATGTAGTAAGGGCTGTTAGTATAGCTGGGTTTAAAAAAGGTTTGGACAAGTTCCTGGAGGAAAGGTCCATAAACCACTATTAAAAAGGGACCCAGGATATCAATGCTTGACCTAGTACAAGCACTGCAGAACCTGTGTCTTTTGGGGAAACTGCTAGGTACGTATGACCTAGATTGGCCACTGTTGGAAACAGGATACTGGGCTTGATGGACCTCGGTCTGACCCAGTATGGCATTTCTTATGTTCTTATGAAAGAAGAAGTTGAAGCAGCATTGAAAGCCTTATCAAA
This sequence comes from Ichthyophis bannanicus, assembly GCA_033557465.1. Lineage (NCBI taxonomy): Eukaryota > Metazoa > Chordata > Amphibia > Gymnophiona > Ichthyophiidae > Ichthyophis > Ichthyophis bannanicus. Next base: position 659,378,441 of record CM066031.1, read on the forward strand.
GAACAAAGCACCAGGCATTGATGGCATCCCCATAGAAGTATTACAGCAGGGATTCGCTGAGGCTGTGTGGGAGGCATAGGGGGTTTGCTCTTATCCCCCGGAGACTGCTGCATTGTGTACCGGCTGCTGGAATCGCTCCCGTGCCCTTTACCATCGGGCAGGCAGCGGCGGGACAACCTTTTCCAGGGAGGACCCTGACACTACAACTGCGTGCTCCACAGCTCCTTCCGTGGATTCGCTGTGGCTGTGTGGGAGGCATAGGGGGTTTGCTCTTATCCCCCGGAGACTGCTGCATTGTGTACCGGCTGCTGGAATTGCTCTCGTGCCCTTTACCATCGGGCAGGCAGCGGCGGGACAACCTTTTCCAGGGAGGTCCTCCCCTCTTCCTCTCTATAAGTTTAACTTTATTGTTAGACCGCAGAGCGTGTCTGCGGGGCGTGTTCCGAAGGGGCGAGACACGCCCCTTTGGTGCCCCTTCGGCGGCATCTCGGCGTTAGAAACACTTATACCTTGGTTTGAGTTTGGGTGTTTTGTTTTCCATTATGGGGAAGCGGAAGGCCAAAGCCGGTGGCAAAGAAGCAGCTGCCCCGACAGAAAAACTATCTATTGGTCCTATGGACAAACATCTTGTTCCTCTGCCGGTAGCGCAGTCTTCCCCTGATGGAGCCTGCCTCAGCTCTGGAGGGAGGTCCCCTCCTCCCCCTCCCTTGTCTTCTCCCGGGATTTCGCTTGCCTCTGTGGAGCCTCTAGATAAGGTGAGTGCCAGTGCTCCTATAGTACTGTTGCCTAGACCGGTTCAGTTAGTCGGGGTTAGTGACTCTTCCGGGCTACCTAACCCTTCCTCTGACACAGAAGTAACCTTAAAGGATTTATGGAGTGCCCTTCAATCGATTGATGGTAAGTTAACCTCTACTTTGAGTTCCCTTTGTCTTTTTTCAACAGAGACTGTTGCCTCTTTGAAACAACTAGATGAAAAAGTTTCCTTTGTGGATGCTACCTGTACTAGGCTGGAATCCCAGATTGGCCCTTTGCATTCTGCGAATGTGGCTGGCATAAAGGATTCGCTGATCCTGCATAGTAAAGTAGAGGCTCTGGAAAATTCTATACGTTTGTATAATTTGCGATTATTAAATTTTCCTTACACCTCTCTCTTAGCTCCCAGAATTCTTCTGGATAAGTATTTGAGAGAGGTTTTGCATTTGAGTGAGTCTTGAATTCTCACAAATGTATTATATTTCCTCAGTGGTGAAAAAGGTTTCTTCAGTGAACGGGGAATTAGATGTTATTGAACCTTCTATATCGAATTTAACCGCTTTTCTAGAAGACTCCACAGACGCAATAAGTACCCGGGCTACTTTGTTAGTGACATGCAAAACAATGTATTCTTAAGAATTTTTTTAAATATAAAGCCACAAAATTTTGCGGTCACATTAATATTTTCCCTGATGTAGCACGTAGTACCCAGCTGCGGAGGAGGATTTTTTTGACTTTAAGGCCTCAGGTCTTGCAGCTGGGTGCTACTTTCTTTCTCAGATTCCCTTGCAAATGTGTTATAAATTGTGAGGGTGATTCATTTATTTTCACTGATGTTTCACATTTGGAAAAATTTATAGCGGATAGGAGAGTGAGGGAAAAGTAATGGGGAGTGTAGTCGTTGTTTAGCCTCCGGATAGGTGGGTTATATGCCTTATTTTCTTATTTGTATCCTAATTATTGTAATGCCCCAGTTGAATCTCAGATATGTGGGCTAAATCGGATTTTGTTACTTTGTATAGATGGATAAGTATAATTTTACTTTTCCTTTTGTTCCTGATTGTCTTTATATTTAGTTGGTGTTAAACTGATTAAAACTTCAATTTAAAAAAAAAAAAAGTATTACAGCAATCTGATGCAGCTGTTATCTTACTTACAAAGCTCTGCCAAGAAATTTGTAAGACAACATCATGGCCAACTGACTGGAAAAGATCTGTGTTTATACCAATACTAAAGAAAGGTGATCCAACGGACTCTGGAAATTATCTCACAATTGCTCTGATCCCAAATGCGAGCAAGATTCTACTGAAGATTATTCAAAAGAGACTATAACCATATCTGGAACAAGAACTACCTGAAGTGCAAGCAGGGTTCAGGAAAGGGCGAGGAACGAGGGACATCATTGTGGATGTGAGATGGATCCTTGAAAAGACTAAAGAATACCAAAAGGATATCTATTTGTGCTTTATCGACTATAGCAAGGCTTTTGACTGTGTAAACCATGAGAAACTCTGGGCCACATTAAGAAGCATGGGTATACCAGAACACCTGATTGTTCTCTTGCACAATCTGTACATTGATCAAAAAGCAACAATTCGAACGGAACAAGGAGAAACAGAATGGTTTAAAATAAGCAAAAGTGTAAGGCAAGGCTGCATACTTTCCCCCTACCTGTTTAATTTATATACAGAACAAATTATCGGAGAAGCAGGATTGTATGAAGACAACAGAGGTGTGAAGATTGGTGGAAGACCCATCAACAACCTTTGCTATGCTGATGATACCACATTACTGGCTGAAAGTGAAGATGATGTGAAACATTTGCTTCTCACGATCAAAGAACATAGTCTCAAAATGGGCCTGCACCTTAATGTAAAGAAGACAAAGATTGACAACTGGCAAAATCACCAAGTTCATTCTTGAAGGAGAAGAAATTGAAATCGTGAACAACTTTAACCTACTTATTTATTTATTTAACAGCTCTTATATACTGCGCTATTTGACATCAGTGCGGTTTACATTAAACAAAATACACTCAGATTTAGAGAACTTGTCCAAGTTACAGGTAACAGGGGAATAAAACAAGGATTAACTGGGGAATAGCATATAAATAATTAAATAAAAGCAATTACATAAGACTAGAGATCTTGAGTGGGTATAGAGACATGTCATAAATAACATTTAACAGAGCAGGTATATACAGTGAAATATCATAAGCTGGAACCTACTTGGATCAACTATCAGTAAAGAAGCAACAAGCAGTCAAGAAATCCGACATGGCAGAATGGCTATGAAAGACTTAGACAAGATTCTCAAGAGCAGAGATGTCTCTCTCCATACAAAGATTCGACTTGTTCAAGCCATGGTATTTTCAATAACATCATATGGATGTGAAAGCTGGACAGTGAAAAAGATAAACAGGAAGAAAATTGATGCCTTTGAATTATGGTGCTGGCGGCGAATACTGCATATACCATGGGCTGCCCGAAGAACAAATCAGTCACTACTAGAGGAGATCAAACCTAAGCTTTCTTTAGAAGCTCAGGTGACAAGACGTCGACTTTCATACTTTGGACACATCATGCGTAGAGAGAGATCATTAGAGAGAGACAACGCAGAAGAGGAAGGCCAGCAATGAGATGGATCGATACAATAGCAGCAGCTACAGGTACCAGTCTATCAACAATGAGCTGCCTGACTGAAGAACGAACACAATTTAGGACAACTATCCAGAGGGTCGCTATGAGTCGGCACCAACAACAACAACAACAACTTAAAGGTATAGTGGCGGGCAGAAGCAAGGCTAGGAGTTATATTTTTTTCCTTCACTCGGAATATACTGTATTAGATATTTTGTTAGGTATTTAAATAAAACATGTGGCTTGACCTTTACTATGATAAGTAGAATATATATTTTGGCTTTTTTCCTCTGATTAGAAAATTTAACTGTAGAGATCTCTATGTAGAGTAGGTGGTATTACAAGAGACATTGAAATACTCAAGAGTATAAATACACAAGAGCCAAATGTTTTCCATTGAAGAGGTTCTAGTATAAGATGTTATGCCATGAGCATGAACAGAAAGAGACTTGGGCCAAGGCTAATGGTTGAATAAAAGAGCATGCTAGCAGAGGTAGCAGAAGCAAAACTCAGACTACCAGAACTCAAAGCTTGGCAGTGGCAAGCTTTAATGATGAAATAAAAGTGAAATCTGGTTCTACAGTAGGTAGGGAGCATGAGCTTTACTGATAGATGGACCTAGTGATCTTTATCTGTTAAACTTTGTTGAATTATGTATTATAAAGTTGTATAAATTGGTCTTTATACATATCTATACTCGACTTTGTGGGACAGAAGCAGCCAGCCAGCCAACAGTGTATTCTAAAACCCAATCAGTAGGCATTGATTATGTAAGAGACTGATGAGATGACAATGTTATAAAAGCATATGCTAGCATAAATGCTTTTCTTTAGAAAAAGGAATATTTATAAAGTGTCCCTTTGAATCTGAAGTTTCAGTCCTTCCCTTATCCTACCCCTTCCAGTGATAATGATTTCAAGATTTTTCTGCCTGTCTTAAATAAAATGTGTATTTCAAGTTCTGCCTTTCCTGCTAGATCTTGGCAGACCCACTTTGAGTATTCATTCACTTTCCTGGTGCTGTGAACATGCAGACTTGAAATGCAGAAAGATGAAAAAAAGGATGTTTAATAATTTGAACTATTGTATGAAAAAGTGGGATCTAAAGGCAAAGCATCTTTTGAAACCATACTTTCTATCTTAATACAGTCAATAGCCATGCAATTTTTGATGTATTATTTCTAGTCTATTAGAAAGCAAAATAACAATCTGTAAATTTAATTCACATGGCTTATAGGAAGCTGAGCTAATGCTCCAAGCAGAAGAAAGTGAAACAGTGCATCTTCCGTACGAAGGTGGAAATATCTTGCAGATACCTATAAAGGGCCTAAAATACAGGTATGGCAATTGTTTTCCAGTGTGACTTATGAGAACTCATTGTGAGCACATCTTTTGACATATCCCCCCCACATGCTTTTGTATTTTCTACTACTACTGAACATTTATATAGTGCTACAAGACGTAAGCAGTGCTGTAGAGGAACAGTAACACAGAGGAAGCATCTCACCTTGAAATTACTCTGGTTACATTGATTATATATTGAACTTCTTGCAAAGGCAACATGTGCCTTCAAGTTAGTGCTGATTCCTAGCGACCCAGCAGCTCTTGGATGTTCTTGGCAGTATGACCAGATATAGTTTGCTGCAGAAGAAAGGCCTGGCAATGAAGGGTTAAGTGACTTGCCCAAGGCCACAAGAAGTGCTAGTGGAAATTGAACTCTGGTTTCTTGGTTACCAAGCCAGTGCTCTAACCACTAGCCTACTCCTCCACTCCTACCATACCTTTAAATATGCAAGGCTTGTAGATTAAGGGCTATTTTGTGCATGGTATATCTGATTTTAAAAAAATTCATAAATTGAGTCTTAAATGTGTAATCTGAATTGCAGAAGTAGTGAGAAAGGCACTTGATGAATTGTTCCTCTAATTCAGAAAGATTGTATGCCTTTTGAACGTCCATATTTGAACCATCAGAAGAGAAGGTCCAAGTAATTATGGCATACATTTATATATTTTTTTTTTAATTGAATTTTTCAGTCTAAACAGAAAACCAAAAAAGTTACAAGGACAATCCCAAACAAACTGAGGAAAATAAAGAATTATATCATTTATATTTAAGAAATCAAACTTGATATAGACCACATCATGGAAATCACGCTGGCATTAATATAAGGAAAAATGAAATAGGAAAAACACAGGTAATTAACCCACTAAAGGAGACCCTGATTTACATACTATTCTCTTATGCCCTGTTTCTCGGTCAAAAAATTTTCCAGATGAGAAGCATCCACAAAAATGTATGTAGCATCATCCAAAGTGATGATGCATTTGCAGAGAAACCGAAGAAAGAATGTGGCTCCCAATGACAAAACTCGAGGCTTTAAGCTCAAAAATTGCCTATGACGCAACTGGGTGCTACGAGAAACATCTGGAAAGATGCTGACTGCCTGCCCACAAAACTTAGCTGATTTAACTTTAAAAAAAAGCCCTCAAAATGCATTGCTTTATTTCAATAGAGGAAAAAGTAACCAGCAAAGTGGAGCGCAAACTGATAACATCCCGGGAGTCCTCTAAAAAGGCAGTTAAATTTCCCATAGCGGAAACAATTTCATCTAACCCACCTTCAACTGAACTAATCTTTTTAACAGTAGTAGGGATATAATAAATCTGCATAACTTCAATAGAATCAGAAATATCTAAGATCTCTTTGAAATATTTATCTAAAAGAATCTTATGTGAAAGTAACGAAGACTGGGGAAAATTCAAAAAACGTAAATTACGGGATCGCATAGAATTTTCAAGAACTTCCTATTTAGAATGAAACATAGAAACATGATGACAGAAAAAGACCACATGGCCTATATAGTCTGTCCTTCCATATCAACAACTACAACAGTCCACTTTTTACCTTTAGAGATCCTCTGTGTTGGTCCCATGCTTTCTTGAATTCAGTTACTGTCCTCATCTCTACCACCTCCACTGGGAGACTATTTCATGGATCCACTACTCTTTCCGTAAAGAAATATTTCCGCATATCACTCCTGAATCTATCTCCCTTCACCCTCATCCCATGTCCCCTCGTAGCAGAACTTGCTTTCAATTGAAAGAGGCTCTCTCCCTGAACATTTATGCCACGGAGGTATTTAAACATCTCAATCATATCACCTCTATCCTGCCTTTCCTCTAAGGTGTACATATTAAGATCCTTAAGTCTGTCCTCATATGCTTTATATTGAAGCCCACTAATCATTTTAGTAGCCACCCTCTGCACCGACTCCATCCTGTTCACATCCTTTTGAAGGTGCGGTCTCCAGAATTGCACACTATACTCCAAATGAGGTCGCACCAAAGACTTATACAGAGGCATTATCACCTCCTTTTTTCTGCTAGCCATTCCTCTCCGTATGCACCCAAGCATCCTTCTAGCTTTTGCCGTCGCCTTTTCTACCTGTTTAGCTACTTTAAGATCATCAGACACAACCACGCCTAGGTCCCGCTCTTCTTTAGTGGACAAAAGTACTTCACCTCCTATACTGTATTGCTCCCTTGGATTGCTGCAGCCCAAATGCATGACCTTACATTTTTTAACATTAAATCCCAGCTGCCAAATTCTAGACCATTCTTCAAGCTTAGCTAGATCCCTCCTCATGTTATCTACACCTGTATGTAATATTAGGGAATCTTTAATCCCAGCCACATTAACCGCATGTAGCGGAAGCACCTGGGACTCCAACTTAGTAAGAGCCTTATCCACAACATTAACTTTCACATCAAGTTGCTGTAGAGAAATAACAGCTTCTTGAGTGAAAGTACACAACGAATTCAAAGTAACAGACATTTTCTTATCGATAGACATTAAGGCACCCCAAACATCTTTCAAAGTAATTTTAGCATCAGGATTTGGAACAGGAAGTTCAAAGGAACTGCCTGTACCACTCAACTGAACTGGAGAAGGTAAATCAATAGATTTTAAACACCTTACCAAATCAGAGGACTCGTTAAAACCCCAACTGGGCTCTTAGAGACAGGGCATGGGGGTGGAGATCTACCACCTGGGCTCAAGGAAATTCCTTCGGGAGAAGATTGCGCTAACGGAATCGGGGTGAAATGTTTATCCAGGGGACCAACCAGTGTAACAGCACCAAAGGCCTCCCCTGGATTTTTATAATTTTTTTTAATTGAATAAAGCCACATTAGGAAAAATGCCTTGCTAACGTGCTTATCCTCTGAGAATGTGGATTACATACAGTCAAACCTCGGTTTTCATGATTAATCCGTTCAAAAAAGTCTGACTAAAACCGAAACGGACTAAAACCGAAGCAAGATTTCCCATAAGAAATAATGTAAATTCAATTAATCCGTTCCAGACACCCAAAAATATTGACAAAAAATACATTTTATAGAGAATAACTATATTTTTACATACAGAAAACAATGAGAAATACATATAAATGACTAATGAAATGGATAAATGAGCATGTAACATCACTTTTACCTTTATTGAAGACTTTTGTTGGCATATGGGACGCACTCCAGCCAGCTCCAGCTGCTCTCCCCTCCGGGGATCGAGCAATCACCACCAGAAGCGGAGGCGGGAACAGCCATCTTGGCCGGCTGCCCAATTGGGGCTCCAGCCTGCCTTGTAAAAGAGAAGCGCCATTGGGCGCTGGGAGAGGGACACACTCCAGACAGCTCCAGCTGCTCTCCCCTCCAGGGATCGAGCAATCACCACCAGAAGCGGAGGCGGGAACAGCCATCTTGGCCGTCTGCACAATCGGGGCTCCAGCCTGCCTTGTAAAAGAGAAGCGCCAATAAATATGGAAGACAGTCAATCAGCAAGAAAATCAAAATAAAGAAAATCCCACTTCTGGCCACAAGATGGTGCTCCATTTTCAACTGTACGAAAACCGAGACAACGTACGAAAACCGGAACAAAATCTTGATGAAAAAAGTCAATGAAAACCGAATCGTACGAAAACCAGGGCATACGAAAACCGAGGTTTGACTGTACTTGCTTTCAACAGTCTTGGAGGCACAAGTTCTCACAACATGGATGAGGATATTTGACAGAGCCCACATGGGAAAAGCTTCTCCGGCTTAGAAAAGATGTAGATGTTTTTGAAAGGCCTTATCATAAATGTGCAGCACTTCCCCACATCATGCAAGACCACCTCAATGTTTGTTTTTCTGTATGTCAATTAGGTCACTCCCCATTAATTTGCTCAGTTGCATGATATTTTCAATGAAGTTTTTTTCATGTATCTGTCATGGAACTACTTCTTTTCTTTGTTTTTGGGTCCCCTAGTCAGGGTTTCCAGTGTTTTCATTTTTAGCATCCATACATCATAATCTCTCTTCAATTACAGGGTGCCCAACTGGGTCCTTGTTTACAAAATCGTGTCATTTTGATTTTGCTATATTTTTTGGCAACATCCCAAAAGAGCTCCCAGTGACTTTACAAACCATGGGTAGTGCAGCTAGACCATATATGGTGTGGCTATACACGGGTGGGGTTTGTGGAGCCTGATCACAAATCCTCTGTGCCATCTGTGTTCCCAGATGACAGGAATTTTGGTCATGAAGAGCAATGTGAGAAGATCTTCGGCTTTCAAAATACAGTCCATTGACATCAGTTATCAGTCTCAAAAGTCCATGAGTTGCACCAGGTGCTAGAGATGCATTAACATAGAGGGATCATAGATATCCTTGGACATTTTATCAGTAGAGTCTATCAGGAATGAACATCTGCCAACTTATGCCAAACACAAAGGGATTCATTTTTACACAGAGAGCTACTGATGCACATTGACCAGAGAATCAGAAGCATTGGCATCAAGCTTCATCAAAGTGTGGTGCCAAGAACACTGAGGTACTTAAAGCTACAGTATTCTCAAAGCACACCTGAATAGAGGATCACGCAGCCTCCTCGATATCATGGGTGCAGCAGTCTCTAAGGACCTGCAATCAGGCCACTGGTACACCTCAGATTACTCAGAAGAATATGGCTTCATCTACTGCCCCCTTCAGCTTTGGCATTGGCAGAGGAGATGGACAGTAGCATTGATCGGCTCAATCTGTTTCTTGCTTGATGCAGCGCTTCAGCCTTGATGACATGGAAGTTGATGAGGCATGTAGCAAGTCTTGAAACTAATGCTCAGCTTGGGAATGTTTATGATCATCAGGGCTTCAGTTGATGGCAGGCACTCTGGTGTCTATATCTCTATTGCATTGGATGAAGAAATGTCACTGATGTATTGACATACACTGGAATCTAGATGCCTAGATACAAGACTTACTGAAGCCTTGAGGTCTACCCAGGCACAGACTTCAACGTTTATAATAATTCTTTGAGGCCTGGGTCAGAATCTGAGCACTCTTGGGATGACTATGAACTGGTGGAGCTCTTAGAAGAGGCGGACACTACTGATTTGCCTTCGAATCCCTTCTCTGCAATAGTCTCTCCCCCAAAGAATCTCTCCTAAACCAAATTTTGGCAAGCAACTGACTTTGAATATTGGATTTGTTAGAGATGGAGGAGGAACTTGAGACAAAAATATTGTATATCCCTCAATTCTTCAAATCTCTTTATGCCCCCAACTCCCCAGGCATGAGTGGCAGTATTTATTTTATTTATTTTTATTTATTTGGTTCTTCTATACCGCCCCTTCCAGAGATCAGGGGTGGTTTACATTTAACACATCATCTTACAAAGAACAAAGGTTGAACTATTTACATAGATCCATAGGTACATTTAACTTGAAGGGAATGCTTCATAGTCATAGTTGTCTGAACTGACGACTAGTAACTATTTACAGTTTACTGTTTGTGTGTATTTCTGTGAGTTTAGATTTGAAAAGAGATTGATTGGGGGGGGTACAGAGGGTTGGGTGGTGATCATAAGGTGAGGTTGGGTTATCATTGATGATACCGTAGTGTTCAGTAAAGAGATGTTTTGATTTCTTTTCTGAATAACTGTAGGTCTTTGGTCGCACAGATTGACAATGGCAGTGAATTCCAGAGATTAGGAACAGTTTAGGAGAAGACTCTGGAGCTGGTGGACTGTTTTGTTTTCTGTATGGAGGTTGGTGTTACCAATGAGTGTTCTGCATTTTGCCTACAGGATCTGGAGTCTGGTTGGGTTTGTATGAGAGTAGATAAGTATGAAGGGGCTATGTTGTTGAATGTTATGAGAAGCTTGCATTTTATTTGACTCTCTACTGGGAGCCAATGAAGGCCGTATAAGATCGGGGTTATGTGTTCAGTCATTCGGGCCTTGTATACTATTCTTGCTGTTAAGTTTTGCGCTCTTTGGAGTATTGTTAAGGTTTTGATTGGTAGGCCCTGTAACAGGCTATTACAGTAGTCTGTGTGGGGCGTAATAAGAGCGTGGACTACTGACCTGAAATCTTCAGTATGAAGTAGGGGTCTTAGGTTTTGGATAGTTTTTAGCTTGAAGTAGACGGTTCTGTTTGTTTTAGATGGGGTATTATGCTGAGGGATTGATCTAATAATATTCCGAGGTATTTTACCTCCTGCTTAACTAGGAGAGTCAAGTCGTTAATTGTGATTGAGGGGAGGGGGTGTGAAATTTTGATCTTGTTTTTTTGAGGTGTATATTCAGATTGTTGATCAACCAGGATTGCGTTTCTTTGATGCATTCTGAGAGTATGTTGTAGTTAATGTTTGTCTATTGGGAGGGACAACATAATGTCGTCTGCGTAAATGTAATAATTGATGCTGTATTTTTTGAAAATGTTAGTAATTGGCTGTAGGTATAGATTGAAAAGTAATGCTGAAAGTTCTGATCCTTGCAGTATCCCTTGGTCTTGGGGGAATGTATCTGATGTTTCCTGGCCTACTTGGACACGTAGTTTACGGTTTGAGAGGTATGATATGAACCATTGTAGAACACTGCCTCCTAATCCTATTTGTGACAGTCTTGTAATTAGAGTGGTGTGGTTAAGGTGGTCAAACGCTGATGTGATATCAATGAAAAGGAGGATAAATGCTTGATTAAGGCTGTCTGTGCCTCTGATAAGATTGTCCATTAGGGATATCAACAGGGTTTCCACGCTGTGGAAAGGGTGAAATCCAAATTGGTATGTATCGGGGGGGGGGGGGGGGGTGTTTAGATTGATGAAATCCTGAAGTTGTATTTGGATTACTTTTTCAATTATTTTCGCAATAAACGGGATACTGGTTATGGGTCTGTATGCATTCGGATCTTTTGTATCTAGTGACTTATTCTTTAGAATAGGGCGAATAGATGTGCATTTCAGATCAGTAGTCATATAATACCTTGTGAGAGGGATTGGTTGACTATGTTTAGGAGATAAGGCGCTAATTCGGTCTTTGTGGATTTGATCCATGAAACCGGGCATGGATCGAGGGGGGATGTGTGGTGTTTTAGAAATTCTCCAGGACCAAGCAGGAAGTCAGTCCTCACATATGGGTGACGGCGCCGACGGAGCCCCCGTGCAGAGCATTTCCCCAGCTTTCAAGGAAAGCCTTTGGGAATGCAACGCGCATGCGCGGTCCCCTTCCTGCCCAAGGGTGCCATCTTGTTCAGTCTTTCTTTTTCCGCGGAGCCCAATGGACGTGAGTTCGTGTCACCCGGGAAAAGTAGATTTTTTTTTCGGCTATTTTGGCTTTTTCTGATCTGGTTCGATGACGGTTCCCCTTCCCACTTGGGCTCGGTACACCGGTATCGAGTCCGGAGTTTTGATTTTCGTTTTCTGTCCTTCGTGACTAGCGTTTGCACTCTTTTTGTGTTTTCACTGGCAGCCCGGTCTTTTGACCTTGCAGGGGCCCTTTTTCCCCCGATGACTGCCAGCGGGTTCAAAAAGTGTGATCAGTGCAAGAAAGTTATGTCTCTCACCGACACACATGACTGCTGCCTCCGTTGCCTCGGGCAAGACCATGACCCTGTGGCCCGTGCGGCAAAATGTCGTCGAAGGCACTTGGGAGCCGTCAGCATCAACGTGAGAGAATTTTCTCAGAGTCCGCGTCTTGCCGGGCCTGGACTTCGTCAGAGGCCTCGACATCTCGGGAGTCTGACCCCGAGCGCTGTCGGGGTTCCTCAGAGAGGGAGTCTCCCACCCGGGAGCACAGAAGGAAGAAGAAGCTCGCGAGGGTGGCGTCTGTAGAGGCTCCTGGATCCTTGAGGGCGAGGTCGCGTAGCCCTGACCGCTGCCCCGGGCTCTCGGAATTGGAGAGGCCATCCAAGTTACCTCGCGTGGAGCCAGAGTCCCTGAGTCACGTAAGTGCTGTTGTCCTCGTGGCCACTCCTCCGGGGGAGCCAACGTTGGGCCCGATGCCGTCGGGGACTGCTGAGTCTCCTGAGCTTGGACTCAGGTTGACAGCCTAGGAGAGCAGCTTGGCTGCCTTCATGGAACAGCAGCGGGTGCTGATCGCTGGTCTGACCGGTGCATCTGCCCCGACCACCGGGACCTCGACATCCAAGTCGACCCCAGAGACCGAGCCGATCCTCGAGTCAATGAAGTCTCAAGTCGATCCTCGGTCAAGGTCCCCCTCGACCTCCCGTGTGGGGCCAAGGTAGTCGATGCCGATACCCTCGGCATCGGGGCGGGTGGCACCAACGCCCACACGGCCGGAGCCGCTCGATTACTCCTCGGAGGAGTCTGCGTGGGAGATGGAAGACTAGGAGTCCTCGGACACCTTCCGGACCTGGTGCTTCCCTTCGGACTCATCGGAATCCGAGCCTCGGAGAAGGTCCCCCCCAAGGAGCTCGATGCCCTCCAGTATGACTTTCCTCCGAAGGAAGCCTTTACTGTACCGGTTCCTCCGATGCTGGAACGGCTGCTCTTCTGTATGTGGGAGGCACCGGCCTTGACGCCGGTTCTTAGCAAATGAGTCGATTCCATTTAGCGAGTCCGTAAGAACCCTGGGTTCCAAAAGGCGCAGCTACCGCACAACTCCATCGTTGCGGAATCGGTCATGCACCGCCTGAAGAGTCAGAAGATGCACTCCTTGGTGCCCCTGGATGTCCTCGGTAGAAAGTGCTTCCAGGGCTCTATGCTATCTTGCTGTGTCCAGACCTACCAGCTGTACATGGGCATGTACCTACGAGACCTGGCAAAGGAGATTGCCGGGTTCTCAGCTGGCCTCTCCGAGGAACCTTTGCAGAGGTTCAAGGCTTTGTCAACAGGGATCCGCGAGTGCTCAAAGTTTCTCTCGAGCAGCCTATGATGGCTTTGAGGCTTCAGCCTGGGTAGCCGCGGCTGGCATCGGTGCACGCCATCAGGCCTGGCTGCAGTCATCAGACCTGGAGTCATGGGTACAGGACAAGTTGGTCGATGTCCCCTGCCGAGTCGAAAACCTTTTTGGTAAGTCCATGACTGAAAAGGCTGCAGAAATCGAGATTCACTCAAACCAGGACAAGGCTGTCCAGGAAGACTTCTGCCCCTTCTCAAAAAAAGAAGGGCTCGGGAAAGAAGCCCTTTTTCCCGAGGACGGGTGCTGCCTACAAATCCTACCCTCAATATCAGGCCTCTCCAGCTCCCCAACAGCTCCTGCAAGCCAAGGGGCAGGGGCATGGGTCCCGTAGGCAGAAGACCCCCAAGCCGCCAGCTCCGGCTCCTGCACAGCCGGGAGCGGGGTTTTGACTCCCACAGCATAGCCTCTTCTCCACAGCTGGCTCCACTCAGCACAGGAGGTCAGCTGACCCTGTACGCCTACAGGTGGCCAGCCATCACAGGGGATACCTGGGTACTCAGCATAGTCCAAAAGGGCTACATTCTCCCCTTCCACCAGCTACCCCCCTCCTTTCCAGGGCAGCCTCCAAGACTCCCTCTGCACAGAAACCTCCTCCTTCAGGAGTTGGCAAGTCTTCTAAAGGAACAGGCGGTGGAACCGGTGCCTCAACACCTGGAAGAGCAAGGCTTCTACTCCAGGTACTTCCTGGTACCAAAAAGGACAGGAGGCCTCCGGCCTATCCTAGACTTACGAAAACTAAACAAGTTTCTGGAGAGGAAAAAGTTCAAGATGCTTACCCTTGGGATACTGCTGCCCTACCTCCAGCAGGGAGACTGGCTATGCTCCTTAGACCTAAAGGATGCTTATACTCACATCCTCATTCACCCAGACCACAGACAATATCTCAGATTTGTGGTGGGAAGAAACCATTTTCAGTACAGGGTACTTCCCTTTGGCCTAACCTCTGCCCCCAGGGTTTTCACCAAATGCCTGGCAGTGGTGGCGGCCTATCTCAGGAATCAGGGAATCTGTCTTCCCATACCTGGATGACTGGCTCATCAGGGGCCAGTCTCTCCAGGAGGCCAGACAAGCCACTCTTCGCACTGTCTCTCTTCTTCAGCATCTGGGCTTTGTCATAAACTACGCAAAGTCCACTTTGCTCCCCTCACAGAACCTAGAGTTTATAGGGGCAAGATTAGACACTCTGCAGGCAAGAGCTTACTTGCCCGAGGACAGGGCCCACAGGCTGATGGACTTGGTGAACCAGTTCCAAAGCAATTCTCAGATCTCCGCCAGGTACTTCCTGTGGCTTCTGGGCCACATGGCATCCACGGTACATGTGACTCTGAATGCCCGTCTGCACATGCGGGCTACTCAGTGGTGCCTCAGAGCTCAGTGGGTGCAGGCCACAGGCGACCTCCAAGACAGAGTAAAGGTGTCCAAACCACTTTTGGACTCCTTGTAGTGGTGGCTACATCTCCAGAACCACCTCAGGGGGGTACCTTTTCAGGCTCCAGCACACACAAGGGTGCTGACGACCGATGCTTCCTTAAAGGGCTGGGATGCACATTGCCAGGGCACGTGCACTCAAGGCCTCTGGTCTCCTCGGGAGGCCACACAGCAGATGAATCTTTTGGAGCTGCGAACAATCTGCTTGGCTCTACAGACTTTTTCTCATGCCCTCTCTCACCAGTCTGTCTTAGTTCAGACGTACAATCAGGTAGCAATGTTCTATGTGAACAAGCAAGGGGGCACGGGGTCCAGGCTTCTATGTCAGGAGGCGCAGGCCCTTTGCTCCTTTGCAGTCAAACAAGGCATGTTTCTCAAAGCAGTTTGTCTACCTGATCAGGAGAACTTCTTAGCAGACAATCTAAGCAGGATTCTCCAGCCCCACGAATGGCAGTTGAATCCATTGGTGGTCCAACAGATCTTCCTACGATGAGGACTTCCATCCATCAATCTCTTTGCAAGTCCACTGAACTGTCAGCTGCCCAGGTTTTGCTCCAGACAGCCTCATCCCCTGAGAATGGCAGCCGATGCTTTTCTGATCTCTTGGTCTACGGGCCTCCTGTATGTGTTTCCTCCCACGCCCCTGGTGGCCTGAGCTCTGTTCAAGATTCTCCGGGACAAGGCCTCGGTGATTCTGGTAGCCCCCAGATGGCCGAGCCAACCGTGGTTTCCACTTCTGCTACAGTTGGTGGTGGAAACTCCTTTCCCTCTGGGGTTGCAACCCAATCTCCTGTCTCAAGATGAGGGTTCCCTTCTGCACCCCAATCTCAGGTCCCTCAATCTGATGGCCTGGCTGCTGAAAGGCTAGTGCTAGCTCCCTTGCTTCTACCTAAGGAGGTTGAAGAGGTGGTTTTTGCCTCTAGGAGGCAGTCCACCAGAAAGTCCTATGCCCTCAAGTGGCGTAGGTTCATGATATGGTTTGCTCAGCGCAATGAAGATCCTTTCTCTTGCCTTGTGCCAGTAGTACTGCAGTATCTACTTCACCTGTCAGACCTAGGCCTTAAATCTAACTCTTTTCGGGTCCACCTCAGTGCTCTATCAGCGCAACACTCATCGGTGGAGGGACAGTCTGTCGGTTCATCCCTTGGTGTCCCGCTTCCTCAGAGGTCTGCTTCTTCTCAAGCCTCCAGTTCGTCCACTGGCGACTGAGTGGGATTTGAATGTGGTCTTGCAGCAACCTTTGAGCCGATGGCTACTTGCCATTTGCGCTTCCTTTCTTGGAAAACGCTCTTCCTGGTATCTCTTACCTCAGCCAGACGTGTGAGTGAACTACAAGCTCTGGTTTCTGATAGACTGTACACACGGTTCTATAGGAACAGAGTGGTCCTACGGACCTACCCGAAGTTCCTTCCAAAAGTGGTCTCCTCTTTCCACCTCAACCAGGAGGTGATTCTTCCGACCTTCTTTCCCAGGCCACATACCAGCCGGGCTGAAACAGTCTTGCATACCCTGGACTGTAAGAGGGCGTTGTCTTTTTACATAGAACGTATGAGGAGGCATCGAAGGGCCACTCAGCTCTTCGTCTCCTTTGACCCTAATAAACTAGGGTTACCTGTCTCCAAGCATATGTTGTCCACTTGGGTAGCAGATTGTATTGCCTGGGCGTACAAGGCAGCCGACCTCCCCTTGCAGGGTCAAGTCACAGCCCACCGTGTCAGGGCGAAAGCCGTGTCAGTAGCTCATCTCCGCTCTGTTCCGTTGGCAGACATCTGCCGGGCTGTTACTTGGTCTTCAAGCCAGACTTTTGCAGCCCACTACTGCCTCGAGAGAGAGTCCCGAAGGGACAGTGCTTTCGGACAGGCGGTATTCCGTAATCTCTTTGAGGTTTAGGCAACTCCTACCCTCCGGCCCTTGTGTTGGGCTACCGTATGGGGGCGTTTTCAGAGGATATTCTTCTCACAAATGCTGAGACCCTTCAGAGGGAGCCATTTTTCAGCTTAGGGTTCCCAGTAGCCTAGAGCTGGGGAGTCCCATATGTGAGGACTGACTTCCTGCTTGGTCCTGGAGAAAGAGTAGTTACTCACCTGTAACAGATGTTCTCCATGAGCAGCAAGAATCAGTCCTCGCGACCCTCCCTCCTCCCCTGGAGTTGCACTCAAATACTTCATTTTGCTTTTTGCTGTCTTTTAGCTATGTCATCAGACTGAGCAAGATGTCACCCTTGGGCAGGAAGGGGACCGCGCATGCGCACTGTATTCCCAAAGGCTTTCCTTGAAAGCTGGAGAAATGCTCCGCACGGGGGCTCCGTTGGTGCCGATGTCACCCATATGTGAGGACTGATTCCTGCTGCTCCTAGAGAACACCTGTTACAGGTGAGTGACTACTCTTTATCTTCAAATAAAAAGGAATCTAATTGCAGTTCTTGTAACCCCATGGTCACTAAAAAATCGTTTGTAAGCTTTAAAAGGTTTTTTTAGTTCTTAGTCCCTTTGTCCATATGTATATCAATTTACTCACAGGAGATGCAAGCCAGATATAAAGGAAAAGTATTCAAATTAAGTCCTAGCAGCCTCTCAAACTCTTACAGCAGAAAACTGAACCAGACCATATTTTCTAGCATGCCGTCTTAGCTCTGGCTTGCCTGATTCTTCCCTGAGGAGTACAAATCACATAAGATTAAAGTTTTGCATGGAACAAAATATACTGTAGAATCTCTATGGACAGAAATTTTGGGGGTTTACTACTGATTGCCTGACCAGAATGAACAGATGGATGATGAAATGCTAAGAGAAATCAGGGAACCTAATAAAAGTTACAACACAGAAGTAATGGGTGATTTCAATTACCCCAGTTATCAACTGGGTCAGTGTCACAGCAGAATATGCTAGGGGGGATAAAGTTTCTAGATGAAATAACTGACTGCTTCTTGGAGCTGCTGATTCAACAGGAA
The DNA here is from genome assembly GCA_033557465.1 of Ichthyophis bannanicus. Taxonomy (NCBI): domain Eukaryota; kingdom Metazoa; phylum Chordata; class Amphibia; order Gymnophiona; family Ichthyophiidae; genus Ichthyophis; species Ichthyophis bannanicus. The sequence continues at coordinate 659,396,443 of CM066031.1, forward strand.
GCAGCAGTTACAAGAAGCCAGTTCGACAAGAGGGGAAGCTATTTTGAACATAGCCCTTAGTGGAACAGAGGATCTGGTGCAAGAGATAAAGGTTCTGGGACCACTTGACAATAGTGATCATAGCATGATCTCATTTGATTTAATAAATGGAAGCAGGATGGTAGAGAAATCCACAGTACTACCTTTTAACTTTCAAAAAGGAGACTATGATAAAATGAGGAAAATGTTTAAGAAAAAACTAAAAGAAGCAACTGCAAAGGTTAAAGATTTACATCAAGCATGGACATTGTTAAAAAAAAACACTAGCTTGGAAGCCCAGGCCGGATGTATTCCACACTTTAAAAAAAAAAAAAAAAGTGGAAGGAAGTCCAAAAAACTTTTAGCATGGTTTAAAGACGAGGTCAGACAGGCTGTTGTAGCCAAAAAAAAGCATCATTCAGGAAATGGAAAAAGGAGTCAAATGACAAACTGGAAACAACATAAGCACTGGCAAGTTAGATGCAAGGTATTGATAAGGCAGGCAAAGAGATTAAAAAAATTAAAAGCTTGCCATGGAAGCAAAAACGCATAAGTTTTTCAAGTGCATTCATAGCAAAAAAAAAACCCTGCGAGCCAGATGGACCATTGGATGATAGAGGGGTAAAAGGGGAGTTAAGGGAGGGCAAAGCCATAGCGGAGAGACTAAATTAATTCTTTGCTTGGGTCTTTACTGAAGATGATGTAGAGAAGTTACCCATGCCTGAAATGATATTTAAAGGTGATAGGTTGGAAGAATTGAAAGGAATATCAATAAACCAGGAAGATGTATTACAAGTGTTGTATAAATCGAAGAGTAATAAATCGCCTTGACTGGATGGTATACTTCTGAGGGTGTTGAAAGAACTAAAATATGAGATTGCAGACCTATTAGTAATCAGTGAACTATCGTTAAAATTATCTGTAGTACCTGAAGAATGGAGAATGGCCAATGTAATGCCAGTTTTTAAAATGTTTTCCAGGAGTGATCCGAGAAACTATAGACCAGTGAGCCTGACATCCGTACTGGGCAAAATGGTAGAAAGCATTATAAAGAATAAAATTGCTGAACATGTAGTCATGGTTTAATGGCAGAAAGCAAACTTGGATTTAGCCGAGGAAAGTCTTGTCTTATTAATCCATTATATTTTTTTTGAAGGTGTGAATAAACAGGTAGACTAAGGTGAGCCGGTTGATGTATAATTTATCTAGATTTTCAGAAAGCCTTTGACAAGATCCCTCATGAGACTCCTGACCAAATTAAAAAGTCATGGGATTGGAGGCAGTATTCTATTTATTCATTTTATTTAATAATTTTTTTTATACCGCCTTATAATCAAGGCGGTTTATATTATAACTTCAATTTTTACAGAGAACTTGCGAAATACAGTTAACAATTTAAACCATTACTTCATAGCATACAAAGGGAGGGGGGAAACTGGGAGTGCTAAAACATAACTTATGTACAAGGTAACGTATATGCAAATGGTCATGTGGAGTGAGCATGGGATCCGAGTAATGCTGTGGAGTTAGGGGTGTTCATTGTGGATCAGGAACTGGTTAAAAGACAGAAAGCAGAGGGTAGGGCTAAATGGTAATTTTTCTCAATGGAAAAAGGTGAATAATGGAGTACCCCAGGGATATGTGCTGGCCCACTGCTTTTTAATATATTCATGAATGACCTGAAAATGGGAATAACAAGTGAGGTGATCAAATTTGCAGATACAATTATTCGAAGTTAAAATGCAAGAAGATTGTAAAAAATTGCAAGAGGACTTTGATAAACTGGAAGACTGGATGTCCAAATGGCAGATGAAATTTAATGTGGACAAATGCAAAATTATGCACTTAGGAAATAACAACCCAAACTATGGATACACGATGCAAGGTTCCACATTAGGAAACACCCACGCAGGAAAAAGATTTAGGTGTCATTGTGGATAATACATTGAAATCCTCCACTCAGTGTACCTCTGCAGCCAAGAAAGCAAATAGAATGCTAGGAATCATAAGGAAAAGAATGGAGAATAAAAAAAAGGATATTATAATGCCTCTGTTTCGTTCCATGGTACGACTGCACTTTGAATATTGTGTGCAGTTCTGGTTGCCATATCTTAAAAAGGATATAGCAGAATTAGAAAAGGTACAGAGAAGAGCCATCAAAATGGTAAAGGGGATGGAAGGGATACTACTAAGAGGAAAGCCTAAAAAGGTTAGGGCTTTTCAACTTAGAAAAGAGATGGCTGAAGGGAGATATGAAAGAAGTCTATAAATTAACGAATGGAGTGGAATGGGTAAACATAGATCAGTTGTTTACAACATCAAAATATAGAAAGACTGTAGGACACGCAATGAAGCTAAGGTGTAATCCATTTAAGACTAATAAGAGAAAATATTTTTCCAATCAACACGTAATCAAACTCTAGAATTCGTTACCAGAGGATGTAGTGAAGGCTTTTAGTGTAGCTAGGTTTAAAAAAGGTTTGGACAAGTTCTTGGAAGAAAGGTCCATAAACCATTATTAAAGAGGACCCAGGAAATCCACCGCTTGCCCCAGGACAAGCATTGTGGCACCTTTGTGCTTTTTTGGGAACCTGCCGGGTACTTGTGACCTGGATTGTCCGCTGTTGGAATCAGGATACTAGGCTTGATGGACCTTGGTCTGTATCGGTATGGAATTTCTTATGTCCTTAAAAGAAGCTCTTTGCCCCCTTCCTTGCTTGCTTTTTAAGGTGCTCAACCCTCACACATGCTGCAGTATTCTCATTTTAAAGTTAGTTAATCCACCACCTTTATGCCTGGGCAAACCTTTGCTCTCACCTTACTTAAAAGAGCTGTTAGGGCATTTCTCTAGGCACACCTCCCCTAGTGCGTTCCCCAAAGAATAGCGTGTCTATGCCCTGTCTCATTGCAATGTCCTCTGCTGTATATAATTTCTGTACTACTATACCAAAGTGTTCCACCTGGAATCTCTGATCTCCAGGAACAAGCAGGAATGTAGTCATCACATATGGGTATCGTCGGTACCAATGGAGCCTGCGCGGGAACTCTCCCCAGCATCCAATCAGAAAGCTTTTGGGAGCATCCCACAATGCCTGCGTGCTGCCTTCCCGCCTTTCCCAACTGCCTCTCTCCAGTTCTTCTTTTTCCGCAGGTCATGTTCCTGTCACCGCAGAAGAATTCTTTCTTGTCTTTCTTTTTTGTGGTCGCGTCTGCCTTCCTCGACGCTCTACCGGTACCGCTGGTCTTTTCTTTCTTATTCCTGTAAAAAAAAAAATTATATTCTCTTTTTCTTTTTCTTCAGGTGCACGCGCTTTTTTGGGCCTTAGTCCCAAAAATATTTCCTTACCATGGAGAAACCTGCTTCAGGTTTCAAAAATTGCACCAAGTGTGGCGGTACCATTTCGTCACCGACACCCATGAATGGTGTCTAAAATGTTTAGGTCCTGACCACTCCATCACGGATTGTATGTCCTGCGCCATGATGTCTAAAAGAGGTCGACAGAACCGAGCTGCTAAGCTCAGTACCCTATTTCCCTCTGATGCAGCTTCGGTGGCATCGACGTCTTCCAGGGCTGCTTCTTCCTCTCGTGGATCTCAGGTAACTAAACATAAATCCAGCCGGTCCTCGAAGGGTAGATAATTGTATTCCCTCTATTTTGTAATATATTCCTGTAGGTGGTGTGGGTCTTTGCTGCGTCTCCCATCGCCTCTCTAGGTTCCTTAGCTTGAGCTTGGCTGCTTTGATCTTCTTGGAGTACCATGGTGCCTTTCTAACTCTTGGTGAGGGCTTTTTCTTAGGTGTGGAGGCTACTGGTGCAATGGTGGTTCAGTCTTCTGAGGTATGCAAGGTCGGTTGAGTTTGGATCAAGGTTTGATATTAAGTTGGTTATGGCTTTCCTGTCGAATTCCTTAAATCTTGTGTTAACTATATCAGTTGTGAACTTTCACCAAGAGATGGTTGTGGTATCTCAAAAGTGACCATATAGTCGGACCAGGATATGAGTGTCCCAGATTGTAGACTGCATGGTATAAATTAGGTGTAGTTTGTTTCCACCTATTTGCGTAGGAGCTGTTATTATTTGGATGAGATCCATCGGATTCAAGGCATCTAGGAAAGAGGTGGAACGTGATGTGAGTATAGAGTTGAGGTTCAAATCTCCAAGTAGAATAAAAGGTTTAGTCTTACTGGAGTAGGAGCAGGCTGTGTCCAGCAGAGATGAAAGATTATAGTTTTCAGAGTTCCGTGATTTGTATTGTGATATGGAAGCTTATCATAGTTCAGGAAGGAGCTATAATAGAGGTGAATTGGCTCTGAACAAGCAACCTGTCTTTGCTGGTAGAAATAATAAAACAGAATGTTTTCATAAAAGACTACCAGTCCCAGAATGCACCAGGTTTCAAACAGCCACTAGAAGAGCTGAAGTGGGGAAACGTGTGTTCAATCAGGAAAACTATGAGGTAATCCCCAATCACTCATCTCCAAGGGCAGGGCTTGATTCAGCACAGCTGAGCTGTGCTAGGGTGGAGTATCCCTCTAAACAAGTTAAAAGTAAAACAGATTCTACACAGAATCAGCAGGAGCAGAAGCAGACGGAGTTGGAGTTGATGAGGAACCCAGAGCTCAAGGACAGAGAGAGCAAGAAGCAGCGTGGAAGAAAGAAGAGGAAAACATCTTGGAGGTCTAAAGAAGGAGCCCATAGCAGTACGTGTGTTGGGAGTCATTCCAGAGGCAAGCATACTCCATTGGATTGGAGGAAGCCAGATGAGTGGGGTTACAGAGCCAGGAATCCCCGGGCGGCACCTGTGAGGGAGACGGCTGCATTTGGAAGGGGCCCTAAGACCAGTGCAAGAAGGTATGTGAAGAGAGACCCAGTGTCCAGGGATCTTGATTGGAAGGCTGGACATAAAAGCTGGACTACATACTGGCCAGGATATCTGGAGAGGAACCCTAACAGCAAAGGAAGCTCAGGTATGAACACTGATCTATGCCCTAGCTCTTCACTTGGAAGACAGCAGGGAAACAAGTATTGTCCTGAGAGTGCTCCATTAAGGAATTCCCTTGAGCCAGACCATGATATTGATTCTATGATAGTTGAAGAAGAAGGAGATATTTTAAATGATCAGAGTGATTACATGGATTGCTCTCTGTCTAAGCTGCTGTGGTAAAATACTTTCACAAATACAACAACCATCAAAAAGAAATATAACTTGTTCTTTTATCTACCCAGAAAAGTTTACAAGAAAGCTTTAGGGTAGGATTTGAGCCACCTATAGAAAGTAAACCAGCCAAGAGGTTTGCAGCTGGTTAATTGTTGGCAATTAAGCCTTGCATAATTGCACGTGGGCTCTGAAAGGAAACTTCTGTGTGTGTGTGAAAATAACAGAAAGTTATCCTTGAAAAAGAACAGTTTTTGATTACTTTTTGGGTTTGTTTTTTTTTGCTTTTGGAGCACTGCTAAAAGGTATTAGCAGGAGCCCTCAGAAAGACCTTTCTGTCCCCATCAAGGTCTTTATTGTTTGATTGCTTAAGAAGTTCAGTTGTTCCTGATTTGTTTTTCCTAAGTATAATACTGAAAGCAAGTATCCTTTTGTGCTACCAAGTAAATCTGTGTGGGAGAAATAACCCCATAAATAAAATATATTTTCTTTGCTTACACTCGAGCAAGCACAACTCATTTATTTGTGAACGGCTGATTCTGGTATGAATGGACTACCTTTCCCACAATCCTTTGCAAGTCATACTAATATTTGCCTTTGCCAAGACTGTGGACATTCTCACCCAGCGCCCCCGTTTACAGTATGTCAGACATATTGTCATGTGTCTGTTTCCAGGAACAAGTAGGAATCAGTCCTCACATGGGTGACGTCAGCACCAACTGAGCCCGCACGGAGCATTTTCCCAGCTTTCAAAGAAAGCCTTTTGGAATGCCACCACGCATGTGTGGTCGCCTTCCCGCCCAAGAGTGCCATCTTACTCGGTCTCCCTTTTTGCATGCAGCCCTTCAGACATGTTTCTCATTCCCAGAAAAAGTTTTTTTCTCCTGCTAATATAATTTTGTTTGTTTCAGCTAGCACCGGTTCCCTTCCTGCCATCTCAAGCACCACTGCCTTGGCTGTCAGTCTCTTGATCCAGGGGGTCAGACAAGTGTGTAAAGGGGGCAACATTTTGAAAGCAATGTATATAAATGCAAATGGATTTCCCTTTCCCTCTTTCTAGTTTAACCCACAGTGCCTCCTCTCTTCCTTTTAAGTCCTGCAGTTTAAAAGCTTTAATAATATTTTTTATATATAGTGCCACTACACCTCACCACCTTCCTACCCTGTCCTTCCTAAATAAGGTGTAGCCCAGTATAATTTACATCCCAGACATGGTTGTCCGTGAACCATGTCGGTTACTGCCACTAAATTCAAGCCAGCCTCTCCCATTAAAACCTCAACATCTGGGATCTTATTTCCCATGCAACGGGCATTTATATACATTGCTTTCCAGATGTTGCCCCATGTACCCATTTCTACAGAGATATTTAATGTTTTACTTATCCAGGGGCTTTCTTCGCCCATTCCTAACGAATCTAGTTTAAAGCCCTCTTCAGTTGGTTAGCCAGTCTGCTGCTGAAGAAATTTCGACCCTTCTTGGACAGATGGATGCCATCTCTGCTCTGCAACCCTTGGAATATCATCCCATGTGTCCATGAAACCAAAATGCTCTCGATGACACCATCCACACAGCCATGCATTCATCTCCAGGAATGCGAGCTTCTCTACCGCAGCATTCATTCTCAATCAGGAGTATTGAAGAGAAAACCACCTGTGCACCTATTTGCTTTACCCCCTTTCTCAGAGCTATGAGGTCACTTTTGATACGCTTGAGGGATACCTAGCTGTATCATTTTGCCGACATGGATAAGCAACATTGGATAATAGTCGATAGGCTTGATGAGTCGCAGCAAACTCCATAACATCTCTGATTTTGGCACCTGGCAGACAGCACACCTCTCTGGATATCATCTGGTTGGCAGATAGATGCCTAAGTATCCCTCAGAAGAGTCACCAACCATCATTACCCTTCTCTTCTTTGTTAATGACTCTGAAACTTTGGGGTGCTTGAGCTGTGGTTCTTCCCTTTCCTCTGCTTCCTCCTCCTCCACATCCAGGGCTGCATACTGGTTCTTCATTTCAAGGACTGGAGGAGTTGGATTGTTGATAATGCAGGCTCTGACTCGTGCCCAACCTTCTTCATTCTGTAGCTTTCCATCTTCACTTGTGTTGGAGAGCTTGGATGTTTCAAGAAGCATTTCATCAATGTACTTTTCACTGTCTCGAATGCTTCTCAGCCTCGCCTCCTCTTCCATGAGCTGCTCTACTTGTTTCCTGAGAGCCTCAGCATGCTGGCATCCTGCACATGGAACTTGTCCTTCAACTGGCATTGGAATCTGTCTGTACAGAGGCAGAAGCTGTAATGGGAGCAACAGCTTTAGCAATACGATTTGTCCCAGCCATTGTTTAGTTGATGTAGCTTTGGTACCTGTTGAAGTAGAAGTAAAAGAGGGAGACCTACCAAAGTGTCAAATATATGGGGGGGTTCTAGGCAATATTGGACATTAAGGGGTTGAACTGCAAGGATGCCAATAATGTTGACCACAACTGTCTCAGCATTACTTCAGGATTGCAAATAACTGCAGAGGAAGGTCACTGAAGCTTAAGATACTTAAAATGAACTACAATGGTCTCTGGCCAAGGCTAGGAAAATGTTAGCTGTTCAATAATTTCAAGATTACTCCACAAACATGGCCTATAACGGAGGGTGGTAAAAAGGAAGTCCTGGCTGAAAAAAGAAAACCATGAGAGATACTGCATAGTTAATCCAGGACCAAGCAGGAAGTCAGTCCTCACTTATGGGTGACGTCGGCACCGACGGAGCCCTCACGAAGCAATTTTCCCCAGCTTTCGAAGAAAGCCTTTGGGAATTGCAGTGCGCATGCGCGGTCCCCTTCCCGCCCAAGGGTGCCATCTTGCTCAGTCTTCTTTTTTCCGCGGAGCCCTACAGACGTTTATCACCGCTGAAAAAGTTGATCTCTTTTATTTGGTAATTTCTTTTTTCTATTTTTCTCTCCAACTGGCGTTCCCGCCGTTTTTTCCTTCTTCCCTGGCAGCGCGGTCTTTCGACCTTGCAGGGGCCCTTTTTCCCCCGATGGCTGCCAGTGGGTTTAAGAAGTGTGATCGTTGTGTCAAACTTATGTCTTTTACCGACACGCATGACTGCTGCCTCCGTTGCCTCAGACCCCAGCATGACTCAATGAATTGTGGTCCGTGCAACAAGATGTCCTCGAAGGCATTGAGGAGTCGGCAGTCACAAAAGGAACGAATCTTCTCTAACCCCGCATCCAGTCGGGCCCGGACCTCGTCAGAGGCCTCGACGTCTCGTGGCTCCGGCTCCGAGCACCGTCGGAGTTCCTCTGAACGGGGGTCCCCCGGCCGGGGAACACCGTTGGAAGAAGAAGCCCGCGAGGGTGGCGTCGGAGGACGCTCCTGGTCCCTCGAGGGCCAGGTCGCATAGCCCCGTCGGCCACCCCGGGTCCTCGGAGGCGGAGAGGCCTTCGAATCTTCCTCGTCTCGAAGTGGAGTCGCCTGGACATGTGAGTACTGTAGTCCTCCTGGACTCTCCTCCGGAAGAACCGGCATCGGGCCCGACGCCGTCGGGGGCTGCTGGGTCTTCTGAGTTTGGCCTCAGATTGACGACCTTGGAGCGCAGTATCGCTGCCTTCATGGACCAGCAGCGGGCACTGATCACCGGCCTCGCCAGTGCATCTGCCCCGACCACCGGGACGTCGACGCCCAAGTCGACCCCGGAGGCCGAGTCGATCCTCGAGTCCTTGAGAGCTCGAGTCGATCCTCGACCTAGGTCTCCCTCGGCCTCCCGTTCGGGACCGAGGTCCTCGACGCCGGCCTCGGCGTCGGGGCGGAGATCCCTGTCTCTCGCTCGCACGGAACCACTCGATTCCTCCTCGGAGGAGTCGGGCTGGGACACAGAGGAGGACGAGTCACCCAGTTCTTTTCAGACTCGGTGCGTCCCCTCCGACTCGCCCGAGTCGGAGCCTCGGAGACGGTCCTCGCCCCCCCCCCCCCCCGGAGGATACCCGGTTCTCCGACTTCGTGAGGGACATAGCCAAGGCTTTGGCCTTCCCCGCGGATCCGGAGGAGGAGCCTCGAGCCGAAGAGCTCGAGGCCCTCCAATACGACTCCCCTCCGAAGGAGGCCTTTACTGTGCCGGTTCCCCCGATGCTGGAGCGGCTACTCTTCCGCATGTGGGAGAGCCCGGCCTCGACGCCAGTGCTGAGTAAGCGGGTCGATTCTATGTATTGAGTTCGCAAGAGCCCCGGGTTCCAGAAGGCGCAACTGCCACACCATTCCATGGTGGTGGAATCGGCCATGCATCGGCTTAAGAGTCAAAAGATGCACTCCTCGGTGCCGCCGGGTAAGGAGGCACGGAACCTGGATGCCCTCGGTAGAAAGTGCTTCCAGGGCTCTATGCTTGCTTGTCGAGTCCAGACATACCAACTATATATGGGCATGTATCTTCGAGACCTGGCAAAGGAAATTGCCGGGTTCTCTGCTGGCCTCTCCGAGGAACCATTGCAGCGGTTCCAGGCGTTGTCCACGGGGATTCGAGAGTGTTCGAAGTTCATTTCTCGAGCAGCCTACGATGGCTTTGAAGCATCGGCTCGAGTGGCCGGTCATCCGACCTTGAGCCATGGGTGCAGGACAAGTTGGTCGATGTCCCTTGCAGAGGTGAAAACCTCTTTGGCAAGCCTATGGCTGAAAAGGCAGCGGAGCTCAAGTCCGAGACTCTCACCAGGACTCGCCTATCCAGAAAGACCTCTGCCCCTTCACAGAAGAGGAAGGGCTCGGGGAAAAAGCGTTTTTACCCAAGGAAGGTGTTGGCTTATAAGCAACACCACCCACAATATCAGGCCTCAGCCGCCCCCCATCAGGGACAGCAGCCTAAGAGGCAGGGGAACGGATCCCGTAGGCAGAAGGCCCCCAAGCCCACTACGCAGGCCCCGGCCCAGCAGGGTGGGGTTTTTTGACTATGCCAGCATAGCCTCTTCCCCTCAGGGGCCTTCGCTCAGCACGGGGGGCCGGCTGACCCACTTTGCCCACCGATGGTCTGCCATAACGTCCGATTCCTGGGTGCTGCGGGTGGTTCAAAAGGGCTACCTTTTGCATTTTCACCAGGTGCCCCCCCCCCCCTTCTTTCCAGGGGAGCCTCCAAGTCCCCCCCCCCCCTACACAGGAACTTGCTCCTTCAGGAGCTGCAAAGTCTGCTTCATGAACAGGCTGTGGAGCCAGTGCCCCAGCACCTGTGGGGTCACGGGTTTTACTCAAGGTACTTCCTGGTTCCAAAGAGAGCAGGAGGCCTCAGACCCATTCTGGACTTACGCAACCTCAACAAGTTCCTGCAGCGGGAAAAGTTCAAGATGCTTACCCTTGGAATCCTACTGCCCTACCTCCAGCAGGGAGATTGGCTATGCTCCTTGGATCTAAAGGATGCTTATACCCACATCCTTATCCATCCGGACCACCGGCAATATCTAAGATTTGTGGTGGCAGGGAATCATTATCAGTACCGCGTACTGCCCTTTGGCCTCTCCTCCGCTCCCAGGGTGTTCACGAAATGCCTGGCAGTGGTGGCAGCCTTCCTGAAGCTTCAAGGCCTCTTCGTCTTCCCCTACCTGGACGACTGGTTCATCCGGGCACGGTCTTCCCTAGAGGTCACTCGGGCCACTCAACACACAGTGGCTCTGCTTCAGCACTTGGGCTTCATCATAAACTTCGAAAAGTCCACTTTGCGCCCCTCTCAGGATCTCGAATTCATAGGAGCACGGCTGGACACTCTGCAGGCTTGGGCCTTCTTGCCTCTGGAACGGGCCAACAGGCTCATAGCTCTGGCCGACAGGTTCTACAGCGCGTCACCGGCCTCTGCCAGACAATTCCTGCAATTGCTCGGTCACATGGCCTCCACGGTCCATGTTACTCCGAATGCCCGCCTGCATATGCGACCTGCTCAGTGGAGCCTCCGCACTCAATGGCATCAGTCCACGGGGAGGCTGATGGACTCAATACAGATTTCCGACCGCCTGGTCTCCTCTCTGCAATGGTGGCTTCACCTGCCCAATCTGGTACTCGGCATGACTTTTCAGTCTCCTCCACCGTCCCAGGTGCTCACGACAGATGCCTCTCTTCTGGGATGGGGAGCGCATTGTCAAGGGATGTGCACTCAAGGCCTTTGGACACCTTGGGAAGCCGCCCAGCAGATCAACTTCCTGGAGCTGCGGGCGATCCGCCTGGCTCTGCGGGCCTTCTCTCACCTTACGTCTTGTCAGTCTGTGCTGGTGCAGACGGACAATCAGGTTGCCATGTTCTACGTGAACAAACAGGGGGGCACGGGCTCCCTCCTTCTATGTCGGGAGGCTCGGAGGCTGTGCTCTTGGGCAGTCGGTCACAACATCCTCCTCAAGGCTGTATACCTGCCCGGTGCAGGACAATAGCCTGGCAGACAAACTGAGCCGCATTCTGCAGCCGCACGAATGGAGGCTGAACCCCGCAGTGGCCCAGCAGATTTTCCGCCGGTGGGGATTCCCCACCGTGGATCTCTCTGCCAGTCCCCTGAACCGGCAGCTTCCCAGGTTCTGCTCACGGCACCCGCATCCTCTCAGAGTAGCGCCCGGATGCTTTCCTCATCTCGTGGTCCACGGGCCTACTGTATGCCTTTCCTCCCACGCCACTTGTGTCCCGGACGCTGTTCAAAGTTGTCCAGGACAGGGCCTCCGTGATCCTGGTAGCGCCCAGGTGGCCGAGACAACCCTGGTTCCCTCTACTCCTACAACTAGCGGTGGACGCCCCTCTTCCTCTGGGGTTTTCAGCCCGATCTCCTTACCCAGGATCAGGGTACTCTTCTGCACCCCAACCTCCGGGCCCTGCACCTGATGGCCTGGCTGCTGAAAGGGTAGTCCTAGCTCCGCTTCTGCTACCTCCGGAGGTGGAAGCCGTCGTCCTAGCGTCTCGGCGTCCTTCTACCCGAAAATCTTACGCCCTTAAATGGCGTCGCTTTTCGGTCTGGTGCTATCAGCGCTCTGAGGACCCCTTCGCCTGTTTAGTATCGGTGGTACTGCAATACTTGCTTCATCTCTCCGATCTGGGCCTCAAATCCAACTCTGTCAGAGTCCACCTCAGTGCCCTCTCCGCACATCATTCGCCGGTGGAAGGCCGGCCTCTTTCCTCGCACCCCTTGGTGGCGCGTTTTCTCAGAGGCCTCCTTCTGCTTAAGCCTCCGTTGCACCCTCCAGCTCCTGACTGGGACCTCAACGTGGTTCTGCAAAGGCTTACCAGTCCGCCTTTTGAACCCATGGCTACCTGTCCTCTTCGTTTCCTCTCTTGGAAAACTCTCTTCTTGGTAGCCCTTACCTCCGCTAGATGCGTCAGTGAACTACAGGCCCTAGTGTCGGAGCCCCCGTACACTACATTCTACAAGAATAGGGTTGTCCTTCGGACTCACCCTAAGTTTCTTACAAAGGTGGTCTCCCATTTTCACATCAACCAAGAGGTGATCCTGCCGACCTTCTTTCCCAGGCCACATACCAGCCGAGCTGAAACTGTGCTGCACACCCTGGACTGTAGAAGAGCCTTATCCTTCTACCTTGACCGTACGCGAGAGCATAGAAAAGCTGTCCAGCTTTTCGTATCCTTTGACCCCAATCAGTTGGGGGTGCTCGTCTCTAAGCGTACTTTGTCCATCTGGGTAGCTGATTGTATCGCCTGGGCTTATGGGGCAGCCGGCCTCTCCTTAGAGAGTCGAGTCATGGCTCACCGTGTCAGGGCGAAGGCTGCATCGGTGGCTCATCTCCGCTCTGTTCCGTTAGCAGACATCTGCCGGGCCGCTACTTGGTCTTCCAGCCAGACTTTTGCGGCTCATTACTGCCTGGAGAGGGAGTCCCGCAGGGACAGTGCTTTCGGACAGGCAGTCCTCCACAATCTCTTTGAGGTCTAAGCAACTCCTACCCTCCGGCCCTGGTGTTGGGCTACCAGCCGGATTCGTATTCAGAGAAGATTCCTTCCTTCTGTACTGTTGAGCTTGAGGGAGCTCTTTTAGGCTTGAGTTCTCCGGTAGCCTTAAGCTTGGGAGTACCATAAGTGAGGACAGACTTCCTGCTTGGTCCTGGAGAAAGAGTAGTTACTCACCTGTAACAGGTGTTCTCCAGGAGCAGCAGGAATCGGTCCTCACAGCCCTCCCTCCTCCCCTTGGAGTTGCGGTCATTTTTAGTATATGATTTTGCTAACCTTTTTCGCTGTCTTTTCGCTATGTCATCAGACTGAGCAAGATGACACCCTTGGGCGGGAAGGGGACCGCGCATGCGCGCTGCAATTCCCAAAGGCTTTCTTCGAAAGCTGGGGAAAATTGCTCCGCGAGGGCTCCGTCGGCTCCGACGTCACCCATAAGTGAGGACTGATTCCTGCTGCTCCTGGAGAACCCCTGTTACAGGTGAGTAACTACTCTTATTTGGAAGAATCACTTAGGGCCCGATTTTCAAAAGGCATTTACATGGTTTATAGCTCAGTAAACCATGCAAATGCCTTAAATGGGGATATTCAATGACACTTACACGGTTAGTGCCATTGAATATTCCCTCCTAACTCCCCTACGTGCCCAGATGCTATCTGGTCATCTTCGGGCGTTCCAGGGCAGAGCAGAGGCAGCGAGAAGAGATAACCAGCCAGGAGCGATATTGCTTGCTGCCTGGTTAGTGAACTGTGCTGAAAGGATAGGTGAGGAAAAACCTTGCCTATCTTCAAGGTGCAGGAGCTAATCGGGCAGCATGCAATATCTCTGCTGCCCAGTTAGCTTTGGCGGCTTCCGCTGTGTGCAGCGATCCCCAGATATTTAATTAATTAATTTATTAATTTATTTATTTAATACACACTTATATACCGCCACTTCCAGCGATCAGCAGCGGTTTGATTCATCTTTGGGGGTTGTCTAATCAAGACTTGGGAGGGGATAGTAAATACATAGATCTGAGGGTGGGTCACAGCACTCACGGTTAGTGTCTTGGGGAATGGATTACACATTTTTACATTTATATATACATATTTACATATTTTTACATATAGCGGTTAGAGGGCTGAAATGTGGGCTATGCGCTGATGAGGCATATAACCCTTCTAAAATACAGAGGATACTGCACACCTGGGAGAAGATTTTGTGAGCTGAGTCCAAAGTGGAGCTTTTTTATCTCATTACTAAGCAATATGTGTGTCATAAAACAGCACATCACTCTGTTAACCCCAGTCCTACAGTAAAGCCATGTTTGTAGCATTATGTTGTGGGAATGTTTTGCAGCAGCAGGAGCCTGGACGTTTGTGAATATTGAAGGGAAGGGGAAAGGATTTGAGATTTTAGCCGACACCCTTTTCAGTGGTAGCTCAAGACACGTTTATGTTCAGATATGACAGGTATCTTTCTATTCCTGGAGGGCTTAAAATCTAAATTTGTACATGAGGCAAACTTAAATTGCAAGCCTTCCAGGAACAGGAAAGTAGCTGCCGTACCTGAATATAATTTGCCGTGAGCTAAAATCTGAAATCCCTTTCCCTTCCTTTTGATCTGCATAATGCTGCCTCCACCATGCTTTACTGTAGGAATGGGTGGATAGGTAGACTAAGAAAGTACAGGCAGATCTAGAGGAAAACTCGATAGTCTGCCATAGACCTAGGACTTGGGAGAACTATGATGCTAAATACAAAGCAAAAACAGAGTGGCTCAAGAAGAAGAAATGAATATCCTCTAATAGTCCAATCAAAGCCCAGACCTGAATTCAATAGAAAATCTAGGAAAGACTTGACAACTGCAGTCCCCAGACAATGTCCAGACAACTTGAAAGAGCTTGAACTATTCTATCAAGAAATCTGGACACGAAATGCAGCATCCCATCGTGCAAAGTTAGTAGACGCTTAACCTATATGATTTATGCCTGTTATGCTGCAAAAGGAGTTTCTACCAAGTTTTGAATCACGGTATGTGAAGTCAAGCAGGCAAGACCTTTTTGGTTTCCTTTTTTTGGATACTTCTATAACTGTTTTTATGGTGTTAAAATCTAATCTGTTGTGTTTTAATTCGTTGTGAATTGTGTTATTTTAGTCAACAGAATCTGAAAAATCTATGTGAAGTTTAGCAAGGCACTAATGCACACACTGCTTATTCTGGTGCTTCTCAGCCCTCATGGAGGCATACCTAGCAGTCAGGGTTTCATGATTGCCACCATGAATATGCTTGAGAGAAATTTGTATACAATGGGCCTCTAGTCTATGCAGATTTATTTCATGCATATTAATTGTAGTAATCCTGAAAACTTGACAGGCTAGGTATGCCTCCAAAAAAGGGTTGAGAAGCTTTGGTTTATTCAATCCCACTACATTTTTCACTCTAGCAAGAAATCGCACACCACACTAATTTAGGGCACAGTTTTGAAGATAGATGATTGGGTAATAGGTGACTGAACAGGAGCTCAAGTGGAGATATAAAAGGGGTATTGAACACTGTTAGGGAGGAGGCACACTGACTAGGAGGTTGTTTTCTATCAGCTGGAAATTATCACTCAGACTGATTTCTATATCAGCATTACTGTAGCTGTGATATTTTTTTCATCATGTTTAGATTGGCAAAAGCTACTGTATAACATGGGAAATTGTCACACTGTTCAGTTTCATTATTACATTTGATAGTTTATTTTCTAAAGACCAAGCTTTCCCAATGTACTGGAGTGGAGGCGTAGCCTAATGGTTAAGAACATTTGGCTTGGGAACCCAGAGACCAGGGTTCAATTCCCACTAGCACTCCTTGTGGCCTTGGGCAAGTCACTATTGCCTCAGAAAAATCCAAGTTATCAATGTCCCTGTTTAATGTACATTACCAAGTTTAAGTTTTAATGTAAACCGCTTTGATTGAAACGATAAAGCGGTATATAAAGCCTGTTAAATAAAGAGTGGAGGAGTAGCCTTGTGGTTAGATCAACTGCCTAGTACCCAGAATATCAAGGGTTCAATTCCCACTGGCACTCCTTGTGACTTTGGGCAAGTCACTTTACCCTCCATTGCCTCGGAAGAAAAGGCTGGCAATCTACTTCCGGTGATACATTGCCAAGAAAACCCAGAGGTAGCTGGGTCGCTATGAGTCAACATTGACTTGATGGCACATAAAATAAATTTCCCCATTTGTCATCTTGACCCTCAGAGTTGTATAACAGCTGTTGTAGTAGGTCTTTCCTCAAGGATCCATTCTTTTTTTAAACCCTTCTGACACTGCTGATTGTAACTCTCCTTGAACTACTACTAGAAAGATGTGAACTAAATACTACTAAATAAATAAAATTCCATCTTTTCCTCATATAACACAAGTCATCTTTGTAGATACCAGAAGAAACTATGCTTCTGTTTAATCTAGACTTCTAATATAATATTTTGATAATCTGATGTCTCAATATAATTCATTATGACAATAATTGCTAGTGTGGAAGGGGTTATAGGCAATAATATTGCATATATTGCATAACCAAGGTTTTTTTTTGTTTTTCTTTAGCCTTGATCCATCTGTTGTTAACATATCGGATGAAATGGCTAAAACTGCACAGTGGAAAGCTTTGTCCATGAGTACTGAGAATGCTAAAGTAACCAGATCTAGCACAAGGTATCTTAACTCTTCATTTACCCTTTTTCTGTTGGCAGAGTTCATGGATTGTGATTGGCCGTTTGTGCTATTAAGTTTCCTCACAGGGCACTTGAAATCTTCTTCCTCTCATCTTAAGAAATCAGATAAAAACCTGTTTTCCCTTGCCTGAATCCTTATTTTGTTTTCAGTCTTTGTTTACTTGAACACTTATGCTTTTCGAATAGCAGAATATATTTTTCCAAAGCGGGTAACAATCTACACATTAAAAAAAGTCAAGATGGGCCAAATGTCTCACCTGGGTACGCATAATGAGTCTACAGTCCAAGCATGCTCCCAAATTCTTAACCTCTGAAAGTAACAACCTAGAGATATCTGCCACCATACAAAGTTCAACCTGTGGGGCAGGAGCACAACCCTCTGAAAAATCTTTTTTTCTAATTCAGAGCTGATTTGTTCTATATCATCCATAGCCTCATATTAGCCATACAGTTAACCAATGTTGCTTGTGCAGAACTTACATCTTCCTGAACTAGAAAAAACAGACAGCAGCATACATTTGAAAGTTGAGGCCTGACTCCAAAAAGCATTGCCACAATGGAAGCATGTAAATATTAAATAAGCAGAAAGGGGGAAAATCAGGTGATGTGGTGAGCCAGGATAGACGTGTTCTCCCCGGGCTCTGAGCTGCTCCCTCCAGGGTTCCTTCCTTTGGCCCATCGCACTCTCTGCATATAACCCGGAGTGCCCCTGCACACATCAATCAATTACACAGAGCGACCAGGGTTTTTCCAAGTCTGATGGCAACCAAGGAGCTGAGAAGAGACGAGCCCAAGTCCAGTGAATCCAAGATGGCAGATGTGCAGCCTGGCAGTCCTAACCCTTTGAACTCTTCTAACCTGGTGGATGATGTCACTGCAGCTGTGGTCCATGCATTGGGTGGATATTTTGATCAGTTGGCCACGGCCACGATCACGATCGAGTCTGTTCCCACTCTCTGGAGCTTTTCCAGGCAAGGTTGGATGAGGCCGAGGTCCTGGGTCTCTGTACTGGAGGATTCCTTGCATAGCCTAGAGTGTGTGGCTGCGCTCAAAACTCTGTTTTCCCAATAAACTGAGCGATGACCTCGAAAGTCGAGATCGTCCGAAGAGCATTTACTTTATAGGCATACCAGAAAGTATTCAGGAAAACGAATTGAAAGGCTTTATAGAATCCTTGTTACCCCTGAGCCTTGCTTTGGAACCTCCTAATGGTGGTATGTCTGGAGCGGGTGCACTGAGTAGCCCTGCTGAAGAACTCTGATCTATGGCCCAGAGTTAATGTTGGCTTGCTTTCTGAGTTATGCCCATAAAGAGGTAGTTCTTCGAACTGCCCAAAGGAAGAATGCCGTGGAATACGAAGGACAAAGTGTTGGTCTTTCAGGACTTTTCCATGCCATAGCAGCGTGTCTTCTGTATCTTCTGTAAGTTTGTACTTTCCTTGCAGATCTAAAGGTCTGGTTACATGATGCAAGGTTCCACATTAGGAACCACTGTATGGAATAAATTGCAGCCTACGTGCAGCTATGTGCTCAGAAACAAGCTAGCAATGGCTAGAAGAAACAGAAAGAAGCCATAAGAGACAGGCTGGGTGTACTGGATGAAAGAAAACATGATGTGATAAGCAAATACAGACAGTGAGATGCCAACACTGTGTCTGGTAAATGTGTAAAGAACAAAGTACAAGGATAGTGAAAGAACAGCAACTGCAAATAAGGGAGCACCTGCCATGGAGAAACTGCTAAGAAATGGGCTATAAAAGAGGTATCTGTGACAAGCATAGCAGGAGAGCAGTGAGACAGAACACGAAGGTGAACTGTATCTGTCTCTCTGACTCCCTCTTTATCTTCATCTTTTATTTTCTCTATCTAGCATCTAACTTGCTTTATTCCTATATTACCTGTGCTTTTGGAATCACGGCCGGGCTCTGCAGATATAAGTAATGCAATTAAGTGTGCTGTTTGAAATTGTGATGTATGTGGGAATAAAATGAAAAGCATTATTGCTAATGGTGTGTCTGTTCTGTCCTGAGACTGGCAAGGCACAGGGAGGGAGACTGTCAGGGAAGTACCACTACAAGAGTCTTTTATAGGGAAATAGAAGATAAGGTAGTGTGCTCAGGACTCCTGTAGGAAGGGGGGGGGGAGCCAACGCCACCACTCAGGAAAAAGATTTAGGCATCATCCGTGGATAACATGTTGAAACCCGCCATCAAATGTGCAGCGGCGGCCAAGAAAGCAAATAGAATGCTAGGAATCATAAGGAAAGGAATGGAGAATAAAACAAAGGATATTATAATGCCTCTGTGTTCCATGATGCAACCGCACCTTGAATATTGTGTGCAATTCTGGTCGCTGTATCATAAAAAGGATATAGCATTATTAGAAAAGGTACAGAGAAGAGCCACCAAAATGGTAAAGGGGATGGAAGGGATACCCTTATGAGGAGAGGCTAGAAAGGTTAAGGCTCTTCAACCTAGAAAAGAGCCGGCTGAGGGGAGATATGATAGAGGTATATAAATTAACGAATGGAGTGGAACGGGTAAATGTAGATCAATTATTTACATCATAAAAATATAGAAAGACCAGGGACATGCAATGAAACTATAGTTTATGCAAAAGTAACCCATATAAGACTAATAAGAGAAAATATTTTTTCATTCAACACGTAATCAAACTCTGGAATTCGTTACTGGAGGATGTAGTAAAAGCTGTTAATGCAGCTGGGTTTAAAAAAGGTTTGGACAAGTTCCTGGAGGGAAAGGTCCATAAACATTAAAGGGGATCCAGGAAATCTACTGCTTGTCCCAATACAAGCATCATGGAACCTGTGTCTTTTGGGGAAACTGCTAGGTACTTGTGACCTAGATTAGCCACTGTTGGAAACAGGATACTGGGCTTGATGGACCTTGGTCTGACCCAGTATGACATGTTCTTATAACTTTTGGAGAGCATGCCATTTTTGTTCTTTTACTTGACTTTTTTTCCTTTTCCCTTTTTTTCCTAGTTTCTGGTATTGTACCTATTTTCCTCCTTTTCCTTGTGCATCTAATGGGCAGTGTTGTGAGCAGTCATGGAATAATGGCTGCCCTCCTGCTTGTTCAACTTTCTATGCTGATCAGGTTTATGGGGCCCCGCATAAGAACATAACATAAGAACATAAGATATGCCATACTGGGTCAGACCAGGGTCCATCAAGCCCAGTATTCTGTTTCCAACAGTGGCCAATCTAGGTCATATGTACCTAGCAGTATCCCCAAGAGACACAAGTTCCACAATGCTTGTACTGGGTCACGCATTGATATCTTTGGTCACTTCTTAATAATGGTTTATGGACCTTTCCTCCAGGAACTTGTCCAAACCTTTTTTAAACCCAGCTACACTAACAGCCTTTACTACATCCTCCGGTAACAAATTCCAGAGTTTGATTACATGTTGAGTGAAAAAATATTTTCTTTAATTAGTCTTAAATAGTTTACCCTGTAGCTTCATTGCATGTCCCCTAGTCTTTCTATATTCTGATAAGGTAAACAATCGATCTACGTTTACCCGTTCCACTCCGTTCATTAATTTATAGACTTCTATCATCTCTCCCCTCAGCCGTCTCTTTTCCAGGTTAAAGAGCCCTAACCTTTTTAGCCTTTCTTCATAGGAGTATCCTTCCATCCCCTTTACCATTTTGGTGGCTCTTCTCTGAACCTTTTCTAAAATCGCTATATCCTTTTTAAGATACGGCGACCAGAATTGCACACAATATTCAAGGTGCGGTCTCACCATGGAACGATATAGAGGCAGTATCAGATCTTTTGTTTTATTTTCCATTCCTTTCCTTATCATAACTAGCA
The DNA here is from genome assembly GCA_033557465.1 of Ichthyophis bannanicus. Taxonomy (NCBI): domain Eukaryota; kingdom Metazoa; phylum Chordata; class Amphibia; order Gymnophiona; family Ichthyophiidae; genus Ichthyophis; species Ichthyophis bannanicus. The sequence continues at coordinate 659,417,063 of CM066031.1, forward strand.
TTCTATTTGCTCTCTTGGCCGCCGCTGCACACTGGGCCGAGGGTTTTAACATGGTATCCACAATGACCCCTAAATCTTTTTCCTGGGTGGTGGTTCCTAATGTGGAACCTTGCATCGTGTAACCATAGTTTGGGTTGTTCTTCCCTAGGTGCATAACCTTGCACTTGTCCACATTAAATTTCATCTGCCATTTTGATGCCCAGTCTTCCAATTTATCAAGATCCTCTTGCAATTTTTCACAATCCTCCTGGGTTTTAACAACTTTAAATAGTTTTGTGTCATCTGCAAATTTGATAACCTCACTCGTTATCCCACTTTCCAGGTCATTTATGAATATGTCAAAAAGCAGCGGACCCAGCACAGATCCCTGGGGTACACCACTATTCACCTTTCTCCATTGGGAAAATTGGCCATTTAGCCCTACCCTCTGCTTTCTATCTTTTAACCAGTTCCTGATCCACAATAGTACACTGCCTCCTATCCCATGACTCTTTAGTTTTGCCAAAAGTCTCTGATGAGTGGACCTTGTCAAAGACTTTCTGAAAGTCCAGATACACAATATCAACCGACTCACCTTTGTCCACCTGTTTATTCACTCCTTCAAAAAAACATAACAGATTAGTAAGACAAGATCTTCCTTGTCTAAAGCCATGTTGGCTGTCTCCCATTAGGTTGTGACTATCTACATGCTGAGTAATTTTATTCTTTATGATGGTTTCTACCATTTTTCCTGGTACTGACGTCAAGTTCACCGGTCTGTAGTTTTCCGGATCACCACATAGCCAGTGTGTTTGGGTTTTTTCTCCTCTGTTGAACTTAGGATACATGGCACTGATGAAGGCTGTGGTCTAAGCGTAGCCCTGCTGATTCTTATCAACGAGACCAAGGGCTGGATTTGTTGTCCCCTTTCCTGGTGATCCCTCCCACTTTGGCCAGGGTATTGCCCTTTGGTATGCAATTTTGAGGGCCTGTAAGTGGGGAGAGCTGGACACCTCTGGAGACCCATCATTCAAGAGTGTGGACTATTTTGCTATGGATACGGACTGCTGTGGGGCCGTCAGTCATAGTCCATGTTTTTGAAAATGTCAACAGCTTCTTGTTATCTCTTATGAACATTCCTAGCCCTCGGGACTAAAATCGCAAGAGGGAAACAAGGTTTTGGTTTGAGCAGGAAGGCTTGGGATTTGCATGCATGTTGAATGTGAATGTGGGTTGACTGGGCAGGAGGATTTTTTGAGGTCACGTGTTATTGATTTGATACACTCCTTCCTTTACTATTTTTCTTCTTTGTCTCATTTTCTTATTTATTTATTTATTTAACAGTTTTTATATACTGACTTTCTACAAATCAAGACGGTTTACAGGGAACATAACAGTATATTTCAACTGAATACATTGTAACATTAGAACACAGCGTAACTGATAACAAGAACTTACTCAATATGGGGGGGTTAAGAACTATTTACATGGCTGCTTAGAGACTTCTTTGGAGCACTTTGAATTTTAGGGCTGGGTGGGGATATTATTTTGATCAGGAGCACAACATCTACTTATTTGTAGAGTGCTTGAGGGAGCTGAACCTCTGTATGTGCCTGAGTGGAAGGGGAAAACTTGTCATCTGGTGAATGTTGTGTGGAGAGAGAGGATAGGACAATTGAAAGGGCAGTGGATGTGTGTGCTTCTATAGTGCATAGGGAATTGTTGAGCGGTTTGGGGTGTAGATGGGGGACATGGCAAACTGATAAAGTGAGTTGATAAATGGGGGGAACCTTGGGGGGGGGTCTTCAGCATATGACAGTGCAGTGTAGGAAGGGAGGAAGCTAGCAGCTTCAAAGGATCCGGGGGGGGGGTATTGGAGAGGGAGAGGGTGGTCGTCTGGGGTCTTGCAGTGGGTAGGGTATATGTGGGTTGTTTCTAGGGGGAAGGGGCTCTTTGGTGTAGATGTCTGGTCTCTCCCACCAATGGGGCTGGGATCAGGGTGTCCCTAGGCTGGGAGGACCTGACTGCTTTTTTTGATATTTTTACATATGCCATACTGGCCTAAATTGGGCGTAGGTTGACATCTAAAGGGTTGCACATCTTAACTTGGAACGTGTGGCATTGGTTCCCCTATTAAATGCCACAAGATACTGAAGGATTTGCGAGATAAGAGAGTAGATATAGCTTTCCTCCAGGAGACACATATGACATGGGAGCATGACAAATTGAAACGCTGGTGGGTGGAGGGGGTTTAGGGTGCCTTTCCAGAGTGGTCATTTTATTGAAGAAGAATAGTGGTTTCCTGGTTGAGCAAACTATTGTGGACCCTGGTGGCAGGAATATCTTTTTGGTGGTAAATTGAAGAGTAGGTCCATTCTCTTGGGCAAGATCTATGGGCCTAATGCTTTTTGACCATGATATTCACAATAAACTAATACAGACTGTCACTCTGAAAGTGGATGCCCACATCTTAGGTGGTGGTTTCAATTGTATATTGGATGAAGAATTGTATAGGTCCTCTGGCTTGTCCCTAGATACCTCATGGCAGCAATGATGGCTACTCGGTCTGTATGAAGGATATGATTTATTAGACACCTGGAGGGTTCTAGACCTCACTGAAAGATTACACGCATCTCTCTAAAGCACATGATACTTGGTCCAGAATAGATATTCTCATCTACAGTCCATTGCTAAGGGTTATGGCAGAGGCATGGATTGGCCTCATGGAGATATCTAACCATTCAGTGGCTTGGTTGGAAGTCCAGGATCCGGACCACAGGTGGTTTAATCGCCCATGGCACTTTCCTGTTTAAATGTATGAGGACGTTGGTTTAAAAACGTAACTCTTGAGCCAATGGGCTTACTTTGAGGAAACCAGTGGGGGGCACATGAATAGCCCTGTTTTATTCTGGGAAATGTCAAAGGCCTACCTTCATGGGCTTATTGCCTATACTACGAGGGTTGCTATTTATATTTCTGGCCTTAGCAACAGTAAGTGTTGCCAGGCGCCATCCAATGGTTCCATTGGAACACTGACATTGTTGAACATAACCTTATTCATAACATTTTATCATTTGAGCGCGATTTGTTGTTTACAGTAACTTGAAAAATTCATCTCGGGCGAAAAATGGAATTAACTCGAACATTTTTGTGCTATTATTTTTCATAACTTTTGACATGGATTATCAAGACGAGTGCATCGACTGACTTCTCGGACTGGGAATCCAATGGGGACACATCCCCGGAGACCCTCACCCACCGGGATCTTCCGTCGGACCCCTCGCTGCCTGGTCTCCAGCGGCGTTCACCGCCTGAGGACACCTCCTTTTTGGTGTTTATTCGGGATATGGCTCGGGCCCTCAACCTGGTCACCCAGGCCGAGGAGGACCATTGTGCTGGAGAACTCGATATTCTTCAGTACGAGGCCCCACCCAGGGAATCCCTCACCGTGCCCGTGCTGCCGATCCTCTCCCGGCTATTGCTCTGTATGTGGGAGGCCCCGGCCTTGGTTCCCATTTTAAGCAAGTGCCTTGACACAATGTACAAGGTGCAGCGAGGGCCAGGCTTCCGAAAGACCCAACTTCCACACACCTCGATGGTGGAATCAGCCATAAGGAAACAGAAAAGCCCGAAGTCCCATTCATAGGTCCCGCCAGGCTGAGAATTGAGAGTGCTTGATGCCCTGGGCCGCAAGGCCTATCAAGGTTCCATGCTCTCTTGTCGCATCCAGGCATCCCAATTATATATTGGTATGTTCCTCCGCAACTCGGCAAAAGAACTTGGAGGTTTCTCTGCGGGCCTCGAGGGCGAGCCCCTCGACAGGTTCCGCACCCTGTTAAAATCAGTGGCTGATTGCTCCAAGTATATCTCTCCAGCCTCCTATGATGGCTTCTAGACTTCGGCTCTGGTGGCGGCCGCGGGCATTGGAGCCCGCCGCCAGGCTTGGCTCCAATCTTCGGATTTGGAGCAGTGGGTGCAGGAGAAGCTCCTGGACATGCCCTGCTTCAGTGAACAACTTTTGGGTAAGCCAATGGAGGAGAAGGCTGTGGAGATCGAGACGGAGTACGTCACTAGAATCTGTCTCTCCTGCGAGACTATGCTGCCTCGGAAGAAGCAGCCTGCCCAAGAAGCCCTTCTTCCCCAGGAAAGGTCTCCAATACCGTGGCTACCCACCGTACCTGGCTAACCCCACGCCGACTACGTCTGCGCAGGGGAAGCCCAGCCAAGGCCACCGTAAACCAAAGGACCCGAAGGCCCAGACGCCAGCTCCTCCACACCCCCCTTAGGGGTTTCGCTGCCAGCAGCATAGCCCCTTGCCCTCTGGCGATACAGCAGCCCATGGGAGGACACCTGTCCTGCTTCGCCCCGTCATGGGCACTTATCACCTCAGACACCTGGGTCCTCCAGGTCATCCGGGAGGGCATCACCTCCACTTCGACAGGCTTCCAACCCCTTTCTCCCCGGCGGAGCCTCCTTGACTCCCCGCACACCAGCTTTTGCTGCAGCGGGAATTACACTCCTTCCTTGCCCAACGGGCAGTCAAGAAGGTCCCTCCCCACCTTCAAGGTCGGGGCTTTTATTCCCGGTACTTCCTCGTCCTGAAAAAGACGGGGGTCTGCGGCCCATCCTCGACCTCTGCAGGCTAAACAAGTTCCTGGTGTGGGAGAAATTCAAGATGTTATCTCTTGGCGTGCTGCTGCCCTTCCTCCGGCAGGGTGACTGGCTATGCTCCTTGGATCTAAAGGACGCTTATGCCCATATCTTGATCCACCCCCAACGCAGGCAGTACCTGCATTTCAGGGTGCAAGGAGAGCACTTCCAGTACAGGGTGCTCCCCTTCGGCCTTGCATCCACTCCACGGGTCTTCACAAAGTGCCTTGTCGTGGCCGCCGCTCACCTTTGGCGCCAGGACGTGCCGGTGTTTCCCTACCTCGACGACTGTCTCGTTACGGGCTCCTCTGTCGAGGAGGCCGGCAAGTGATGATGTGCACTGTCCTCCTCTTGGAGAGCTTGGGGTTCTTGGTCAACTACCCAAAGTCTCACCTCGAGCCGGCACAGGCTCTCGAGTTCATCGGGGCACACCTCGATACTCGACAGGCCATGGCCTTCTTACTGGTGGATTGCTCCACCCACCTCCGGGCTCTGGCTGCTCACATCCAAAGCATCCACCAGGTCACTGCTCGGTCCATGCTACGTCTCTTGGGCCACATGGCCTCAACCGTACATATGGTTCCTCACTCCTGTCTGCACATGCGGACCACCCAGTGGTGTCTCAACTCCCAATGGAGTCAATCCCTCGGACACCTCAGGGACCCCATCAGGGTTCTTCCCGGTCTTCGTTTGTCCCTGAACTGGTGGCAAAACCCTCGCAACCTCCTGCGAGGATTGCCCTTCCAGGCCCCACAGCACAATGTAGTACTTTCCACAGATGCTTCCCTGTTAGGGTGGGGAGCCCATTGCGGGTCTCTTTGCATGCAGGGGCAGTGGTCACCTGTGGAGGCTCAGCAGCAGATAAACCTGCTCAAGCTCCGGGCCATCCGGTGGGCCCGGAGGGCCTTCGAGAATGTCCTCAGCGGGAAGTCGGTTCTGGTGCAGACCAACAACTGGGTAGCGATATTTTACAACAAAGAAGGGGGCAAGGGGTCACGCTCCCTCTACAGGGAAGCAGTCCTCATCTGCTCTTTTGCTGCCTGGCGGAGGATGTCCCTCAAGGCGACATACCTCCTGGGTTAGGAGAATGGCCTGGTGGACAGGCTCAGCAGAATCCTTCGCCCCCATGAGTGGCACCTGGATCCCAGAGTGGCAGGCTGGCCGTTTCTACACTGGAGCACTCCAGCAATGGACCGCCAGCCCCCAGAACACACAACTCCCTCGCTTCTGTGGACCGGTGCTGCACCCAGGCAGGGAGGGCCCTGATGCATTTCTCCTGGACTGGTCCTCTAGTCTCCTATATGCATTCCCTCCTTTCCCTCTCATTGCGAGGACTGTATTCAAGGCTCAACAGGACGGGGCATCGCTGATTCTCATGGCCCCCTTGTGGCCTCTACAGTCTTGTTTCCCACTCCTGCTCCGGCTGTTGTCGGAGCCTCCGATTCCCCTGGGCTCTGCCAGGGACTTGGTGATGCAGGAGGAGGGTTGGGTACTACACCCGAATCTGCCCTCCCTATCCCTCACGGCCTGAGGGCTGAACAGGTCTCTCTAGCCTCTCTGACCCTTACGGAGGAGGTCAAGGAAATCCTCCTTGCCTCGAGGAAGGACTCCACTAGGCGGGCTTACACTTTTAAGTGGAAACGCTTCTCCGTCTGGTGCTCGGAGCACCAGATTGACCCCTTCTCATGCCAGGTTCGGTGGATTCTCCAGTACCTTCTCCACCTCTCGAGGGAAGGGCTGAAGTCAAACTCTGTTAGGGTTCATTTGAGCACCATATCGGCTAATCATCTCCCTATCGAGGGAAAGCCTCTCTCGGGGCAACCACTAGTCTCCCGCTTCATGCAGGGCCTTTGTTATCCAAGCCGTCCATCCATCCCCCTCCGGCAGAATGGGACTTGAACGTGGCGCTCACGCAGCTAACTCATCCACCCTTCAAGCCAAAGGCGACGACGTGTTCGCTCTGGCATTTGTCCTGGAAGGTGGCCTTCCTGGTGGCACTGACCTCTGCTCGCCGAGTCAGTGAGCTTCAGGCGCTCATGGCTGGTGCCCTTTACACCAGGTTTTATCAGAACAGGGTGGTCCTCCGGATGCATCCTAAGTTCTTGTCCAAGGTTGTGTTGGCTTTTAATCTCAACCAAGAGATAGTGCTCCTGACCTTCTTCCTGAGGGCCCTTTGCCTATCAGGCGTCGGCGGCTCTCCACACACTCGACTGCAAGCGGGCCCTCGCCTTCTACTTGCAGCGTATCCATACCCATCACAAGTCTGACCGGCTCTTCGTGACCTACAATACCAATAGACAGGGGCAAACAGTCACCAAGCGCACCCTCTCTGTTTGGGTGGCGGACTGCATCGCGTTCGCCCATGTGAAGGCAGGCGTCCCTCTGGATTGTCAAGTCACTGCACATGGGGTCCGGGCCAAAGCGGTCTCGATGGCCTCGCTGCGCTCCGTGCCCATGATGGATATCTGCTGGGCGGCAACCTGGTCTTCTACGAATACCTTCGCTGCCCACTACTGCCTGGAGAGGGAGTCCCACCGGGACAGTGCCTTCGGCTAGGCTGTACTCTATAATCTATAATCTGTTTGGGGTAAAAGCAACTCCTGCCCTCCAACCCTTCTTCACGGCTACCTTAGGGCTTCGCCCCGAGGACTCTGGCTCCTTCTCATGGCCTCGCAGAGGCGTTCTTTGGTTACAGGTTCGGTAGCTTGTATCTAGGGGGTCCCATAAGTGAGGACTAACTTCCTGCTTGTTCCTGGAGAAAGCGTAGTTACTCACCTGTAACAAGTGATCTCCACGAAAAATCAGGAATGAGTCTTCACATATGGGTACGTTGGTACCGACGGAGCCTGCGCGGGAACGCTCCCCAGCATCCAAAAAGAAAGCTTTTGGGAGCATCCCACGCGCATGCGCGCTGCCTTCCCGCCCATTTACTTCCCTCTCATTAGTTTTCCGTGGAGCCGGCAGGACGTCTTCCTGTCACCACAGAAAATTTTTCTTTTTATTCTTAGTTTTTTTGTGGTCGTGTCTGCCTTCCCTCGATGCCACTGGTACCGCCGGTGCTTTTCTTTCTTTTTACTAAAGATTTTCTTCTTTTCTTAGAAATTTTTTCCTGTTTAGTGCCTGACGGTTTCTAGGCCACTAGGCCTCTATCCTTCCATTATGGAAAAGCCAGCCACTATCCTTAAGAAATGCTCAAAGTGTGGCGGTACAAATATTTTTTCAGACACTCATACTTGGTGTCTAAAATGTTTAGGTCCTGACCATTGCCCTCTGGAGTGTCTCTCCTGCTGGAGCTCAAACAGAAGAAGTCTTCAGGATCGAGCACAACTCGATACCCGGTTCACATCGCACTCGATGTCACCAGCTAGAATATCTTCTTCACAGGATCAGGTAACCAAACAAAAGTCTGTAAAGACTAGCCAGTCCTCGAGTGGTAGATCTCCTTCTCAGCATCGAGATGGCCCCTGGCCTTGCCCTCGAGGGCATTTTGGCAATAAAGCCCCGGCGGGAGTCTTTGGGCTCCAAACATCAACGGGGCTTCAGGTTGTTCCCGGGGTTCTTACCTCGATGAACATACCTGGGCCATGCTCGGTGGTTGTGGCCTCTTCGAGCGGTACCGACACCCCGGCATCGACTATGGTGATGGATGAAACACTCCTCACCGATGAACGTAGTCTAGCACTCTCGGCTACTTCGGCACCACTAGAGTTGCTGCAGACCGTTCCTCGAGTATCTGTATCGGCTCCGGTACCGGTATCGGCATCGGTGTCAGTACCGTCCATGCTTGCTTCGACAGACTCACTTCCTTCGATGGCGAGCCTGGAATCGATCTCTAGCATGGAGGATTCGGTACCGACTTGTCTCGGTACCGACTGAGGTCTGTACCGAAGACATTGCTTTAAAGAAAATCCGATGCTTCATCCTTTCCAGTGTTCCGATCCCGATGACTGGGATGAATCCATCGGTACCAAGGCTGATTTTTCAACAAGTCTAGCCTTTACCCCTCATTTTAGAGGGTCCTCCTCGGGGGAGATTTCTTTTCAAGCTTTTCTGCTTGATATGGCAAAGTTACTTGCCATTTCTATACCTAGTAAAGGATCCCTACCAGGGGATTCAGAGACACTGCAATTCCCCTGGATTCCAAAGGAGGTGATAATGTTTCCTTTGCATCAGATCTTACAAGATCTACTGTTAAGAATGTGAAAAACTCCTTTAACGGTATCCCCACATTCTAAGACACTTGACACCAAGTTCAAGGTGCCACCTTCTCCAGGTTTTCAAAAGACTCAACTTCCTCATCATTCTATTGTTGTAGAATCATCAATGAGGCATATTAAGAGTGCAAAGAAACACAATTCTATCCGCTAGGTCATGAGTCTAGGACTTTAGATGCCTTTGGACGTCGATGCTTCCAGGCATCCATGCTTTCAGCAAGAATTATCTCATATATTTTTTATATGGGATTATCTCTTGAAGAGGTCACAAAGCACTTAAAGTTCCCGCCCACCCTACCCCTCACCCCACCCACCCCAGGGGCTACATTGCCTATATAGTGGTCACATACGTGCCATTTGTCGTTCCTAACTTGGGTAACGCCCACATCTTCAACTTTTCTTATTATTATTCTTCCTCTTCTGGGACTGCTTAATCAACATGTCGTGTATTCAGTGCAATAACTGTGGTACTTTCATTCAAAGAAGAATCATTTGGAGCCTAAGAGCTTGTCCTATATGCCTAAAGTCAGCTGCCATGCTGACTTTAGGCATATAGGACTCTACTAAGGAAAGACCTAGCAGCCATGCATAAAGAAGTGTCTCTACTGAGGGAGGAACTGGCTGCAATGAAGCGCACCTCTTCTAGGATACAAACTGAACAAAGTCCACCACCGCTCCCACAAAGAATCAAACATCCCAGGAACAAATGGATCACAGTGGGTTCCGGAAGATTGCGACCTGTAACGCAGAGACATCCTACACATCAAGAGATATCCCTGCAAAATGCCTTCTCTGCCTTGGCTAATGAGGATGCCCAATTCAAAGAAACTGAAGGGCCCTTAAATGAGTCAGACAATGCCCAATCTCCTGCTAAAGCACCAAATATGAAGAAAACCTCACCAAACAGAAAACTATTACTACTTGGAGATTCCATCATCAGAGGCATCAACTTGGGAACACAGTTCAAAGGAGAGAAGATAGTCATGTGCCTACCAGGCTCTTCAGCCAGCAGGAATACAAACCAAGTTGTTGAAATACTTAGCGCAAAAAATGAGCACTCCAAACCTGATGTTATCCACTTGGGCACAAATGACCTGCCTAGAAACAGTGCCTCTACAGCTCAAAAGGACTTCCAATCTCTGGGAGAGAAACTCAAGCCCATTGTTAACACTGTTGCATTCTCAGAAGTTCTACCTGTTCTTGGTAAAGGGACAAAAAGGCTGCATCGCATTAACAGCTTTAATACATGGCTCCAGACCTGGTGCAAACAAGAAGGATTCAGATTTATTGGCAACTGGGGCAACAGATGGACCAACAAGAGACTATACTGTGCTGATGGACTACATCTGTGTCGCAGGGAAAAGAAACCTAAGTGAAAAATTCAGGCAATATGTGGATATGCATTTAAACTAGGAAAAGGGGGTGATGGATGTGGAAGGTCAACATCTGCATGCCACCCCCTGCAAAAGCAGAACAACATCAGAAACAGCCACACTCTTAAACCACACATCAAAAACAAGTGGGAAGAAGTGGGCAGAATAAAATCAATGCAAAATACACACAAGTCAGGTAAATGCTGGAAAGCAATGAGCACAAATGCTCGAAGCTTAGCCAAAAAAATTCCAGACCTGGAAGCCCTAATGGTGGAAACGGATTTGGACATCGTGGCCATTACAGAAACATGGTTTAATGAATCGCATGATTGGGATATAGCCATAGCTGGCTATATAATCTATTCAGAAGAGACAAAGAAAATGGAAAAGGAGGAGTAACCTTGTATGTCAAAAGCAGTATTAAAGCTACTGAAATGCAGGGAACATGGGGAAAAGAAGAAGCGCTCTGGATTGTGTTGGAAAGAGGAGGTGGCACTGTCATCCATATTGCTGTAGTCTACAGACCTCCGACTCAAATTGAAGAGAGAGATAACGAATTGATTATAGATATTGCCAAGATAGCAACAAAGGGGGAAGCAATCATATTGGGTGACTTTAATCTACCTGATGTGGATTGGATTACTCCTTCGGCACATCTGGAAAGAAGCAAAAAAATTGTGGATGCTCTCCAAGATGCATTACTTAGACAAATGGTGATGGAACCAACTAGGGAAAGCTCAACGCTGGATGTAGTGCTCACCAACAGTGATAACGTGTCGAATGTCTGCGTGAGTGCCCCTGTGAGCAACAGCGACCATCACACGGTGTGGTTTGAGATAAAAGCCATGGTACAGGGCAATCATAGCAAGCTCAAAGTCCTAAACTTCAAAAACACTGACTTCAATAAAATGGCCGAGTACTTAAAGGAGGAGATGACGGGGTGGAAGGAGATAAGGGAAGTGGAATTGCAATGGACTAAACTAAAGGCGGCAATAAAAGGGGCAACAGATAAATATGTAAGAAAAATAAATAAAAACAAGAGGAGAATGAAACCTATTTGGTTTTCCAAAGAGGTGACTGCTCAAATAAAGGCAAAAAACACAACTTTCTCAAAATTCAAAAGCTTGCAAACAGAAGAACACAGAAATGAATACAGGATCAAGCTCAAAGAGTCAAAAAGAGAAATAAGGATAGCAAAATCAAAGGCAGAGGAAAAGATGGCTAAAGATGTTAAAGGTGGCGACAAAAATTTCTTCAGGTATATTCAGGAAAGGAAGAAGATCAGAGTTGGAATTGCAGGACTCTCAAGTGCTGGGAAAGGACTCGTGGAAAGTGACACTGAAAAAGCAAAATTGCTAAACAAATACTTCTGCTCTGTTTTTACTAAAGAAGATCCTGGAGATGGACCAGCTGTGACTCCCAAATATAAAAATAGGAATGAAGTAGATACCACACCATTCACAGAAGATGAGGTATTAGAACAACTTGCTAAACTGAAAGTGGACAAAGCCATGGGACCAGATGGGATACATCCCAGGATACTGAAAGAGCTCAGAGAGGTTCTTGCAGGACCGTTAAAGGATGTCTTCAACAGATCCTTGGAAACAGGAGTGGTTCCTCAGGACTGGAGAATGGCTAATGTTGTACCTCTACACAAAAGTAGGGAAGAAGTGTCAAATTACAGGCCCGTGAGCCTTACCTCGGTGGCAGGAAAAGTAATGGAGGTGCTCCTGAAAGAGCGAATAGTGAACTTTCTCAAAACCAACAGGTTGCAAGATCCAGGCAACATGGTTTTACTGAAGGGCGGTCTTGCCAAACAAACCTGATCTAGTTCCTTGGTCACCCAATCAAAGAACTCAATCTGGGGCATGCAATGGATGTCATCTATCTGGATTTCAGCAAAGCCTTTGATACTGTTCCTCATAGGAGGCTTGTCAATAAACTCAGTAGCTTGGGGATGGGTCCCAAGATAGTAAACTGGATTAGAAATTGGTTGACTGACAGACAACAGAAGGTGATGGTACATGGAGCTCACTCGGATGAGAGGAAGGTGATTAGCCGGGGTGCCTCAGGGTTCGGTCCTGGGCCCGGCACTGTTCAATATATTTGTGAGTGATATTGCTGAAGGACTGAATGGAAAAGTCTGTCTTTTTGCAGATGACACAAAAATTTGCAACAGAGTGGACTCCCCAGAGGGAGTGGTTAACATGAGGAAAGATCTACAAAAGCTGGAAGACTGGTCTAATGCTTGGCAACTACGATTTAATGTGAAAAAGTGCAGTGTCATGCACTTGGGTAGCAGAAATCCAAGGGAAAAGTACACGATAGGGGGTGAGAGGTTGGTATGCACGGTTCAGGAGAAAGACCTTGGTGTGATTATCTCTGATGATCTCAAGGTGGCAAAACAGTGTGACAAGGCGGTGGCAAAAGCCAGGAGGATGTTGGGCTGCATACAAAGAGGGATTACCAGCAGAAAGGAAGAGGTACTTATGCCACTGTACAAGTCACTGGTGAGGCCTCACTTGGAATACTGTGTTCAGTTTTGGAGACCATATCTTGCAAAAGATGTAAAAAGACACGAAATTGTTCAGAGAAAGGCAACCAAAATGATTTGGAGCCTGCGTCAGAAGCCTTATGAGAAGAGACTTGAAGACCTAAATATGTACACTTTGGAGGAGAGGAGGGACAGGGGAGATATGATTCAGACCTTTAAATATTTAAAGAGAAATGATGAACAAACAAACCTCTTCCAAAGACTGGGAAGCTGTAAAACTAGAGGGCATAACATGAAGCTGCAAGGTGGTAAATTGAAAGGCAATGTCAGGAAATATTTCTTCACTGAAAGGGTGGTGGATGCTTGGAATGCCCTCCCGATGGAAGTGGTGGGGGCAAACACGGTGATGGAATTCAAAATGGCATGGGACAAACACAGTGGATCCCTTTACAGCAACAGGATAAAAGCAAAATAAACGGTACCATCTAACTTCTGAACTATCTAGCGTCTCAACAAATAAGGGTGTCCTACATGGAGTTGTGGGTTCACCCCTAAACAAAAACATGGGGAGGAGTGGCCTGCACAGAGCGACAGGTGCACCTACTCTTGCCATCTTGCTGGGCAGACTAGATGGACCATGCTGGTCTTTATCTGCCGTCACTTACTATGTTACTGTGTTACTAAGTCTTTGAACCCTTTTCTTCCAGAGCATAAAAGATCAGACTATTTCTTATTAGTCAATCATGCTCAAAATATCTCTAGGTTCCTTAATTGTGCTTCCCTGGACTGTTTTGAGTCTATTAGCAGAACCTCTGCTGTAGCCATAGGAGCATGACGCATAGCCTGGCTCCAAGCTTCAGACTTGGATAGATGGGTACAGGAAAGGCTGGGAAATACTCCTTGTACTGGTGAAAATCTCTTCAACAAGGAGGCTTTATTTCACGCTAATCAGTTAAGCACTGATGCTGTTGCTTTCAGAAGATTGTTAAACTTTCCTCTATCCCAACTAATAAAAAATCTCCTTAAGCTTTATCCCCCTAGGGGAAAAAAGTTTTATCCATCTTCTACCCATTCTGCAGATGTTTCCAAAGGTGGGCAACATCACACCAGGCTAAGAAAATCAAAACTTCAACAGGCTCAGCAAACCCAGCAGTCGCAGGGTTTCTGATATTTTATTTATTTTTTCTGTGTGAGGTTTAGAACCTTTGAGCCTACTTCTTTTCAACAGAAGCATCTAAATTTCTCTCATCCATGCTGAGATATCAGTCATACATTGACTCAGTCCTCGACTCTGGGCATGAATTGTTTATTGTTTATTGTACATTTAATATACCGCCTCCCATAACATCGAGGCGGTTTACAATATAAAATCAATAGTTAGAAGGATAAAAAATTACAATATAAAAACAATAGTTAGAAAGATAAAAATTACAAGATATGATAGAGGGGAGAGAGAAGAGGGCAAAATAGATATCCAGAGTGCAGCCAGAAAAAACAGAGAAAGGGAGATTTAGGGGGGAAAAGCTAGAGAGAAAAGGTGAGTTTTCAGAAGGGAGCGGAATTTGGAATAGGATTCTTCTGTACGGAGGTTGGTGGGAAGAGAGTTCCAGAGAGAGGGTGCTAAATAATAAAAGGCCGATTTCCTGGTGGATTGCAGATGAGCTTTGGAGGGTGCTGGAAGATGAAGGCGGTTGATGTGTATGGATCGAAGACTGCGTGAGGGGGTATGATAAGTCAGTAAATCCGAAAGGTAAGCAGGTGTTGAGTGATAGATGGCTTTATGAGTTAGGGTGAGAACTTTGAAGGATATCCGGAAATCAAGTGGCAGCCAATGGAGGTGATATAGCAGAGGGGTGACATGGTCGCGAGGGGAGGCGTGGAGGATCATGCGAGCAGCTGTGTTTTGGACCAATTGAAGACGGTGTTTTTGATTTTGGGGAAGACCGGCAAAAATGGTGTTGCAGAAATCTAATCTGGAGATAACTAAAGAAAGAAGAAGAGTAGTAAGAGCTTGAGTGGACAGAAAGGAACGAACAGCACGAATTTTCCGGAGACATAGAAACGAGCACCGAGAAATGTGGGAGATATGATCATGAAAGTTAAGGGCACTATCAAGGAAGACTCCAAGGTAGCGAAGCTTGGGGACTACAGTGATGGTGGAGCCTGCAAGGGATGGAGCAAGTGAAGGTGTAGGAGAGGTGTGGGGAAACCAAATTGCAGCAGTCTTATTAACATTGAGGACCAAGCAGTTAGAAGAAAGCCATGAAGAGATAGTGGACAAACAATCTTGCTACAAGAGAAATCTACCCTAGCTCTAAGAGCTATTAAGGGCTATCATACCCAGAGATAACAGGTTTCTCCTTTTAAAACAAAAGGAGGACTAACAACTAACAAGGTGAGCTATACCCTTCACCATGACAGTTTCCTGTACGAGGATATCTCATACTTTTAACTGCAAGGGGACCCTATCTCTTCAAAGACCTGCCAAATTGTAAGTCTTCTCAACTCTGTATTTTCTATCCCTTTTAGCCCAGACATTCAGTCTCTAAGACTACTACTAATCAACTGAAGGGCTTATTCTCTAAGCCATAGGATTTTCTTCAATACCTACTCCAGTAAGTAGTTTCCATACAGAGTTTTTCTCCCCCTTTGCGATTCATCTTCTCAAATACTTCTTTTTAAGGCAGCTTTTCGGACAGAAATTGGGTATCACTACTCCAAATTATGTCTGTTGGTCCTCTCCAATCTATAGGACCTAACTTTTTATGCTGCCTTAATAACAGATAATTCCAAAAGAGGTCCAGAACTCATTTTGGACTATTTATTGTTGCAGGCATCAGGCTTGTCTACTATTCTTAGCCACCTTCAATTCTCTTTGGCTCCAACAGAATAGGTTAGGTTGCACACTGGCAATTCAACAGCCAGATCTAAGTAACCTACAGCATGCTCTCTGCAATTCTACAATGAAGCTCTGCAACTGTGGGCCTTTGCCAGAGAGCCTCAGAGCTACTCCTAATTGGTAGCTGCCAGATAGTTAAGAAGGGCTTCAACTGGTAGACTCTGCCAGTCATGCTCCTACATGACTGGTTTTTTCCTACTCTTACCATATTCCTTAAAATTTCCTTTTAAGAAAAGGTAACCAGGGTTTAGACCACGTGAAAGCGTAGAAAATTGCACAATTCCCTGGTTTGTTCGACATCTCACTGGAACTTCCACAACAGGGATGCATTTTTTTCACTGGAGTTGGTCCTTATTCACTACTTTCCTTCTAATTTCCTATACTTCATGGTAGCTTATGTTGAGCAAGAGAATGCATGATACTCATATTGCCCTCATAAGGAGGCAAACATGGTATCCCCTTATATTGCGTCTTTTTCTCCAGCTACTATTTGAAATTATAGAAGGATCCAGACTTGCTGTCTTAAGACTAAGGATCTCCTCTGCACTCATTCATGTACGTCTCGAGACCTGGTTATTCAGGGGCTAGATCTTTTCAAGAAGTCTAGTCCTATCCCTGTAAGTGAAGAACATAATACCAGTTTTCCACGAAACTTTCTCTATAGTTCTTCCATATTTAACCAGCCAGAGATTCTCCATCAATATTCTCAAGTAGGTCTTAATCCTTCTTGCTATTGTGTCAATCTCTATACAATATCTGACTTTGAAAGATTGGTTTACTGTCCATATTAATGCGGCCCCAGCATACCATAAAACTCAATGGACAAGCAATTTCTATGGTAAATTGGGACATACCTTCTTTTACCGTTACCTTTTCAGGTTACGCCACATCTGAAGCTCTACATGTAAAGTCATCATAAGTGACATCACTTACAAAAGACTTTTACTGATCTTCAAGAAATTGGAGGCTCAATGCCTAGTACAAATGTCTGTCTTTCATTGGAATAAAGGGGGTCTTAAAGACCTATCCCCTTTTTTCTGCAAAGGGTATTTCTGTCTTTTCATCCAAACCAGTCAAATTATCTCCACTCTTTCCTAGGACCTTATTCTGCTCCAAGGACAAGAAGTTCAATTTTTTGGACTTTACAGAAGCTTTAGCTATTTCTCAAAAGTCCAACCTCATTGAACTCCCCCAGTACTTTCTTCTGGGATTAGTTCTGGCCATGAGGGTTTCTCATCTCTTCCTGTATTGCAAAATTTATTTTTTTCCCTCTTCTTCACATTGAGGGAATTTCTTTGAGGATAATGTACTGGCTCTCAACCACAGACCCTTATTACCCTCAAGTATTTTTTCAATATTTTTGAGTGAGATCCACACTAGAAAATTGAGACTCAATATTTTTCTAATTTATGATTTACACAAGGACTCCCCTCTGGACACCTTGTTTAGTTAAGCTGTTCCACAGCACCTCTTTTTTCTTTTCCAGTTCAACTCCTACCCTCCATCCCTTGGATGCCTGAGGTTTTGAGGGATAAGCATGGCCCATCTTTAGATTTGCAGCATGCTGGGGGCCTCCTCCAGGCATCTTAGCTTGGGAGTCCCCATATGTGAAGACTCATTCCTGCTTGTTCCTGGAGATAGCACAGTTACTTACCTGTAACAGGTGATCTCTGGGAACAGCAGGAATAAGTCTTCACAACCCACCCATCTCCCCTAGGAGGAGTTCTCTCTCTCTCTCTTTTTCTCTCTAATTTGTCTACTTCCCTCCTTCGGTCTCAGCTACAAACCCAATTGATGAGAGGGAAGTAAATGGGCAGGAAGGCAGCGCGCATGCGCGTGGGATGCTCCCAAAAGCTTGCTTTTTGGACGCTGGGAAGCGTTCCCGCGCAGGCTCCGTCGGTACCGACATACCGATATGTGAAGACTTATTCCTGCTGTTCCCAGAGATCACCTCTTACAGGTAAGTAACTGTGCTTTCTCCAGGGACAGTAGGAATCAATGCTGACTGCCCTCCCGCCTCCCCTGATGAGTTGCTGAATTTTTGTCTTTCCCTTGCCATCTGCTTGGTAGGGCTCGAGCTAAGGGACCTGACTGAGCAAGATGGCACCCTTGGGCGGGAAGAGGACCACGCATGCGTGGTAGCAATCCCAAAGGCTTTCTTTGAAAGCTGGGGAATTGCTCACCGCATGCTCCGTCGGTGCCGACGTCACCCATAAGTGAGGACTGATTCCTGCTGCCCCTGGAGAACACCTGTTACAAGTGAATAACTACGCTATTTCTGCAATTGTATCGGCCCATTTCATTACTGAATGTAGACAGAAGATTTTGGCAAAGATCTTGGCAGATTGATTGGCACATATCTTGCCTTCCTTGGTTCAGTACTCCCAGGTATGATTTGTCAAAGGTTGCACATATTTTTAACAGAATGTCAAGATTCTTCTCTTTATATTATTGTAAGGCTGAAAAGATCTCATTTGTCTTTATCAGTTTTGATGCAGAAGAGGCTTTAGATTGTGTTAATTGGTTGTATCTTTTTTTTTTTTTTTTTTAAACTTTTGCAATGTTTTGGGTTTACTGGGCAATTTCTTCAGATGGTGCAGATATTATACTCAGAGCCAAGGGCTGTGGTGCTATTTCAGTCACCATACAAATAGCTTTGCTCTTTTGTGAGGTACTCGGCAGGGGTGTCCACGGTCCCCCTTGTTTTTGCTCACTCTGGAGCCTCTGCTTTCTAATATTAGGGTGGCATATATGATTAAGGGTGTGCGTCATGGGGACCAGGAGTTCCGCGTTGACATTCGCCAACAATCTACTGGTCTATCTGATGGACCCAATGGAATCCATTCTACACCTTATACAGTTGTTTCAGGATTTTGGTGGTGTCTCAGGTTTTAAGTTAAATCTTGACAATTCTGAGGCTCTTGGCATAGATTCAACTGTGCAGGTCCAGCTGGGAAACAGTTATCTGTTTAAGTGGGCTAGGGACAGCTTCCACTACTTGGGCATCCAGCTCACAACTGATACAGCACAGTTTTGCAAGAACATCCCCCCTCCAGTTTGCGGGAGATTGAGATAGAGCTCCAACATTGTCAATCCATTTTCCTTATCGTTGGGAAGCAGAGTTGGGCTTTATAAGATCCTGTTCTCCTAGCTGCTGCTGTCTAGGAAGGACTCTACTAAATTGGAGAGACTCTTAAAGAAATTCTTGTGGAGGGGGTGGTGTTCGCTGATCCCACTGAACAGACTGGTTGGTTCTTAGAAGCAGGGAGGCTTGAATGTGCTGAAAGTGAGACATTGTGGAGACCTGTGCTCTACATCACCTGAAAGACTGTTTGATACTGATGATTACACATCACTGGACTATGAACAGAGTTGGGCTGCTCCTCTTTCTCTTAAATACTTGTTGCATGCTAGTGATTGGGAGCTGCCCTTGGCACTCCAGTGTTCCTGCTCTTTCCAAGTAGTTAGACAAACATGGCGGTTTGTTTGTCAAAGATTGTAACATTCTGTGAAACATTCAGTTTAGTTGCCGATTCAAAGCAATGCAAACTTCAGTCCAAGGGTGCAGTGTCTGAGATTTTGGGAATGGGGCGCTAAGGAGTTGGTAACTTTGGAGCAATTATTCACCAAAGAAGAGGTGATTCTTGGGGAACAAGCTAGAAGTCAGTCCTCACATATGGGTGATGGCACTGACTGAGTCCTCGCGGAAGCAATCCCCCCAGCTTTCAAAGAAAGCCTTTGGGAGATGCTACCACACATGCATGGTCTGCTTCCCACCCAAGGGTGCCTTCTTGCTCAGTCTCCTTTTTTCCACGGAGCCCTTCAGACGTCCATCTGGCTTGTCCCTGGAAAAAGTTGATTTTTCTGCCTGAGTTTCATACTCGCCTCCGGTACTGCACAGGTAATCTTCCTGCCACCCGACCTCGCTGTCTCTGCATCAAGTTTGGGTCCTTTTTTTGTAGTTTTATCATCCTTGGCATCTTCACACTTTTTTTCCAACTGGCAGTTTGGCAGGTCTTGGACCGCTGGGGTACTTTTTTCCCTCATGGCTGCCAGTGCTCTTAAAAAGTGTGATCGGTGTGCCAAAATTGCCTTTGACAGACACCCGACTGCTGCCTTTGCTGTCTGGGCTGGATCATAACCACACAGCATGCGGTCTCTGCAAAAAGATGTCCAGCAAGGCCCTCGAGCTGCCAGCAACAGCACAATAAGTATTTTTCCCCTGAGTCCTTTGAAGTCCAGGGCCTCATCTGAAGCCACGGCATCTCGGGGGTGCTCTACGGAACCCGAGTGGCACCATGGTTCTTCGGAGATTGGGTCTCTCTCAAGAAAACCCAAGAAGAAGAAGACAACGACCTCTAAGGCGGCATCCCTGGATGGATCTGACAAGCTGGGTGCGTCCTGAGTCAGGTCCTGCAGTCCAAGACCCTCGTCCGAGGGATAGGAGAGAGAGCGGCCTGCAGAGGTCCCCCAAAAGGACTCAACCTCAGACTGGCCTCGGTCGCCAGACACCATCCATGTCGGATTCCCCTTTGGGGGAACTGGCGTCGGGCCAGATTCCTTCGGTGCCTGCACCAATGGCTGCAGAGCCTTCTGGCCTGGATTCCAGAATGGCTGCCCTGGAGCGCAGTTTGTCTTCATGGACCAGCATCAGTTGCTGTTGTCCGGTACGACCAGTTCATCTGCCCCAACCACCGTGCCCTCAAGGTCAAAGACGTCCCCAGAGGCCGAGTTGATCCTCGGCCAAGGTCTCAATCTGGTTCCTGCTCGACAGGGTGGTGATCGTCCCCAGCCAGTGCACTCAGCACCAGTCGCAGGGCCTTGGAGGGCCATAGGCCAGGGTCAGACCTAGGGCCCGCAGACCATCCTTCCATCGAGTTCTCGATGGACTACTCGGAGTGGGAGACGGAGGACTAGGAGTCGCCCGATACCCACTGCCATTGCGACATCCCCTCAGAATCTCCCACTTCATCTTTGCTAGAGGACATGGGGTTCCTTAACTTTGTCAGGGACATGTTGAAGGCCCTAGCATTCCTGACGGAATCAGAGGAGGACCCTCAGGAGGACAAGTTAGAAATTCTCCAGTGCGAGACCCCTTCAAGGGAATCAGAGTGCCCATCCCTCCCATCCTGGAACAGCTAATGCTCCATATGTGGGAGCCACCGGCATCGGTGCTGGTGGTGAGCAAGTGGCTCAACTCAATGTAGAGAGTCTGCCAGAGCCCAGGCTTCCAGAAATCACAGCTGCTGCACAACTCCATGGTGGTGGAGTCGGCCATGCATCGACTGAAGAGCCAGAAGATGCACTCCTATGTGCCTCCCAGCAGGGAGGCATGCACCTTGGACGCCCTCAGCAGAAAGTGTTATCAGGACTCGATGCCCATCGGCCGCATCCAGACCTACCAGCTGTAGATGGGCATGTACCTGAGAGACCTAGCGAAGGAAATTTCCGGGTTCTCAGCTAGTCTGTCGGAGAAACCCCTGCAGCGGTTCAAGAACCTGGCCAAGGCTGCCTGTGAGTGCTCCAAGTTTCTCGGGCAGCCTGACGGCTTCGAGTCGGTGGCTCGAGTAGTGGCAGCCTGGCATCTGTGCCCAATGCCAGGCTTGGCTACAGTTTTCCGATCTCGAGCAATGGGTTCAGGACAAATTGGTCAATGTCCCATGCCAAGAAGAGAACCTCTTTGGAAAGCCCATGACAGACGAGGCTACCAAGCTGGAGAGTGAGTTCATGATGAGGACCAGGCTCTCTAAAAAGACCACTGCCCCTCCCTGATGGCAGGGCTTGGGTAAAAAGCCCTTCTACCCGAGGAAGGGGGCTGCTTACAGAAACTACCCACCTTTTCAGGCCTCCCCAGCAGGGTCAGCAAGCCAAGGGACATAAGCATGGCCCTCTTAAGCGGAAGGCTCCCACATCCCAGGCATCGGCCCCAGCCCAGCCAGGGGGGAGTTTTTGACTCCTTGGGTATAGTCTCGCCACCCCATGGTGGTCAGCAGCCCACAGGGGGACATCTGATCCACTATGCCCAAAGGTGGCTAACCATCACCACTAATTCCTGGGCACTTTGGGTGGTCAGGGAGGGCTATCTCCTCCATCTGACTCAGAAATCTCCCCCTTACTTTCTGGGAGAGCCCCTCAGGTCTCCCCTTCACCAGGACCTTCTACTGAAGGAGCTTGCAGGTCTTCTCAAGGATGAAGCGGTGAAGCCAGTATCCCACCATCTCAAGGGCAAGGGGTTCTACTTCAGGTACTTCCTTGTGCCAAAAAGGACAGGCGGCCTAAGGCCCATCTTTGTCCTGCGCAACCTCAACAAGTTCCTGGTGAGGGAGAAGTTCAAGATGCTCTCCCTTGGAGCATTGCTGCCTTACCTCCATCAGGGAGATTGCCTATGCTCCTTGGATCTGAAGGATGCCTATACTCACATCCTCATTCACCCTCAACCACAGGTAGTACCTGTGGTTTATGGTGGGGGGCGGTCACTACCAGTACAGGGTGCTGCCTTTTGGCTTGGCCTCTGCCCCAAGGGTCTTCACAGAATGGTGGCTGTGGCTGCCTTTCTCCGCCTCCAGGGGGTCTTTGTCTTCCCCTACCTGGACAACTGGCTCATAAATGGAGGCACAGCCTCAAGGTGCAGCAGGTGACTGCTCGCATTATCCAGATACACAACTGGCAGTCAAAACAGGTCTTTAGATCGGGGCAAATGGTGGTGTATAGGGTGAGCTCCATCACCAGGGCCTGCAATAAGGGGGATAATGTACCCATCAAAGCGATAACTGCGAGGGGCAAAGGAGAGGCAGTACCAGAGACCAACCCGACACAGAGGAGCGGGGGGGAAAACGCACCGGGCGGGTGTACACCCGCAGGAATGCCGCCGCTTGCAGAGACCCATAGAAGGCCGTCCCCCCTGCAGACCGCATGGCAGTGGAATGGCAGAGAGCCGGGCGGTGAACCCACTGTTGAGAGTAGAGCAGGCATAACTGGCATCGTTGGAGGCACAAGGTAGGCGGCGAATGGAGCAGGGAAAATATTGACAACCTGCAAGCCGCCTAGAGACATCCAGGGTCAGTATGGAAAAAAATAAAGGTGGTCTGTCCATCCGGTGGAAGTTGGCGGACTTCCGCTCCCCCTATGCAGCAATTAAAGGAGGAAGGGAGGGGAAGAAGGAGGGCCGACCGCAGCCTGATTAACCGGCAGTTCACCTGGGACGAACATCAACTGGAGCTCTTTCAAGATCTTTCCGTGGGAATGTTGCAGCGCAGATGCAACCTTAAGGAGGTGACGGTATATTTGAGAAGAAAGGACATAAGATATAAATGGCTGTTCCTGTTCGGTTTACTGATAACGGCCAAGGGGAAGTCGAGAAGGGTGCAGACAAAAGAGGAAGCTTGGGCGGTGCTTAAAGAAATGGATCTACCTAACTTACCAGAGGGGGGAGAGATCACCAGCAAGGAATCAGGCATCACCTGCAATGTCATCCAATCCACAAAAGAATGCTCAGCGATGGCACAGAGTTCCAGTGGCGGGGCGACGTCCAGCGAGACTGAATAGAGAGAGTCAAGGAGCGCAAGAGCGGAGAAAGGCGCTGGCTGAAAATGTGGACTCTGTGTTCAGTGCTCTACTGCAGTGTATTTCTCCAACAATGCTGTAGAATTATATAAGTGGGGGGAGGTCAATGGGCGACGATTAGGGTAAGGGGGGAAGGGTAGGGGTGGATGAATATAAACGAGATGGGAGAGTTAGGGGGAGGGGAAGGAATGTCAGTGAGGGTAGGAGATAGGGGGAGGGTTAGGGAATAGGAAGAATGGGTATTGTTGGAAGGGGAGCTATGGGGGGCAGTGTAGAGATAGAAGGGGGATGTGGAATGGAGTGGTACAGACAGGCATGGCCTGATAATCAGTCACCACAATGGAAGACGCATCTCTCTTTAAGAGAGGGGGGAAGGGTTGGGGGAGGTGGGGAGGATGGGGGTAGAAGAGGGGAGGGGGATAGGGGTATAGTTGGGAAGGCTGGAAAAGTACGGGGGAACGGCAGAATGGGCGAATTAAAACTCGTCACACTCAATGTAAAGGGACTTAATTCACCTTTCAAATGACAGAAACTGTTGACTGAGCTTGCACGCCAAAAGGCGGAGATAGTGATGATTCAGGAAACGCATCTGACAAAAGCCACAGAGTACCTGCTAAAGCCAAAGGGCTATGGGGTGTGCATTCATGCCTCTAATACAATAGAAAAGAAAAAAGGGGGAGTGGCTATACTGCTTGCTACTAGGTTAAAAATGCAGTTGCATTCTACGGTAAGGGATAAAGTGGGAGATATGTATTGGTGCGGTTGAAAGTGGGGAATTTATGGTACTGCATAGTGAATGCATATGCACCAACAGGGGCCCAACGTGAATTCTGGACAAAACTGAATGAGGACGTGGGGAAAATGGGGGAGGGTATCCTTATATGCGGAGGTGACTTTAACCTCACGTGGAATCCAGCCCGAGATGCCACAGGGACAAGAGTGGGTAAGCGGCCGGACAGGAATAGATATCGTGAATTTGTCATGCAGCATTGCTTGATAGATGCCTGGAGATTACAGCATCCAGGGAGGAGGCAGTTCTCGTACTTTTCACCAGTACATGGGTCATACTCACGAATAGATGCCATCTGGGTTTCAAAGGAAGTGGGGGGTTGGATTGTGGGGCTGAAATGGAGCCTATAACGTGGTCTGATCACGCTCCAGTGGTGGTACGCTTACAGATGGAGGAGAGGAGGGGAAAGCAATACAGTTTTGGAGGCTCAATGAATCATTGTTGGAGGATGGGAGGGTCCGGGAGGCCATAGAATGGGAAACTCGGGAGTACTTCAAATTTAATGATAATGGGGAGGTCGCGTGGGGAGGAGTATGGGATGGGTATAAGGCTGTGGTGAGAGGAGTACTAATTAAATGGGGGGCGCGGACCAAGAAGGAAAAAGAGCAGGGAGTGGGTGCTAAGGGAGCATCTGGAATTGGAAGACCTGAATGGGCAAGGGCGGAGGGGAGCCTACAGAGGGCAGGTGTTGGCAGTGCGAGCCAGTTAAATGAGCTGCAGGCCGCAAAGAGACAGTACTAGATGCAGCTCTTAAGGCAGGAGGTTTTTGAGGGGGGAAACAAAGTGGGGAGATATATGGCACAGAAGCTGAAACAGAGGAAAATACGCTCGCACATCATACGTCCATAAGAGGGGAGGGGAGGTGGCAACTAAAGATGGGGAGATCAGAGATGCCTTTAGGGAATATTATCAGGAGCTGTATAAAGCCAGGGACTCCCCACCAGATGAGAGAGTAAAAAGCTACCTTGATTCTATAGACTTGCCGAAACTGGAGGATGAGGAGCAAGTGGAAATTAACCAGCCCATACAAGGGGAGGAGGTGCAGAGGGCATTTAAGCAGCTAAAATTAGAAAAGGCGCCAGGGTTGGACGGTCTAAGCGCGATTCTATAGACTATTTGAAAATCTCTTGATTGAGCCCCTGGTGAAGTTATTTAATCAACCCAGGGAAGGAGGGAAGTTAGCGGGCACGATGGGGTGGGCGGGTATAACGGTAATACCCAAAGAGGGGAAGGACCCACAAGAGTGCGCATCTTATAGACCCATCTCGCTGCTCATTCTGGACGCTAAATTGTTTGCTAAGATACTCACCACGCAGCTCAATAAGATTATAGGGAAATTGATACACCAAGATCAAGCGGGCTTTATCCCTGGTAGGCCAGTTGCTGACAATATCAGAAAGATCCTTAATATTATCTGGTCCATCGAGCGGAGTGGGGAGGAGGCCTTGCTGCTATCGTTGGATGCGGAAAAGGCTTTAGACCAGGTGTCCTGACCCTTTCTTTTCCAGGTATTGGAGAAAGTGGGATTGGGGAAAGTGTTTTTGACATGGGTAAAGGCTCTTTATAATCAGCCCAAAGCTTGTGTGAGGGTGAATGGGACCCACTCGGGTTTTTTCGAACAGGGGAGGGGAACAAGATAGGGATGCCCCTTATCACCACTGCTATTTGCAATAGCCTTGGAACCTTTTGCTCAGCGGGTAAGAGAACGGGCCGATATATTGGGAATTAGGGTGGGAAAGAGTGCATATAAAATTTCTCTTTGCGGACGATATTATTTTAAGCAAGGCCAGACCCTGGGTAAGCATCCCAATACTAATGTGAGAATTAGAAGAATATGGTAAGTTATCAGGCTTTACAATTAACTGGGCTAAATTGGAAATCTTAAACTTAGCGGTACCACGGGATGTACAGGAATACTTGAATAAGAAATATCCCTTTAGGTGGGCTCGGGAGAGCATCTGGTACCTTGGTATCCGTATAAGCAACAGGGCAGAAGCGCTCTATTAACTATGTGAAAGTACTTGGGCAGATAGAGAGCTGGTTGGATGGGTGGGGGAGGGGACATCTTTCATGGTTTGGCCATATAGCGACTGTAAAAATGATGCTAGTTCCACGCTTACTGTTCTTGTTTCAGACACTCCCAATCAGGATACCGCAGAATAGACTAAATCGAGTACAAAGGCTGGTTAACAAATTTATATGGGTACAGAGGCGTCCCAGGGTGGCGATGCGAGTCTTGCGGAAAGCAAAAGGAGAGGAAGGGTTGGGTGTGCCTAATTTGAGAAAATATTATGAGGCTGCACAGTTGAAAACCATTTATGAGTGGCAGAGAGGCACAAGGAAACAATGGGTCCAGATGGAGCAGGAGTTGGTAGGGGGTGTGGGCTTGGAACGAGTGATATGGAGGGGGAGTAAGAGTCCCGATACTTGCCTCCTTAATCCCATGGTAGTGCATAGTTTGCAAATTTGGAAACGCCATAAGACACAGCTAGTATAGGATAAAGGCTATATTCAGGGCATGACCATAGAGGCATATTTTGAGAAGGGACAAGGGCCCGAGGTGCATATCCTGCGTAGATGGGCAAGTGGAGGGCTGACACACGTACACCACTTCCTCCACTCCCAGGGGATCTATGAGTTTGAGGGTCTTAAAGACCTCTATCGGTTGAAGGAGAGTGATTACTTTGCATATCTGCAACTTCGCCACTTTCTCCGACACCCGAAGGTATGGAGTGATTTATGGGACAATAGAGGCTGGTTTGAAGCCTTATGTTCGGGCCATCTGGGTCAAAAGAAGGTGTTGTCCAGAATTTACAAGGGTTTGCTGGAGGCAGGGGAGAGTAAATTGAGCTATATGGTGAAATGGGAGGAAGATCTGGGGGTGAGTTGGACTGATGAGGTATGGAACAAGATAATCCAGACCATTGCAAATGTATCAATTGCTACGCAAATAAAAGAAAATGTCTAAAATGCCTATAAAGTATTATTTAGATGGTACTGGACGCCAGTGCATAGGGAATGGGCTGGAAAAGGGCAGGATGATCTCTGTTGGCGGGGATGTCAAGAGCGGGGGGGGTTGGATGCATATGTGGTGGTGTGCTCAGATACAGGCCTATTGGGCGCAGATTATTGACGTGGTCTCTGGCATGACTGGCTACTGCTTGCTGCGAAGACCAGAGACGTTTGTTGCACCAAATGGAGGAGGATATTCCTAGACGTGATGTGGGGGTATTGCATCACTGCATAGTAGCAGCTCGATGCGAGATAGCTCAGCACTGGGGGGGACAGAGCACACCACAGCTGGCCAGGTTTGTTCGAAGAGTGGCAGAGGTGAGTCTGATGCATAAACTGACCGAGCAGCATCGTGGGAAGGGTGAGAAGAGTGGGGAAGCATGGAAGGGGGTGTGGAGGTGGTTGGAGGCTTGGAGGGAGGAGAGGGGAGGGAAGGAGGATGTACGGCTGGCTGCATGGTAGGGCAATGAGTGCGGATGTGTGACATAAGGTACTGAGCCTGAGGGTAGTGTAATGCAAGGAGTGAGATATGTTCAGGTGAAAGTAGGCGGGGAAGGGGTGTATAGGGGGGGAGGGTAGTATAGATAGGGACGGGGGATATGAGAATGGACCATTAGAAATGTAAACACTTGTCAGATGGGTAATTAAGTAGGATTAAGTACAATGTAAGTTGTAGTGTAATGCATACTGTTGCTTGTAACGACTGGTGTATAACATACGTTGTATTTGTGTTATTTACAATAAAACATTTAAAATGGGGTGGGGGGGAAGGTCTTTATTGGGCCCCACTGCCTTTCGGCCAGGACAGCCTTTTTCAGTGTAGTTACTCACCTGTAACAGGTGTTCTCCAGGGTCAGCAGGGATCGGTCTGCACAACACTCCCTCCTCCCCTTGGAGTTGCCTTTTTACCATCTTTTATTTTTGCTGTCTTTTAGCTATGTCATCTGACTGAACAAGATGGCACCTTTGGGTGGGAAGGGGACAATGCATGCATGGTAGCATCTCCCAAAGGCTTTCTTTGAAAGCTGGGGGGATGCTTCTGTGCAGGCTCTGTCAGTGCCAACATCACCCATATGTGAGGACTGATTCCTGCTGTCTCCGGAGAACACCTGTTACAGGTGAGTAACTACACTATCTCATTCGTATATTAAGGCCCAGTATGATCTGGATCATCAGGATCTTTTCACCTACCTTCAAGTGAGGAGTTATGTGCATAGCCTGGATGCTAATCAGCTCTCTTTTGAATTTTGTACCAATATAGAGGGCCTTTTACTCTCAGGAGAGGTAAAGCAGGCCAAAGTTTCGGTCATACAGAAGGAGTTCTGTAAATTGGCATTACCCCACAAGATTCCACATTAGTGGAATGGTGGAATGCAGACCTGGGAACTACGCTGACTGGGGAGGACATCTGTGCTGCTATTGGGCATATACCTCATCTTGTGAATGTGAACCTTTGGGATATGCAGTTTAAGTTTCTGCATAGAGCTTATTTAATTTCTTTTGTGAGCTTTCTGCATGGCTTGTGCTTTGCATCCTTGCTTAAAATGTGTGGAAGTTCATGCCTCCTTGGAGTATGTGTTTTGGACTTGTCCTTGCATACAAGAGTTCTGGTCTCAAGTGTTTGGCTACTTAAAATCTATCTTGAAAATGTTGCATCTGTGGTTGCTGTGCAGTCTGCTGTTTGACAAGATAGCATAGGAAGACCTCACTGGTTCAGGGCATAGGTTGTGGATGAGGTGAGTGTGGATTCTGGGGAAGAATTTGATTCTGGCAGCATGGCTTAGTCAGGAGGCACCCTGCTATTGGAGTTAGAGGGGCAGTCTGCATTGGCTCTTGGGCATGGATAGTTTGAGTCAAGGGGAACCTTAAGTGGAAGAAAAGCTTTTTTGGTATTGGGGGGGGGGGGGGTATCTGGACTTCTCGATCCCCACAGCGAGGAGCTTGTTTCTCAATGAATTGTGAGGGTGCACGCCCGATTGAGCTACACCAGGATGGTGTCAGTGGTTGTCCTGGATGCATATTTGTTACCTGGGGTCTTTCTCTTACCTTTCGCTACATACTCGGCGGGTGTGAGAGACCAAACAAAATGGGGCCGGGAAAAGGGGAGGGCTTAGGGGGAGGGAGATTCTATAGGAGGGGGGGTGAGGGAGGCACTTGGGTTGGATTTTCATGGATCTGCCATATTGTTTTTCTATTCTTTAGTCTTCCTTGTTGGGGGAATCTCTGGTCACTGGAGGGGAGAAGTAGGGGAGGGGGGTTGGGCAAGGGTAAAAAATGGAAAAATCTGTAATCTTATTGCAGCTGGTGTGTGAAAGAGCACCCATACACTGGTGTGTGAAAGAGCACCCATGCACTAGTGTCTTTGCATGTTTGTTTTTCAGTAAACAGAACTGATATAAAATCATGTTATATAAATTAAACAATTATATATCGCCACTACCAGAGATCAGAGGCAGTTTACAGCAAACCAAAAGGAGCTTTACATCGAAACATCCATAACTTATGTACGTTTAACTTGTTGAGAACTATATAACAACTATATAAATAAGCAGAAAGGGCTAATGACCAAAGCATGCCCATGTCAGCAGACTTCCAAAATGATACATCACTCCCACAGCAAACCCTTTGCTGTCTAACAGTAAGCAATTACTTAAATCCTTGAAGGGACAGTACCGCTTAGCCCTGTGGTTTGTAAATTATTTCTTGACAAATAGTGTCAAAGCCGCAGATATATCTAAGAAGGCCATGATAACTGCAATGCTCCTATCTATGGTATGACACAAGGAATCAGACATGAAAGCCTGTAAGGTTGCCAGGCTATGACCCTGTGTAAAACTACTCTGAAGGCTGTCCAGAAGATTATGGGCCTTGAACTCTAGATAGCTTTTTTTCAATCAATTTACTTAAAAGTAAATTTGAAATGTGACAGTAGTGTGCTTAAATCAGCAACATCTAAGAGTATTTGATTTTTTTTTTGTTTTTTTTCAAGCATAAATCCCAGAGGATTTAAAACCAGTTGTGAATTCCCCAATAGTTAGACATTCACAATCTCAGCAGCAGTTAGTGCCAAAAGGTCTTTCAGCAATAATTATTGCCAAATGGGGAGAGATCTAATACAGAGTTTGCCAAACTCACTTTGGAAAAATAAGGCAACCAAGTTCATTCACAAAAAAACTCAGTTTTAGAATTAGGTCATAAATGATCAAGATCGTAGTTTTAACAGAATGTGCCTTGGTATAACATGCAAGCTCTGCACTAACCTCTACTGGTCAGTACTCAGAAATTAGTTTTTGTAGGCAGGATCAAATTTTACATAACCAGCCTACCCCTCACAGGAGGGCCAACAGATGCAAGTTTATATTTTCCATTTCTAATATCACTGGAATGGAATACAAAGAGGCAAACTTTATAGTAAGATAACAAATATGATCACTGGAACCAACTATTGTTAAAGTCTTGCCTGAATAAAGCAAAATATTTCATTGCATGGGTATCAAGGGATTCTTATGTTGAGCAAAGGCAACAAGCAGTTGACATTGGTAGTGTGCCGAGAACAGAGATCTTGGCAACTGCCATTCCTCCAAAGCATCTCCACAGAGAACTGCTCATCCTCAACATTTGATGCATTAATCTCTAAGGGTCCAGTCCAACCACTACTTTAAACTCAAGTGACCCAAGATGATATCTCTTCTCATCCCCCCACGGCCTATTCAATATTGTCATTGGCAGGAGGAAGTGATGTCACCAAGACCGATGGCAGTGTGAAGACACTGCTCCGGGCAAACCCTGCCATAAATATTAAAAATAAACCCCTCGATCAGCAGAACCAGGTCTGCAAGGAGAAGAGGAGAGCCCCAATTGTGAAGGGGACGAGACAAGAATGATTGGTGCCGCCAGAAGGCAAGTGAGCAGCAGCAGTAGCAGGGGGTGGTGTTGGAGAGCGGCAGGAGCTGGGAGGACGAAAGCTATGTAGTCGGCGGCGTGTAGAGATCCAGCGAAATCATTGGTGGGTGTTGGGAGATGCCGGGAAGCGTGAGAAGGCTCGGAGAGGAGCGGAGCCGGATAGCGCGAGGGATGCCGCGGTGAGTGGGAATATCGGGAGTGCAGCCAGAGGAAAGTAAGCCGGATACTGCTGAGGACAGAGGAGATGGCAATGAGCAGCAAGCACATGGCGGCTAAGACGGCGGTGTGAAACAGATCATGACAAGGTGGAGGTAACGACGGGGTAAAGAATACAGCACAGCACAGGATAAAAAGCGAATTGGGGTAGGGGAAGAAGAAGTTCACGAGGACAGCGTGGAGTGCAGCATTGACAAGACAAAGTGAGTGCAAACAGCACGAATGAGGCTAGATGTTTAGAAAGGCACAGAACAAAAGTGGATACTGAGTATATAGCTTTATCAGCGCGCATGGGAACGAGGGGGGAAGGTATTGAAAGAGACAAAACAGCCAGAAGGACAGTACTATAAGAAAGTTGGAAAAATAAGATAATAAAACAGGAAAAAAGAATTAAAAAAAAAAAAACAAGCTGAAAGAGAGGTCACGCAGAAAGGACAAGCGACGGGGGAGGAGGCAGGAGGGCGAGCTAAGAAGCGGAATATGGCTACGAGAAGGAAGACCATGGACCTAAGGGAATACGCTTTCCAAAGTGGAGGGGGAGGCGCAGGCGAGCAAACGGCCTTGGAGAATAAAAGTAAACAAGTGGAGCAAATGGAGGTAGCGGAGGGGTCAACAAGAAGCTCTGCGGACCAAGGCAAGGACACCTTCAAGGAGATATCGAGAGTGGAACTTAAGGAGTGCTTCACTGAAATAAAGGAGGTGCAGGCTGTAAAGACGGAGCTGAGTGAGTTTATTGGAAATTTGAAAGCAGACATAATGGAGTTGACACACACAGCGGGAGAGCATGAAAATAGGCTGCAGAGTCTAGAGCAACAACAAGAGGAGCAAAGAAAGGGGGCCCAGGATATACAAAAATGGCAAATGGAGATGCAATATAAATTAGAGGACTTGGAAAACAGGTCGTGTAGGAACAATCTGCGGATCAGAGGAGTGCCTGAGGAGGTGGAATTCCAACACAGCGCGAAAGTAGCGACTGCAATCTGTTTGGATATACTCAGGAAGAGTGGGGAAGTTGTGGGCCCTGAAGATATCGTTTTGAACAGGGCACACACAGCCCCTCAAGTTAATATATCAACTCTATTGTACACATGTTCACACTGAATTCCCAATACTCGATCTCATTGTACATATGTAAGTAGTTTAGTTTGCATACCCCGTTTATCCAAGTTATTACTCCTGTTCTATGTAAAGCAGAAGCAGGTTATCCAAGTTGTTTTCTCCTGTTCTATGTGAAGCCAAACAGTTTGTTATGGTCATTTTGTTTTATGTAAACCGCGCTGACAATAGTGCGGTATATAAGAAATTGTAATAAATAAATAATAATAAATAATAGACCCAGAGATATCATCTGCTTTGCAGGATACAGAGTGAAAGAAAAGATGGTAGCAAAGGCAAGGAGCTTGGGAGCTCTCAACTGGCAAGGATACCCAGTGACTATATATGAAAATCTGTCCATGGGTACATTGCAGCGAAGGAGAGTGATGCAACCTGTTACACAGGTACTGAGAAATGGGGACATTAAGTACAGGTGGCTGCACCCTTTTGGGCTATCCTTCATGGTAAAGGGGAAAGCATGGCTAGTACAAACTGTAGAGGAGGCGCAAGCAGCACTGCGAGAAGTGGGGCTGAGGGCGGAGAAGGAGAATTCCGGAACTGACTTAGCAGCTAATGGACAAGAGGGGGCACAGAATCCAAAGTGCAGAAGAGCAACCTGACAAGAAGAAGGGTTGGAGTAAAGAAAGTAGAGATAGAGCCAAGAGATGACCTGAAAAGGTGGAGTTGTGCTTAATTCATGTTATAGAATTTAATGTAAAGTTCTAGCATGGTTTGAAAAGTTTTCTACAGAGATGGCTATATGATTACACTGATGTTGCCTGATATAGGGGTAAAAGGGGAAGGGGAAGAGATTAACTGTATGGCGTAAAATATATTGTTATAGCAATGTGTGCAAAGTATGTTAAAGAATTGGCTGTTCTGTTGAAAGAGGCTATAAAGTATCCTTGGCTTTTGGGAGAGGGGGAGGGAAAGGGAGGGGGTTAGGTACGGAGGGGGAAGTGGAGGTGGGGGGGAGGGCAGGAGAAGGGGCAGGAGGGTGAGCAGGTGATGCGCTACTATTAAAAACTCCTGGAAAAGGAGGGACGGTTTTGGGGGGAGG
Source organism: Ichthyophis bannanicus (assembly GCA_033557465.1). NCBI lineage: Eukaryota > Metazoa > Chordata > Amphibia > Gymnophiona > Ichthyophiidae > Ichthyophis > Ichthyophis bannanicus. Next base: position 659,450,311 of record CM066031.1, read on the forward strand.
GGAGGTCAGGGAGGGCAGTGAGGAGGAGGGGGGCTGAGCTGGGAGGGGAGGAAGAGGGGAGGGGGGACACAAGAGGAAGGGGGAGGGCGGGAGGGTGATGGGGGGAGAGGGGAGGGAGGGGGAGAAATAAGAGATGAGGGAAGAAAGTTGGATAGCAGGAAGGGTAAGCAGCTAGGAATTACGACACTTAATATCAAAGGCCTAAGAACATGGAGGAAACGAAGGATGATAGAGCGGGAGGGTCGACATCTGAAAGCAGACATATGTATACAGGAGACACATTTAAGGATGGAGCAGGAATATCTGTTGCAATCAAAAGCATATCCTAAGATGGTGTTGGCGGGAAAGAGGGCGAACCCAGGAAGGGAGGGGTAGGAATTCTGGAGGGGGAAGCATTCAAGCATGCAGTAGTGGGTGAGAAGAGGGGGAAAGATGGGAGATGGGTGGGAGTGCAAATTGAGGGTAAGGGAGGAAGAGGTGTGGGTAGTCAGTATATATGGACCTAATGAGGGGCAGGGAGAGGCCTTTGATAAAATAACTGCAGAATTGGAAGAACTGAGCGAGGCTCAGTTAATAGTAGGGGGAGATTTCAATTTGACTAGTAATCCACGGTTGGACAATAGTGGAGGACAAAGTGGAGGGGGGAAGAAGGCTAGACTTAGCATGAGGAGGATGCAGGAGCAATTAGGGGTACAGGATGTATGGAGGACCAGGCACCCGGGGGAGCATAGATACACATTTTATTTGCCGGTACATACAGTAGATTAGACATGATATGGGGAGGGGGCAAATGGGCTTCAAGAGTAAAGGAGGCAGAACAAGGGGCAATAACGTGGACGGATCATGCACCAGTGAGTGTTATCTTTGATCTAGGAGCGGAGGACGAAGGGATCAAGTTTTGGAAACTGAATGACTCATTGTTAGAGGAGGAGGAGCATGTGGGAGTGGTGAGAGCAGCAATTAAGGAGTATTTGGCTTTTAATGAGACCTGTAATGTACAGTTGAAAATGGTGTGGGATGGATTAAAGGCTATCATCAGGGGGAAGTTAATAAGTATAGCGGCGCAACTTAAAAAGGAGAAGAGGAAGGTGGAGGGGGAACTCTTAGGGGAACTGCAACGCTTAGAGGCTCAACATCAGAGGCAGGATACAGGGGTAATGGCTAAACTGCTGAAAGTATAGGCAGAGCTTGGTCAGTTGAGAGGACAAGAAATTGCGTTTGTGTCTTAAAACAAAGATACTTTGAGGGTGGCAGTAAAGCAGGGAGGGTATTAGCAAGCAGGCTGCGGGCACAAAGGCAGGCAGTGCATATAGAGGGCATAAGGGATGGTAAGGGGAGGATGGTACATAGAACGAAGGAGATTAGCCAGGTATTTAGGGAATATTAGTCAGTTATATAAAAGTGAATTGCAAAAGGGGCCAGAGGAGATTAAGAGATATTTGCAAGGGTGCGGCCTAGGTAAAGTCGACCAGGAGGATAAGGAAAGAATAGGGGCGGCGATTAAGGAGGGGGAAGTGACAGAAGCCATAAAGTCTTTGAAATTAGGAACATCCCCAGGATTAGATGGGTATACGGCCAAGTTTTATAGAAAATTGGTAGATCAAGTCGCGCCAATATTGACTAGAGTATTTAATAAAGTGCTGGACGGGGAAGGGATCCCGCGGACAATGGGGGAGGCAGGTATCACAGTGTTGCCAAAACCGGGGAAAGATAAAGGAGTATGTGGGTCCTATAGGCCTATTTCCTTGATAAATTTGGATGCTAAAATTCTAGCTAAGGTTCTGGCCAATCGGATTCAGGGGATTTTACCTAAAATAGTCCATAGGGACCAGACCGGATTTGTGAAAGGGACGGCAAGGGAGTGATAATATCAGGAAGGTGATGAACATTGCTTGGCATCTTCAGAGAACGGGGGACCAAGCAGTGTTGGTTACGGTTGATGCTGAGAAAGTGTTTGATCGAGAAGAATGGCATTATATGTTTCAGGTGTTGGAGCAGATGGGGTTTGGGGAGAATTACATAGGCTTTATATGAGTGTCCAAGGGCGAGGATTAGGATTAATGGAGGGTACTCTGAGCAGTTCACTTTGGGGAGGGGTACTAGGCAGGGATGCCCATTGTCCCCACTTTTATTTGCACTGGCCATAGAACCATTGGCTGAAGTGATTCGGAGAGAGGCGGATGTAAAAGGGGTAGTAGTGGGGGGGAAGGAGAAAATAGCATTATTTGCTGATGTGATATTATCATTAAAGCAGCCCCTGACAACCCTGCCCATCTTGTGGAGTGGAGGAGTGGCCTAGTGGTTGGGGCAAGGTACTTCGGACCGGAAGGTCGGGGGTTCAAATCCCACTAGAGGACAGCAACCTTGGGCCGGAAGGACTGGGGTTTCTAGTCCCACAGGTGCTCCTTGTGGTCTTGGGCAAGCCACTTAACCCTCCATAGCCCATGTTCCCTGTAAAATAGTTCTGTGTGCTGTGCTTTCCTGTCTAATCAATGTGTTTATACCTCAAAAATTTCCTGTCATGATTTGACAATTTCCAATCTGTAATCAAAAAACGCTGCTGATCGCTGGAAGTAGCGGTATACAAATGTATACTAAATAAAATAAATAAATAAATCTTGATGAAGGTAATAAGAGTATAGCAGTGTAGCAGGGTATAAAATAAATGAGGGTAAAATGGAGGTACTTGGCTTTAATCTGGAGGGGGGCTTGGAAGAACGGTTGCAATCACATTTTAAATTTAAATGGGTGAAGCAGCAGTTTAGGTATTTGGGTATACAATTGGGGAAACCTCTAGAGAGGATTACACAGTGGAATTATAAGACGTTGATCGACGCATTGAGGGGGGACTTAGCAAAGTAGCGGGGAATACGACTGGGGCGTATAGCAGCAGTAAAAATGAATATTCTGCCGAGATTGCTATTCTTGTTCACATCTCTGCCCTGTAAGGTGACTAAGAAAGAGCTGGGAAAGATGCAGAATATGCTTCTGCAGTTTGTATGGGAGGGGAACCCTGTATGACACGAGGGAAGAAGGGGGAATGGGGGTGCCATGTTTGATGAAGTATTTTGACGCGGCTCAATTGAGGGCTCTGTTAGCATGGCGGGAGGGAGCGGATACTTTAAGCTGGGTGCAGATAGAGGGGTGGAGGGTGTGGCATGTCAGGAAAGAAGGATATGGGATCCGGGAGGAGGATGAGAGGAAGAGGGGAGGAAAACTCTTCGGGAGCTTACGCTGCAGATATGGAAAAAGTGGACGGGATTCCTGCTGGAGGGGAAAGTGTACTCCAGATATACCTATTTGAGTATGGCAGGGAATAAGGGGTTGGGTGGGGAATTTCGAGTGCTGAAGGGATGGAAGTAAAAAGGGTTAGAGAGATTGGGACACTTCATAAAAAAGGGGGGGGGGGAGTTAAAACATTTGAGGAATTACGAGTATGGGATAGAGAAAAAGGATTATTATGTGTATGTGCAGTAGTGGTATTTTTTGAATGCCCGGGAGGTGAAAGCTGATTTGGAGCGGAAACCCACGCAATTTGAGGAGATGATGGGGAAATAGTGGTCGCAGAAAGGGGTCATCTCAAAAATATACAAAATGCTTCTGCAGAAGGGGAGTCAGAAGGGGAAGTGGCAACAGCGATGGGAGGAGGAGATTCCGGGATCTTGAGAGGATACCAGGTGGGTCGAGATCTATGAGAGAACACATAAGTTAGCTAGGGGAACCCCAATGTTAAAGAATAGCTTGAAGCTGCAGTATAGGATGTACTGGACCCCGATGAGGATACAGGCAGTCTTCCCAAATAGCTCAAGTGAGTGTTGGAAAAAATGCGGGGAAGAAGGGGGACTATTCTATATGATTTGGATGTGTCCAAAAGTACAGAGGTACTGGGTGAGGTGGGACAATTATACGAGCAGATAATGGGGGTGAAGGTAAAGCTCACACCAGGGATGGTAGTGCTTAACGAAGGTGGAAGTGAAGGGGGAAGGAGATATGGGACTCTTTCTGGGCTATGGTATCATAGCAGCCCGTAAGTGTCTGATGCAGGGCCGGATTTGCCTATACGCCACGTACGCCGTGGCGTAGGGCCCACAGCTGGCAAGGGCCCACCGGGAATGTTTTTTGCACAGGGCCCCACGTTTCAGGGGGCCCTGCGCAAAAAACATTCTGATCCATCATTAAAATTAAAAAAAAAACAAACAAGCTGTCGCTGCCTCTGCCGGGGCCGGGGCCGCCGCGGCAGAATCGAGTGTGCCGCGGGGCCCCCCCTGCCCAGCAGAGCCTGCCCTCCCCGGTATCACCTCTCTCAGCTGCCTCCCTCCAGTCACACGCGCCGGCTTTCAGAGCGCGAGGTGAGTTTCTCCCTCGCTGCTCTGTTAAGCCCGCGGGGGCTAATGGGCAGTCCCATCAGCCCCCGCGGGCTTAAACAGAGCAGCGAGGGAAAAACTCTTCCCTCGCGCTCTGAAAGCCAGCACGTGTGACTGGAGGGAGGCAGCTGAGAGAGGTGATACCGGGGAGGGCAGGCTCTGCTGGGCAGGGGGGGCCCCGCGGCACACTCGATTATGCCGCGGCGGCCCCGGCCCCGGCAGAGGCAGCGACAGCTTGTTTTGTAAAAAAAAATTTGCTGGGCTGGGGTGGGCTGAGGGGGTTAGGACTGGTGATGGGCTGGGGGGGTTAGGAGTGGTAATGGCTGTGGGCTGTTGGGGGGTTAGGACTGGTGATGGGCTGGGGGGGTAGGAGTGGTAATGGCTGTGGGCTGTTGGGGGGTTAGGAGTGGTGATGGGCTGGGGGGTTAGGAGTGGTAATGGCTGTGGGCTGCTGGGGGGTTAGGACTGGTGATGGGCTGGGTGGGGTTAGGAGTGGTAATGGCTGTGGGCTGTTGGGGGGGTTAGGACTGGTGATGGGCTGGGGGGGGTTAGGAGTGGTAATGGCTGTGGGCTGTTGGGGGGGTTAGGACTGGTAATGGGCTATGGGGGGGTTAGGAGTGGTGATGGGCTATGGGGGGGCTATGGGCTATGGGGGAGCTAAGTCTATATGGGCTGATGGGATTAGGACTGGAAGTGGGTTGATGGGGGCTTAGGACTGGTAATGGGCTATGGGGGGGTTAAGACTGGTAATGGGCTATGGGGGGGCTATGGGCTATGGGGGAGCTAAGTCTATCTGGGCTGATGGGATTAGGACTGGAAGTGGGTTGATGGGGGCTTAGGACTGGTAATGGGCTATGGGGGGGGCTTAAACTAAAAATTGGGTGATGGGGATTAGGACTGGAAATGGGCTGGTGGGATTAGGACTGGGAGTGGGCTATGGGGGGCTAGGACAGGAAATGGGCTGGGGGATTAGGACTGGACCTGGGCTGGTGGGATTAGGACTGGGAGTGGGCTATGGGGGGCTAGGACAGGAAATGGGCTGATGGGAAGGGGTTAGGACTTGAGGTGGGCTGATGGGGTTAGGACTGGTAATGGACTGTGGGCTGATGGGGGGGTTAGGACTGACAATGGGCTATGGGGGGGTTAAGACTGGTAATGGGCTGTTGGCTGATGGGGGCTGTCTGGTAATGGGCTATGGGGGGTTAGGACTGGTAATGGACTATGGGGGGGGGCTAGGACAGGAAATGGGCTGATAACATAAGAACATAAGATATGCCATACTGGGTCAGACCAAGGTCCATCAAGCCCAGTATTCTGTTTCCAACAGTGGCCAATCTAGGTCATACGTACCTAGCAGTTTCCCCAAGGGACACAGGTTCCACAATGCTTGTATTGGTTCAAGCATTGATATCCTGGGTCCCTTCTTAATAATGGTTTATGGACCTTTCCTCCAGGAACTTGTCCAAACCTTTTTTAAACCCAGCTACACTAACAGCCTTTACTACATCCTCCGGTAACAAATTCCAGAGTTTGATTACACGTTGAGTGAAAAAATATTTTCTTTTATTAGTCTTAAATAGTTTACCCTGTAGCTTCATTGCATGTCCCCTAGTCTTTCTATATTCTGATAAGGTAAACAATCGATCTACGTTTACCCGTTCCACTCCGTTCATTAATTTATAGACTTCTATCATATCTCCCCTCAGCCGTCTCTTTTCCAGGTTAAAGAGCCCCAACCTTGTTAGCCTTTCTTCATAGGAGTAGCCTTCCATCCCCTTTACCATTTTGGTGGCTCTTCTCTGAACCTTTTCTAAAATCGCTATATCCTTTTTAAGATACGGCGACCAGAATTGCACACAATATTCAAGGTGCGGTCTCACCATGGAACGATATAGAGGCATTATAATATCTTTTGTTTTATTTTCCATTCCTTTCCTTATCATACCTAGCATTCTATTTGCTCTCTTGGCCGCCGCTGCACACTGGGCCGAGGGTTTTAACATGGTATCCACAAGGACGCCTAAATCTTTTTCTTGGGTGGTGGTTCCTAATGTGGAACCTTGCATCGTGTAACCATAGTTTGGGTTGTTCTTCCCTAGGTGCATAACCTTGCACTTCTCCACATTAAATTTCATCTGCCATTTTGATGCCCAGTCTTCCAATTTATCAAGATCCTCTTGCAATTTTCCACAATCCTCCTGGGTTTTAACAACTTTAAATAGTTTTGTGTCATCAGCAAATTTGATAACCTCACTCGTTATTCCACTTTCCAGGTCATTTATGAATATGTCAAAAAGCAGCGGACCCAGCACAGATCCCTGGGGTACACCACTATTCACCTTTCTCCATTGGGAAAATTGGCCATTTAGCCCTACCCTCTGCTTTCTATCTTTTAACCAGTTCCTGATCCACAGTAGTACACTGCCTCCTATCCCATGACTCTTTAGTTTTGCCAAAAGTCTCTCATGAGGGACCTTGTCAAAGGCTTTCTGAAAGTCCAGATACACAATATCAACCGACTCACCTTTGTCCACCCGTTTATTCACTCCTTCAAAAAACATAACAGATTAGTAAGACAAGATCTTCCTTGTCTAAAGCCATGTTGGCTGTCTCCCATTAGGTCATGACTATCTATATGCTGAGTAATTTTATTCTTTATGATGGTTTCTACCATTTTTCCCGGTACTGATGTCAGGCTCACCGGTCTGTAGTTTCCCGGATCACCCCTCGAACCCTTTTTAAAAATTGGTGTTACATTGGCGATCCTCCAATCCTCAGGTATTAGAGATGATTTTAATGATAGTTCACAGATTACTGATAGCAGGTCTGCAATCTCAAATTTCAGTTCTTTCAACACCCTTGGATGTATACCATCCGGCCCAGGTGATTTGCTACTCTTCAGTTTATCTAATAGTTGTAAGACATCTTCCCGATGTATCGATATTTCCTTCAATTCTTCCACACCTTTAAATACCACTTCAGTCGTGGGTAACATTCCTACATCTTCCTCAGTAAAGACCGAAGCAAAGAATTCATTCAGTCTCTCCGCTATCGCCTTGTCGCCTCTTAGTGCTCCTTTAACCCCTTTATCATCTAATGGACCAACTGACTCTCTCACGGGTTTTTTGCTACGAATGTACTTGAAAAGGTCTTTATTTCGCGTTTTTGCTTCCGCAGCAAGCTTCTTCTCAAATTCTCTCTTTGCCTGCCTTATCAATGCCTTGCATTTGACTTGCCAGTGCTTGTGCTGTTTCCAGGTTTCATCATTTGGCTCTTTTTTCCATTTCTTGAAAGATGCTTTTTTGGCAACAACAGCCTCTCTGACCTCAGCTTTAAACCATGCTGGCAATTTTTTAGACTTCCTTCCACTTTTCTTAAAGCGTGGAATACAGCTGGTCTGGGCTTCCAAGATAGTATTTTTCAACACCACCCAAGCTTGATGTACGTCTTTAACCTTTGCAACTGCTCCTTTTAGTTTTTTCTTAACTGTTTTCCTCATTCTATCATAGTCTCCCTTTCGAAAGTTAAAGGGTAGTACTGTGGATTTCCTTACTATCCCTCCTCCACTAATTAAATCAAAGGCGATCATGCTATGATCACTATTGCCAAGTGGCCCCAACACCCTTATCTCTTGCACTACATCTGGTGTTCCACTAAGGACTAGGTCTAATATTGCTTCCCCTCTGGTCGGTTCATGAACCAGCTGCTCCAAGAAGCAGTCATTTATTTCATCTAGGAACTTTATCTCCCTAGCATGTCCTGTTGTGACACTGACCCAGTCGATGCCGGGGTAATTGAAATCACCCATTATTATTACTGCACTGTAACTTTTGCTAGCTTCCTTGATTTCTTTGAGCATTTCATCATCCATTTGTTCATTCTGGCCAGGCGGACGATAGTACACCCCCACTGCCATCGCCTTCCCCTTTTTACATGGAATTTCAATCCATAGAGATTCTACAGCAAATTTTGTTTCTTGCAAAACTTTAATCCTTTCTGATTCAATGCCCTCTCTAACATAGAGCGCAACCCCTCCACCAATTTGATCAGCTCTATCATTTCGATCTATTTTGTACCCAGGTATCACAGTGTCCCACTGGTTGTCCTCCTTCCACCATGTCTCTGATATTCCAATCATATCTAACCTCTCGTTTAGTGCTATATATTCTAACTCTCCCATCTTGTTTTGTAGACTTCTAGCATTTGCATACAAGCATTTTAGAGACTGTATTTTATTCATATTAATTTGGCTATTGGTAGACATGGGTAATTTGGGATCTTTAAGTTCTGTCTGCTCCATACTCGAGGGCATTTGGGCTACTTTACTCTTTTTTGGAACCTCTCTGCTTTTTGTAGTATCCTTCAAGGATACATTCTTCCGAACCATGCGCTCTTGGGCGACTGTCGGCTTTCCCCTATTATCTAGTTTAAAAGCTGCTCTATCTCCTTTTTAAAGGTTAATGCCAGCAGCCTGGTTCCATCCCGGTTAAGGTGAAGCCCATCCCTTCGGAAGAGCCCCTCCTTTCCCCAGAATGTTCCCCAGTTCCTAACAAATCCGAACCCCTCATCTCTGCACCATTGTCTCATCCACGCATTGAGACTCCGGAGCTCTGCCTGCCTATTGGGTCCTGCGCGTGGAACGGGAAGCATTTCGGAGAACGCTACCCTGGAAGTTCTGGATTTCAACTTCCTACCTAAAAGCCTAAATTTAGCTTCCAGAACCTCCCTACCACATTTTCCTATGTCATTGGTACCAACATGTACCAAGACAGCAGACTCCTCCCCAGCACTATCTAAGACCTTATCTAGGTGGCGTGTGAGGTCCGCTACCTTCGCACCAGGCAGGCATGTTACCAGGCGATCCTCACGTCCACCAGCCACCCAGCTATCTACATGCCTAATGATCGAATCACCAACTATAACTGCTGTCCTAACCCTTCCCGCATGGGCACTTGGCCCTGGAGAAACCTCCTCGGTGCGAGAGGGGTTTACATCACCTGGAGGACAGGTCCTAGTTACAGGATCACTTCCTGCCACACCAGGGTGATGCTCTCCTGTCACGTGACCTCTCTCCTCCATGGCAACAGGGATGCTGCCAGACTGGAGGTGGGACTTCAGGACTATATCCCTGTAGGTCTCGTCTATGTACCTCTCTGTCTGTCTTATGTTTTCCAAGTCTGCTACTCTAGCCTCTAGAGAACGGACTCGTTCCCTGAGAGCAGAGAGCTCCTTGCACCTAGTGCACACGTAAGACCTCTCACCAGCTGGGAGAAAATCATACATGTGACACTCAATGCAAAAGACTGGAAAGCCCACATCCCGCTGCTGGACTGCTGTCTGCATCTTAGTTTTAAGTTTGTGTTTAGATCTTTAAGTTCTATATGTACTAAAGGGTGCAATGGATATTTATACCACTAAAACTGTACCTAAGAAGTTTAATATACCTTGTTCACCTGAAGCTTAATTAATCTCAGGTCCTTGGTGTATGACTGATTTGGGTAATGAGCTTCACCTGAGAGCACCTCCTGTCTTTTAAGGTGTGCAAGTACCTATAAAGCTGTGATTTTCCCAGGGGAGGGTGGGTGTGGGGAGGGAGGGAGGGATATAACACTTATTAAAAAAGGGCTGCTACACAGTACCTTGTCCTGTGCTGCTGAGGAAAACTATATTCTGATTTGATTTAAATTACAGCTCTTTGCTGCTACTAGGCTCTAACCTATTATGAAATTTAAACTACAAGCTCTCTGCTGGATTCTAAATTTAACCAGAAAGCTCTCTTCTGTGTTTTAATTTGAAACTAAAAGTACTTTGCTGATGCTAGGCCCTGAGTGACTATGAAATTTAAACTACAGCTGTCTACTGGGTATGAAAGGTAACCAGAAAGTTCTCTTCTGTGTTTTTAAATTGAATCTTAAACTGTTGCTACTAGGCCCTGACTGATTTAACAAAAAAAATAGTGGGTTCACAGATTAATTAGCTTTAAAAGAAAAAAAATTCCTTTCAGAAAAATTCCCAGAAGTATATACTCACAATTTCAGATTTCTCTCCAGAAGTAACAGCCCCCCTTTCCAGTCCTGTCCTTTAACCTTTCCCAGCATTCCCGGCTTCACAGAAACAGCCGCCAGCGTGAAGGAAAAGGCTCTTCACGCTGGCGGCTGTACAGAGGGAGCCGGGGCCTCGCGCGGGCTTCCCCGGCTCCCTCTGAAGCCCCTCAGACAGCCGCGATGCTGTCCGGGGGGCCAGGACTGCATGGGGGGGCCCAGGACTGCATGGGGCGGGCCAGGACTGCACGGGGGCGGGCCCAGGACTGCACGGAGGCACGGGGGGGGGGACACGGGGGGGCCCAGGACTGCACAGGGGGGGGCCCAGGACTGCACGGGGACATGGGGAGGGGCCCACAATTTTTCTTGGCGTAGGGCCTCACTCTAGCTAAATCCGGCCCTGGTCTGATGTGATGGTGGAAAAATGCAGACATATCTCCTATGAAGGAGATAGCAAATTGGAACAATTTTGGGGTTTATGTAAGATAGAAGCACATAGGAAACACCTAGTGGGAAACATGAAAGGGTGTGGCACAGGTATGAAACTTGGAGGGAGAGGGGAGTGGAGCAAGTTTTGCAAAGAGGAGGGGAGGGGCAGCAGAGGAGGAGTGAAGGGAGCGGAGGGGAGAACTGGGGGGGGGTTAGCACAGGATAAGGGGAGGGGGTATAAGGGTGGGTGGGGGGAAGGAGTAGGGGGATAGGGATGTAGGTGGGGGAGGGGATATACAAATATAGAGGGGGGATATACATGTCTCTTCCACGTAAGGTAGGGGGAAGGAGGGGAAAATACAGAGAGGGGTATAGGGTATGTCTCTATAAGACGTTTGGGGTATTGTGGATATTTAAATATATATCATAAGCTAATACTGATGTCGGTAGTGTGAAAGTTGGGTATTAGAATGATGATCATGATTTGTATTAAAGAAATGTATTCAAGTATTAATAATATGAGCATGCATGACTTGGAGTAGAGAGTATGTTGGAGAGAAATTAGGGTAGTGGAAGAGGGGGTGGGGGGATGGTTGAGGGTTGGATTTATGGGTATGTTTATTGTTAATGTGGGAGGTAGGGGTGAGAGAGAAAGTAGGAATTAGTCAAATGCAGTAGTAAGGTTGAGGGGTGGTGAAATGTATAGCATGAGGTAATGCAAAACAGACAGATGTGAACATTTTCCGTACTGATATCTGTAGGGGGGAAGAAAGCTTGAGGGGAGAGGCGGAGGAGGATGAAATTGTTTGCTGTACTTTCTTTGCATAACATGGAAAATGTATAGAAAAGAAATGGCATAATGTGTACATTTTAATATTTGGTTGAAAATGAATAAAATATAAATTACAAAAAAAAATATTGTCATTGGCATTCATAGAGGAGGAGCTGGACATAAGGATCCTGGAGGTTCTGAGCTACTGTTTGGCACAATTCACTGTATCACCATCATTGCTGAGGGTGGTTCAGCCAATCCTGGAAACCATAGCAATGCCTGGAGGCATGGAATCAATAGAGGCATTGAAGGGTCCTCCGCATTGGTACTGGCAATTCACATCTCCATTTCCAGTGCATTGGGGAGAGTTCACCAAGGCACCAGTCTGGATCACTCTAAAACTCCATCAGACAAGGGAAAACCTCAGAGGCCTTGTCTGCTAGCTAAGCATATACTTGGACCTCTACCATAGGTTTTTGTGATAATCTGAGCAATTTTTGTATTGTTTTTAGAGACCATAAGTCTTATCTGATCAAGTGTCGCTGATCTCTCTTTAGCCTCCTTTTCACAAGAAACATCTTCACCAGAAGACCTCTCCTTCACTTAATTTTTTTTTTTCAATGAAATGGCTAAAACAATTCCATTTATGATAGAGGAAGTTATGTCTAGGACAGAGATGTGTGTGTGTGTGTTCCAATTTCTTAACCTTATCTGAGGAAGCATACCCTCTTACAGCATTCTTAAGGGTCTGTAGATGAGAATGGGGGAAAGCCCTTCTTTGTGCAACCTGTGAATAAAAAGGCAGAATATAAGAACATAAGAAATGCCATACTGGATCAGACAAAGGTTCCATTAAGCCCAGTATCCTGTTTACAACAGTGGCTAATCAAGATAAAACATGCCTGTCAAGTTCCCAAAAGATATACAGATTCCATGCTGCTTGTTCCAGGGGTAAGCAGTGGATTTCCCCAGTCCACTTTATGGTTTATGAACGTTTCCTCCAGAAACTCTTCCAAACCTCTTTTAAACCCCAGCTACACTAAATATTTTCTCCGATTCATCTTAAATGTGCTGCATTATAACTTCATTGCATGTCCCCTAGTTTTTCTACTTTCTGAAGGAGTAAACAGCCAATCTGTTAATCCATTATACTCCATTTTATCTAGAAAGTACAGAAGGCTTCCAGATGCAAGAAGCACTAATTTCTACACCAGTTAGTATTCAAAGCTGCTGTCTGAGCCAAGTGAATGAGAATCCATTCCTCAGTGCTGCCCAAGAGGGATCATCTTGGGAGAAAATTTTTTAGAATGCTTTGCTCAGCTCTTGTATAGTTTCTTTCCAGAAAACATCCTGGAAAAGGTAATAGGCATGTCAATTTCTTCAAGAGAAAAAGAACAACCTTAGGTCGTTAGTACAAGAGGGGAAGCAAAGAGCAGAAAACTCATTCTCGAGTCAACCCATAATGTTTGAGTTGGCATGGAAAGCTCTTTCCATTAGTATTGATGCCATAGACACCATTATGGCTGTGGGCTTCAGACCTCGGGTAATGTACTGGAAAAGTCATTGACTTACCCTACAAAGGGAAAGTTCTGTCTAGAGAAGTGGTCAAGGAGGCAGTGGATCAGATTAAGAACCACTGTGCTATTCTGTACCCTGCTTTGAGCTTTCTGTAAGGCAGGTTAAACTTGCAAATAAACGAAATAAGTTAAATGCTGTTCTTCAATCCTTCTTTGCAACCACTTTTGATCCACCCTCTACTTCATCCAGAAGCCACTGGAGTGGGATACTACTGAAACATTTCCATCCACTAAGGAGGCATCACTACCTAAATCAGCAGGGACTTTGTCTAGCCCTAGACAACAGAGTCCAAAGGCCACAGCCACCTCCCCAGCCAAATATTTATGATTAGTATCTTGACTGGATCCAGGCAGACATAGCTGCTATTCCAGTATTCTGTTGGGGGAAGGCAAAGGATTTTATGTAACGTACTCCAGCTTAAACTCAGACACTGGGTTCTTGGCATAATACAAATTAGTTACTGACTACACCTACTAGAAACCCTGCCAGTCAAACGTTTGGCATCAGATTGTGCTTTTAAGAGTTCACCTCCCCCGTAAAACTGTATTTTTGAAAATGTATTTGGCAAAGGCCCAGTCTGTTTATCAGATAAAGCAAAAAGTTATGTTGTGCGCTCGCTCTAGTCGAGATGTTCACCAGGGCTGGTGAAAGCAAGGACTTGCTGTCTTCCTGTGGAATTATTTTCACAGTAACCTGCTTAAAGAAGTTACTCATCTTTGTCGCTGTATTTATGTCAGGTTTGAGGGTTTAAATTGATCTGATAGTTTTTTGATACTGCATACATAGGATGTATTGTTTTACTGTTATGTTATGAACATTGCCTTGAGTTATCTTCAGCAATTAAGAAAGCAAATGTTGAGGGGTTCCGGTGACGTCAACACCACGATGGCTGCCTAAACTGTGAGCTCCGATGGGGATAGCGTAAAAAGAGCCCTAATTAAAGGATTAACCCCCCGCTGTGCAACCCGATTGGAACTGCAATAACGTGTAGGTGGCCAGACACACTGTGTGACCTGATGGCAGGAAAAAAGTCAGGAACGGACTTAAAAGCCTTCTCCTTCAAGGGGGGGGGGGGGTCAGAGAGTGAAGCCACAGGTCAATAAGATGGCGGCAAGTAGCGGCGAGGCTGTAGAGCCGGGAGAGGGAGGAGCAGCGAAAGGAAATGTCGGCGAAATCCAGAGCCTGCATGACGACCTGCAAAGTTGGTTTGCATCCACAAAATCTGAGCTAGCTACCTTTAAGATGGAGGTGCAGGGCTGGTTTAAGGAGTTTAGGGAGGACATGCTCTCGCTTGGCACCCGTCTGGAGGAGCTGGAAAATAGAGTGGATGATCATGAAGATCAGCTCGGAGTTGTTACGCAGCGTACTACCGCACTGGAGGAGGTGCAGGGTGATATTCTTCAGAAATTGGAAGACCTCGAACATTCGAATACGTGGCCTCCCGGAGGGGGACAGAGCAGTCAATTACGTCGCTCTGGCGGAAGAGTTTTGTGGTGCTGTTCTGAAGGCTGCCGACATGGAAGTGGAGGGGGTGTGCCTCAAGAGTGGACCGGGCCCACCGGTCTTTAGGCCCCAGGCGTGATAATAGACCACGAGACATTGTTTGTTGTCTGCATGAATACAGATCCAAGGAGCTGGTGTTTAAGGCGGCTCGGAAGCTGGGGAAACTTAACTGGCATGGGGCTGATGTGGAAGTGTTCGCTGACATATCCAGCATAACCATGAAAAAGCATCGGGAGTACCAGCTGGTTACACGGCGGCTTCGGGAGGAGAACGTGAGGTACTGGTGGCTGTTCCCTGTGGGCCTACAGTTTACGATTAACACTAAATCTTATGTGGCACATACCGTGGAGGCGGCCATCTTGGGCCTGCAGCAAGCGGGATGGTCCAATCTCCCGACGACTGCATCAGGAGATCAGAGAATGCGAGAGGGGGGAGATCTCCCTAAGAGACCACAGATGCGATGGAGTAGAGTGTCCGGCGGAGAGCGGAGGCTGCGGAAATTGAGACCAGCATTGCAGGCTGATGGGTCGGCCACCTGAACTGTGGTTTCATGGTCTGAATGAACTGGTTATTAATACTGGCAAACCTGCTGGGTCTGTGTGGAGAGTGTGGGGCTGTTTGCTGGAGATGGTGCAAGAAGGGTGGTATATGCGTACTAATATACTGCCAAATACGGAGTTATGGGTTTCAAAGTTTGATGTTGTTGCAGGGCTGGGTTTTTATCTTCTGTACTGCGAATGGTTTTGGGTTGATGGAATTGGGTGAGGGGTTGGTATTTCTTGTGTTGATAGGTGGGGAATTGTGTATTCTAATTTCTAGGGAATGTATATGCAATGTTTGGGGGAGCTGTCCTGGTTTGACGTGACCTGGGAACGATCTACTTGATGGATCGGGTGGTGATCTGGGTGGTGGGGGGAGGGGGGTTGGAGGGGAGGGGGGGAGGTGGGGAGGGAAAGGAAGGGTTGGACGGGCGGAGGGTTGGGGGGGTGGATGGTTGGGAGGGGGGACAGGGGTGGCCCTGGCATATGCAATGGGGGGGAAGTCTATGGTGGCGCTTAAGTTGACGACTCTTAATGTTCAGGGTCTGAACTCCTTTTATAAGAGGCAGTTGTTTTTTAAAGAATGTTCCCGCCTGGAGGGGGGATGTAGTTTTTGTTCAGGAGACTCATTTGCTCACTAAGGATGGGAGACTCATGCGACACCCCCGTTTCCCTCAACAGTATTTTGCCTCCAATAAGGTGGAGAAGAAAAAGGGGGGAGTGGGGTTATTGCTGTCTAGCAAGATCTTGGGGAAGGTGGAGGAGGTGATTAGGGACCGGGGAGGACGCTATGTGATTGTTAAGTTTTGATGGGGTCAGCAGATGTATACTTTGGCTAGCGTTTACACCCCCAACACTGATCAGGCGGCTTTCTTTGGGGACTTACAGGCCATCCTTGTCAACAAGGGGGAAGGGCAATTAATTTTAGGGGGGGATTTTAATGTGGCTCTTAACCCTTTAGTGG
The DNA here is from genome assembly GCA_033557465.1 of Ichthyophis bannanicus. Taxonomy (NCBI): domain Eukaryota; kingdom Metazoa; phylum Chordata; class Amphibia; order Gymnophiona; family Ichthyophiidae; genus Ichthyophis; species Ichthyophis bannanicus. The sequence continues at coordinate 659,466,501 of CM066031.1, forward strand.
ACACTTCTAGGGGAGCATCGTCGGTGACTCGGAAGCATCGGATTCGTTTAAAGCGTATGATGGAAACCCTGGAGGTGGTGGATCTTTGGCGAGAGGTACATCAGGGTCGGCGGGACTATTCCTTTTTCTCCTCCGTGCATGGGGTTTATTCTCGGATTGACTTGTTTATTGATAAGTCCTTGATGGCTGGAGTGGAGGAGTGTGAGATCTGTGAAAGAACCTGGTCGGACCATGCTCCTGTTACCTGTGCCTTACTATTAGGGCATTCGAGCCCTGCAAAGCGGTGGTGGATGTTGAATGATTCCTTGTTAGAAGATGTGGAGGTGGTGAAACAAGTTCGGAGAGAGGTTGAGGATTATCTGCTAGTGAATGATAATGGGGAATGTTCCCTGGGTGTGGTTTGGGATTGTTTGAAGGCGGTGGTGCGAGGGAGGCTGATAGCTATCAGGGCCCATAAAAAGAAATTGTGTTTACAAAAGCAGGCGGAATTGTTGGCCTTGATTGGCGAGCTGGAGTTTCGGCTGAAGCGCGGGTCTCAGGATATGGCAGTGCAAGGGCAGTTGAAGAAGGCGCAGTTGGAACTGAGTGAGTTGCATATGCAGGAGATCCGGCATAAGTTAAACTTATTACAACAGCGGTTTTTCAAATTTGGTAACAAGGCGGGTAGGTTGTTGGCGCGTAGGGTCAAGAAATTGGCTGCTAGGAACACTATAGTGAAAGTGAAGGGGAAGGATAGTAAACTGCTGTGGCTGGGGAAGGAGATAGACCGGTTTGTCCAATACTATCGGGAGCTGTATACGCCAGAGACCATAGTGCCGGAGGCGGCGATAAAGGGTTTTTTGGATACTATCCGGCTGCCTAGTTTGACCAGTGTGGAGACGGAGGGGCTATCACTTCCTATTGGGGAGATTGAGGTTCTGACCGTGATCAAGGGGCTGCGGGCCCATAAGGCCCCAGGGATGGATGGATTTCCCAACCGATTTTATAAAGTTTTTGCGGGGTGCTTGGTCGAGCCTCTGGTAAAAATGTACAACTCCTTTCAGAGTGATAGTATCCTGCCAGCCTCCATGCGGGTGGCAGGGATCAGTATTTTGCATAAGGACGGGAAGGATCCCTTAGAATGTGGCTCTTATCGGCCTATATCCCTTTTGGGCAGTGATCTTAAGATTTTCACCAGAGTTTTAGCGAACAGGCTGCTCCCGTATTTGGGGAAGTTGGTACACCCAAATCAATCCGGGTTTGTGCCTGGGAGGTATACCTCCGATAATATTCGGAGAGTGTTGAACTTAATATGGCATGGTGGGAGAGCGGGGACAGAGCTGGCCTTGTTGGCGGTGGATGCTGAAAAGGCATTTGATAGGGTGAGCTGGCCTTTTCTGTTTCTGACATTAGAGCGGGTGGGGATAGTGGGGCCCTTTTTGGATTGGGTGCGAGTCCTGTATCGGAGGCCACTGGCCTGCCTCAAAATTAATGGCTCTACCACCCAAGCTTTCGAATTGCATAGGGGGACGAGGCAGGGGTGCCCGCTTTCCCCCTTGCTATTTATACTCGCCATGGAACCGCTGGCCCAGAGGATAAGGGAGTGTGCGGAGGTTCGGGGGATAGTGGTGGGTGCGACACATCATAAGATTTCCCTATTTGCGGACGATGTCCTGTTTGTTGTCTCTGAACCCTTGCGATCCCTTCCGGCGATTTTGGAGGAATTATCCACCTATGGCGCCTTGTCAGGGTTTCTTATGAATCCTACGAAGTCAGAAGTATTGAACCTCACCATAGGTAGGGAGAAAGTGGCTGACCTGCTGAAGACCTTTCCATTTAAGTGGGCCAAGACTAGCATCCGATACCTTGGGGTGCAGCTCACCGGTCAGAGCCGGGATCTATTTTTGGAGAATTATCTTCCGGCCCGGGGTAGGGTACTACGAGAGCTCGAGCGTTGGGGGGCTTTCGAGATCTCTTGGCTGGGCCGAATCGATTTAATTAAGATGATCCTGGTTCCTAGGCTTTTGTATTTATTTATGACCTTGCCAATTGAGGTTCCTGTAGCATACTTGAGGAAGCTACAAGATAAGCTTCTGTTCTTTGTTTGGCAGGGTAGGTGACCAAGGGTGGCCCGGAGTATCCTGTATGCGCCTCGTCGCTTGGGAGGTATGGGGATGCCACAGCTGGGCAGATATTTTGAAGCGGCCACAGTGCGGGCGGTTTTTGAGTGGATATTGCGGGACACGGTTGAATGGGTGGATTTGGAGCAACAGGGGGTAGGGGGGGAGACGTTTATCCAATATGGTATGCGTGAGGGATGTTGGAACAGTGGCAAAGGGTGAGGAGAACCCCTATGTAGCGCTTACACTGCGTTACTGGTTGAAATGGCGGACCCGGTGGTATGGTTACCGGGGATGTTTTACGTTTACGCCACTGCTGGATAATCCGGCTTTTCCCCTGGGGAGGTCTGACCCCACCTTTAAGCGGTGGGCACGGCTAGGGCTCCACCATGTCGGGCAATTTAAAGAAGGGGAGGTGTGGGTGGACTTTGAAGACCTGCAGAAGGAGTTCCCGGGGATGGAGGGGGATAGGTATCAATTTGTGCAAGCACGTTACTTTTGTCGGAGTTTAGGAGGCTGGGGGGGAGGGGTGCAAGGTGATACTGTTGATGGGTTGGTGGATGGTGGGGTGATTAAGGGGTTGATATCTCGGTTGTACGGGTTAATGGAGTCCATGGGGTGTGGGGAATGGGCCCATAAGAAAGCTTGGGAGTAGGACTTACATATGTGTTGGGATGAGGATCACTGGGCGGTAGTGTATAAGGGGCTGTTTACAGGGGTACTGTCTAGCTCTATTTTGGAGCAAAATTATAAGGTGCTTTATCGGTGGCACCTGACTCCCCAGAGGCTACAAAAATGGTGTGGGGGTTTGGGCCTCTGTTGGAGAGACTGGGGGGGGAAAGGATCCTTTATGCACATTTAGTGGGATTGCCCTAAACTCCGGCCCAGGTGGGGTGAGGTGGCGGAGTGGATGGGCGTAGTCTTGGGGGAAGGTATAGATCTTGGTCCATGTTTGGCTTTGCTGAATGTGGGAGAAGGACTGAAGTGGTGCAAAGTGGTGTGTGGGGCAATGCGGCAATTGATTGCGAGAAGGTGGAGGGTGGTGTCTCTGCCCACTCTAGAGGTAGTACAGCAGAGTGTTGCGCATCTCTCTTTAATGTACCGCCTTACTGCCCTTCGTCAGCAGCGGTTGGTGCATTTTCAGAGAATTTGGGGCCCTTATTTTCGGTGGGTTGATGGAGGGGAGACACTACCGGTCCCCGGGGTGCAGGGGTGTGTGGAAACCTCCATATTATAAAGACTTCTAAAAGCAAAAAATACAAATTGTAGACACTTCGAGGTGGGGGGTTGGGATCCGTATGCTGTTTGCGACAGGATGTTCCAGATTCCGTATTTTGATGATTCTTTTGCATATTCCTTTCATGATGTCTAATGTTTTCACTGTTAGGCTTGCTCCTCTTACTCGTCTATTAATTCTGCTAGTTTGGCTGCCAGTCCCGGGGGAGGGGAGGGGGGGTTGGGGTGTTGGGGGGGAATGTTTAACCATGCACACTGACTATTGTGTTTTTGTGTTGTGTTTTTGAGCCTTGTTGGCGTGAGCTGATATTGTAAACGGCATGTTGTATTCATGTTCTGCTGTTCCCAGTGTGAATTCTTCAATAAACAATTAATGGAAAAAAAAAAAAAGAAAGCAAATGTTTTTGCTTTCCCTTTAGAAAATGATATCTCCAGGAACAAGCAAGAATGAGTCTTCATATATGGGTATGTCGGTACCGACGGAGCCTGCGCGGGAACGCTCCCCAGCATCCAAAAAGAAAGCTTTTGGGAGCATCCCATGTGCATGCGCGCTGCCTTCCCGCCCATTTACTTCCCTCTCATCAGTTTTCCATTTTCCGCGGAGCCGGCAGGACATATTCCTGTCACCGCAGAAAATTCTTCTTTTTATTCTTAGTTTTTTGTGGTCGCGTCTGCCTTCCCTCGACGCCACCGGTACCGCCGGTGCTTTTCTTTCCTTTTCCTGAAGAATTTCTTCTTTTCTTAGAAATTTTTTTTTCCTGTTTATTGCCTGACGGTTTCTAGGCCACTAGGCCTCTACCCTTCCATTATGGAAAAGCCAGCCACTATCCTTAAGAATTGCTCAAAGTGTGGCGGTACAGATATTTTTTCAGACACTCATACTTGGTGTCTAAAATGTTTAGGTCCTGACCATTGCCCTCTGGAGTGTCTCTCCTGCTGGAGCTCAAACAGAAGAAGTCTTCAGAATCGAGCACAACTCGATTCCCGGTTCACATCGCTCTCGATGTCACCAGCTAGAATATCTTCTTCACAGGATCAGGTAACCAAACAAAAGTCTGTAAAGACTAGCCAGTCCTCGAGTGGTAGATCTCCTTCTCAGCATCGAGATGGCTTCGGCCTTGCCCTAGAGGACATCTTGGCAATAAAGCCCCGGCGGGAGTCTTCGAGCTCCAAACCATTAACGGGGCTCCAGGTTGTTCCCGGGGTTCTTACCTCGATGAACATACCTGGGCCATGCTCGGTGGTTGTGGCCGCTTCGAGCGGTACCGACACCCCGGCATCAGCTATGGTGATGGATGAAACACTCCTCACTGATGAACGTAGTCTAGCACTCTCGGCTACTTCAGTATCGCTAGAGTTGCTGCAGACCGTTCCTCGAGTATCGTATCGGCTTCGGTACTGGTGTTGGTACTGTCCATGCTTGCTTCGACAGAATCGCTTCCCTCGATGCCAAGCCTGGAATCGATCTCTAGCATGGAGGATTCGGTACCGACTCGTCTCGGTACCGACCTCAGGCGGTACCGAAGACATCTCTTTAAAGAAAATCCGATGCTTCATCCTTTTAAGTCTTCCGATCCCGATGACTGGGATGAATTCATCGGTACCAAGGCTGATTTTTCTACAAGTCTAGCCTTTACCCCTCATTTTAGAGGGTCCTCCTCGGGGGAGATTTCTTTTTAAGCTTTTCTGCTTGATATGGCAAAGTTACTTGCCATTTCTATACCTGGTAAAGAATCCCTACCAGGTAATTCAGAGACACTGCAATTCCCCTGCATTCCAAAGGAGGTGATCATGCTTCCTTTGCAGCAGATCTTACAAGATCTACTACTAAGGATGTGGGAAACTCCTTTAATGGTATCCCCACATTCTAAGACACTTGACACTATGTACAAGGTGCCACCCTCTCCAGGTTTTCAAAAGACTCAACTTCCTCATCATTCTATTGTTGTAGAATCAGCAATGAGGCGTATTAAGAGTGCAAAGAAGCACTCTTCTTATCCGCCAGGTCGTGAGTCTAGGACTTTAGATGCCTTTGGATGTCGATGCTTCCAGGCATCCATGCTTTCAGCAAGAATTATCTCATATATTTTCTATATGGGATTATCTCTTGAAGAGGTCACAAAAAACTTAGTTTTTGAACCCTTTTCTTCCAGAGAATAAAAGAACAGACTATTCCTTATTAGTCAATCATGCTCAAAATATCTCTAAGTTCCTTAATCGTGCTCCCTGGACTGTTTTGAGTCTATTAGCAGAACCTCTGCTATAGCCATAGGAGCACGACGCATAGCCTGTCTCCAAGCTTCAGACTTGGACAGATGGGTTCATGAAAGGCTGGGAAATACTCCTTGTACTGGTGAAAATCTCTTCAACAAGGAAGCTTTATTTCAAGCTAATCAGTTGAGCACTGATGCTGTTACTTTTAGAGGATTGCCAAAACTTTCCTCTATCCCAGCTAATAAAAAATCTCCTAAAAAGCTTTATTCCCCCAAGGGAAAAAAGTTTTCTCCATCTACCCATTCTGCAGATGTTTTCAAAAATGGGCAACATCACACCAGGCTAAGAAATTCAAAACCTCAACAGCTTCAGCAAACTCAGGGTTTCTGATTTTTTTTTTTCATTTTTTCTGTGTGAGGTTTAGAACTTTTGAGTCTACTTCTTTTCAACAGAAGCATCTAAAATTCATCTCATCCATGCTGAGATATCAGTCATACATTGATTCAATCCTCGTCTCTGGGCATGAATCTCTTGCTACAAGAGATATCTATCCTTCTAGCTCTAAAAGCTATTAAGGACTATCATACCCTAGAGCTAACAGGTTCCTCCTTTTAAAACAAAAGGAGGCCTAACAACAGGGTGAGCTATACCCTTCACCTTGTAAGTTTACTGTACGAGTATATCTCATACTTTAACTGCAAGGGGACCCTATCTCTTCAAAGACTTACCAAATTGTAAGTCTTCTCAACTCTGTATTACTTTCTATCCCTCTTAGCCCAGATATTCAGTCTCTAAGAGTACTACTACTCAACTGGAGGGCTTATTCTCTAAGCCATAGGATTTTCTTCAATACCTACTCCAGTAAGTAGTTTCCATACAGAGTTTTCTCCCCCTTTGCAGTTCATCTTCTTCTCAGATATCTTTTTAAGGTAGCTTTTTGGACAGAAGTCGGGTATCACTACTCCAAATTGTGTCTCGGTCCTCTCCAATCCATAGGACCTAATTTTTTTACGCTGCCTTAATAGATAATTCCAAAAGAGGTCCAGAACTCATTTGGACTGTTTATTGATGCAGGCTTCAGGCCTGTCTACTATTCTTAGCCACCTTCAATTCTCTTTGGCTTCAACAGAATAGATTAGGTTGCACACTGGCAATTCAACAGCCAGATCTAAGCAACCTACAACATGCTCTCTGCAATTCTACAACAAAGTTCTGCAACTGTGGGCCTTTGCCAGAGTGCCTCAGAGCTACTTCTAATAGGTAGCGGCCAGATAGTTAACAAGGGCTTCAGCTGGTAGATTCTACCAGTCATGCTCATACATGACTGCTTTTTCCTACTCTTACCATATTCCTTAAAATTTCCTTCTAAGAAAAGGTAACCAGGGTTAGACCACGTGAAAGCGTAGAAAATTGCACAATTCCCTGGTTTGTTCCACATCTCACTGGAACTTCCACATCAGGGATGCATTTTTTCACTGCAGTTTGTCCTTATTCACTACTTTCCTTCTAATTCCTATACTTCATGGTAGCTTATGTTAAACAAGAAAACACATGATACTCATATTGCCCTCATAAAGAGGCAAACATGGTATCCCCTTATATTGCGTCTTTTTCTCCAGCTACTATTTGAAATTATAGAAGTATCCAGACTTGCTGTCTTAAGACTAAGGATCTCCTCTGCACTCATTCACGTACGTCTCGAGACCTGGTTATTTCAGGGGCTAGATCTTTTCAAGAAGTCTAGTCCTATCCTTGTAAGTGAAGAACATAGTATCAGTTTCCATGAAACCTCCTCTATAGTTCTTCCATATTTAACCAGACAGAGATTCTCCATCAATATTCTCAAGTAGGTCTTAATCCTTCTTGTTGCGTCAATCTCTATTGAACATCTGACTTTGAAAGATCTTCAAAAAGTTGGGGGCTCAACGCCTAGTACAAATGTCTTTGTCTTTCATTGGAATAAAGGGGGTCTTAAAGACCTATCCCCTTTTTTCTGCAAAGGGTATTTCTGCCTTTTCATCCAAACCAGTCAGATTATCTCCACTCTTTCCTAGGACCTTATTCTGCTCCAAGGACAAGAAGTTCAATTTTTTGGACTTTACAGAAGCTTTAGCTATTTCTCAAAAGTCCAACCTCATTGAACTCCCCCAGTACTTCTTCTGGGGTTCGTTCTGGCCATGAGGGCTTATCTCTTCCTGTATTGCAAGAATTTATTTTTTTCCCTCTACTTCACATTGAGGGAATCTCTTTGAGGATAATGTACTGGCTGTCAACCACAGATCCATATTACCCCCAACAAGTATTTTTGCAATATTTTTGAGTGAGATCCACATTAGAAAATTGGAATTCAATATTTTTTCTAATATTTGATTTACACAAGGACTCCTCTCTCGATGCCTTGTTTAGTCAAGCTGTTCCACAGCACCTCTTTTATTCTTTTCTAGTTGAACTCCTACCCTCCATCCCTTGGATGCCTGAGGTTTTGAGGGATAAGCATGGCCCATCTTTAGAATTGCAACATACTGGGGCCTCCTCCAGGCATCTTAGCTTGGGAGTCCCCATATGTGAAGACTCATTCCTGCTTGTTCCTGGAGATAGCACAGTTACCTGTAACAGGTGATCTCTGGGAATAGCAGGAATAAGTCTTCACAACCCACCCACCTCCTCTAGGAGTTGTTCTCTCTCTCTCTCTCTCTCTCTCTCTCTCTTTTTTTCTCTCTTTTTTTCTCTCTTTTTTCTCTCTAATTTGTCTACTTCCCTCCTTCGGTCTCAGCTACAAACCCAACTGATGAGAGGGAAGTAAATGGGCAGGAAGGTGGGATGCTCCCAAAAGCTTTCTTTTTGGACGCTGGGGAGCGTTCCCGCGCAGGCTCCGTCGGTACCAACATACCCATATGTGAAGACTTATTTCTGCTATTCCCAGAGATCACCTGTTACAGGTAAGTAACTGTGCTTTACTAAATGTATACATTACTGACATTCTAGCATATTGTTGCTATTACTATAATTTGCCTATTTTCAAATTGATTGATCATTTTACTGTAGTTAGTGTTACTACAGTGCAAGTTGCCTATGTCAAGCTAAACATACTGTACACATATTTGGATGACTCTCTTTAAAGGCAATAGAAAGCCTAACAATGACAAACTGGTTAGGTGAACCAAAGAGTATGTACAGTGCCTTGTTTGTCTTCATCTTTTGATACACATTTTGCATTTTGCTGTTTAATGAGAACAATTCATAATGTGTTAAATTATGATACTTTTTTAAATTGATCTACACATTATGCTCTACACTTTCTGTAGGAGGTTTTGCAGTGATATATTGCCTTGGGGAAGGTCGCAAACCTTTCATTCAGGTAATCTGGGGATGCCCTGGTAATGGAATGATCAAACGGCTGTATTCTCAGTGAATTTTATTATAGAAAAATAGTGTGCCAGCACATAAAGAAGGTGGCAATTTATATCTTAGCAAAGGTAACTTCTGATCTCCAGGAACAAGCAGGAATGAGTCTTCACATATGGGTACGTCGGTACCGACGGAGCCTGCGCGGGAATGCTCCCCAGCGTCCAATCAGAAAGCTTTTGGGAGCATCCCACAGCGCCTGCGTGCTGCCTTCCCGCCTTTCCAACTGTCTCTCCTCAGTTTTCATTTTTCCGCGGAGCCGGCAGGACATACTCCTGTCACCGCAGAAAATTTCTTTTTTAATTCTTTAATTTTTTGTTTTCTTGTGGTCGCGGCTGCTTTTCCCGCCTCCACTGGTACCGCCGGTGGGTTTTTTCTTTTCTTTTTCTTAAACTCAGGGACTGTTTTCCCTCAGTTTCTGTCTTAAATTTTTGGGCCTGTAAGGCCTCTCCATCATGGAGCTGCCTTCTTCTAAGAAGTGCCTTAACTGTGGAAATACAGTTTTCTTTTTAGACTCCAATAACTGGTGTCTAACCTGTTTGGGTCCTGACCCTTTTCCTCCGGAGCCATTAGGCTACAATTTTATGAGAAGAGATTTTCCATTTCGAGTTTCCCTCAATACCGAGTTCCCTTCCAGTGTCAGGGCACCGACCATTTCTTCTCTACAAGATCAGGTAACCCAGAAACAGTCTGTTAAGACTAGCCAATCCTTGAGTGGTAGGTCTCATGCCAAGCATGATGACGGCTCTGGCCTTGCCCTCAAGACCCTATTGGCTTCAAAACCCCGGCGGGAGTCTTCGGTCTCCAAAGCATTTCAGGGGTTTCAGGTTGTTCCTGGGGCTCACCCCTCACAGGACATACCTGAGCCATGCTCGGTGGTGGCATCCGCTTCGAGCGGTACCGATACCCCGGCATCAGCACCGGTGTTGAGTGATTCACTCTTCACCAGGGATCGTCTTCTGGCGTCCTCGGTACCTTCGGGACTGATCGATACGTCCCAGATTGCCTTTCCAGTATCGACAGCATCGCCGATACCACCACCGACGTCGGTACCCTCTAGACATGCATTGATAGACTCGCTCCCTTTGATGCCGAGTCTGGAATCGATATCTAGTCTAGAAGACTGGGTACCGACGCGTCTCAGAACCGACCCTTATTGATTCCGGATACGCAGTACCGAGGATATTCACCAAGGGATTCTGGTTGCTTCGGTACCGCTTGAGCAGCCTCCGATGACTGCTTCGATGGCATTATCGCCTCCGATTCTGGCACAGCTACCGGTATCGGTATCGGTGTCGGTTCCTGCAGTTACATTCGGACCAGCCACTTCCATGCTTTTTTCTCCATCGCTCCTTTCTATGCCTAGTTTGGAGTTGATACCTGGCATGGACGATGCAGTACTGACTGCCTCAAATCGTGACTGCCAGTACCAGTATCCATCTAGTGCGGCTCTTTTTCTGCATCAGACCAGTACATCCTCTGGTGCCCAGGCTGCTGCTTCAACTTTAGCCTATCCAGGGATAGTTCCCATTGGAGATCCTTCTTTTCAGAAATTTTTCCTTGACATGGCAACATTCCTTACTATTCCTATCCCTGGCTGTGATCCTACTTGAGGCTGTCCTGCAGAAAAGGAAAATATAATGCTTCCTTTACATCATTCTTTGCAGGATCTTCTTCTGAGAATATGGGAAACACCTTTAAGGGTTTCCTCACCTTCTACAGCAACTGATGTTCTGTATCAGGTGCCCCCCTCTCCAGGGTTTCAAAAGACTCAACTTCCCCATCATTCCATTGTAGTGGAATCAGCAATGAGGAAGGTGAAAAGCAAGAAAAAGCATTCTTCTTATTCGCCAGGTCGTGCATCTAGAGCACTTGATGCCTTTGGACGTCAAACCTTCCAAACATCTATGCTGGCAACAAGGATTATCTCTTATATTTTCTATATGAGTCTATCTCTCCAGGAGGTCACAAGAAAATTATCTCTTTTGACTCCTTTTCTATCAGAGCCCAAGGCTGCAGACTATTCCTTACTTCTTAGTCATAGCCAGAATCTCTCTTGGTTTCTTTCTCGTGCTTCTCTAGACTCTTTTGAGTCTGTTAGCAGAACCTCTGCTATAGCCATAGGAGCACGACGTAGAGCCTGACTCCAGGCTTCAGACTTGAGCAGATGGGCACAACACACACTGGGTAATTCTCCTTGTACTGGAGAAAATCTCTTCAATAGGGAGGCTTTACGTCAGGCTGCTCATTGCTCCACTGACTTCCCTGGTTCTGGGGACCACCCTAAGCCGCCTTCTTCCCCAGGAGGTAGGAAATGTCCTACCAAACCTTCTTTCCCTAAGAAAAGAAGGTTTCACTCTTCTCCTGCCCATCATCCAGATGTACCCAAGCAGGGGACACCTCATCCTGCTCTGAAGAATCCAAACTCTAGCCAGACTCGGCAAACCCAGCAACCATAGGTTCTTGAAGGTTGCAACCTACAGTTAACTTCTTAGCAGAAGTTTGTTCACTGTTTTTTCTTTAAAGCTCTACACATGGTTTCCTTTCTTCAGGACATCTTTTTCCCTAATAGATATGCTGAGCTGTCAGGATATTCATGTCTATGGGCTACAGATTTCTCCTCTTCTTCCTACCAAGAAGAGAAGTTAACAACTATCCCATGATAGTTTTCTGTCCCAACATGAACATTTTTTCCTTCAGCAGACTTACCATATGGTAAGTCACCCTTCAGCTCCTGTTTCTCTACCCTCTCATCCAGGGTTTCCCCTGAATGAGTGGTACCATACTGCAGAGCTTCTCTAGCCTTTCTTTCCAGTGTAGAGTTTTTTTCCTTGAATAAATTCTCTGGACAGCTTATCAGACAGGGACAGGAATTTTTCCTCTCCCTTTGTCTGTTTTCTCTGTTTTACACAGGAAGATTCTCTCTGCTGTCTCTTTCAGCTGCTGTTCTTGCAGGAGTTCCAGTGATTGAACTACTGGTACTTTTCCACAAGTTTCTAGTCTGTCTTCCACTACTTCTGTCTAGCCTTAGTAGTGATTCCAAGATAGTGCTTCATCTATCTTGGATAATCCTAATCACTTCAGGCTTCTCACATTATCTTCTTTCTTGCCATCTCCATTTTCTTGGATTTGGCAGCACAGCTGACCTACAGTCAGTTTTATCTCCTAATTCTCCTGCATAATGCTCTCTGCAATCTTCAGAGAAGCTTTCTACTATGGGCCCTTGCTAGAGAGCATTGGACTTTATCTCTGGCTATTCTATATGGTGGAAAAGGCTTATCAGTCATTCTCCATGACTGAGGGTTCTCCACACCCTGTTGTCTCCTGTTATAATACAGGATATAAGCCTTTTCTGCGTGAATGTCCAAAGAGTTTTCCAATCCTGCAGGAATATGCTCTTTTTTCCTTACAGCTTGTCCTCATGCTATCCTACTCTTTTATGGACAGCACATATTCTACTAGTAACGCATGATATCCCTGTGTCCCTCCAGTGGGTCATCCTGGTATCTCCTCCTATGCGTTTTCTGTCCATTTACCATGTCAGAGTCCTACAAAACTCCGGACTTGCCGTTTACAGACTGATATTATCCTCTGTTTTTTCACGCAACCATCCTGGTTATTTCACTGGATAGCATTCCTGCACCTTCTTAGCCCGGAGGAATAGATTCTCTATATATCTTCTCAAGTAGGTTCTACCTTCTTGTTATTAGATGAATCTTTCTCCTTCACATCTCTCATGTGAATGTTCTTATGGGGCTTAGTTGCGGACATGTATGTATATATCTCCATATATTTCTATAGATACATATGTCTGTAAGCTGTGTGTGCATAGGTTATGCCATATGTATGTATGTATGTATGTGTATATGTATGTATATATATCTGTCAAGATGCTTCTTATAAGTAGATATGTATTTACACACTATCTCCCTGTCTATGCTATAAAGGTTTTTACCTTCTTAGAGGTTCCAGACAGTTGGCTTGCATATGTTCATACTGTCCCTCAGTATGTTGGGGGTGTTATGCACACAACCACTACTGTGGTACTGACAGCTTCCACTTTACTCTAGGTCTCGCTATCCCTGAAGCATCATGCTTCAATATCTTTCCTATTTCTCACCAGCTAGGAAAGACAGTGTAGATCTTCAGTAGTTCTGAGGTTTCAGCCCTTCACACATCTGTCCTCCTTGGGAATACGGGCTTTTTTCCATACCCTTTCTTGCCTCCAGGACTGGGCTAGTTGTACAAATCGGTCAGTCTTCCTCTTTTACTCCTAAATGTTAATGACTCTGCAGCTAAAAGAGTGTTCAGCTTTTTCCCATAAAGCTTTCCACTGAAGACCTGCCGTTATTATACCACCCCAGTTGACAATTCGGTCACCTGCCAAGTCCAGATTTGGACCTTCACCTTCACTGCCGTGAGGTCACCTTGAGGATTTCTCTACTGAATCTCCAGTTGACTCCATCAGCCTCTCTACTTCCTGCAATCCAGTAGGTAAGGTCCATATTGTGATTGCTCATTCAATATTTTTAATAGTAATTATCATATATACCAAGGACTCCTCTCCTGTAGTCCTTAGGTTAGCTGTTTTTCCTACAGCTCCTCTCTTTTCATCTCTTACCCACCATCCCTCATGGGATGCCAGAGATCCATGTGTGGGAAGTGCAGTCCTGTTCCACGGACACGCATTTTATGGGATCTCCCCCTGGCATCTCCAGCTAGGGAGTCCCCATATGTGAAGACTCATTCCTGCTTGTTCCTGGAGATAGCACAGTTACTTACCTGTAACAGGTGATCTCTGGGAACAGCAGGAATAAGTCTTCACAACCCACCCACCTCCCCTAGGAGTTGTATCTCTCTATCTATCTTCCTTTCCTCTTTCTCTCTCTCTTTCTCAGCTATGAAACTCAACTGAGGAGAGACAGTTGGGAAGGCAGCACGCAGGCGCTGTGGGATGCTCCCAAAAGCTTTCTGATTGGACGCTGGGGAGCGTTCCCGCGCAGGCTCCGTCGGTACCGACGTACCCATATGTGAAGACTTATTCCTGCTGTTCCCAGAGATCACCTGTTACAGGTAAGTAACTGTGCTTAACAAGCAAGGCTCCTATAAGCAGTATAATACTATACTGATAAAGTCCTAATTGTACTAATCTAATAAGTTTCCCTAACGAAACCTAATTATCGTCATGTCAAAAGTCTGGCTTATATTAGCAGTAACAAAGGATTTTCTCTGACTGACCCCAAGATACCAAAATGTAAAATGACCAGCCATATACAACCTGATGGGTTGAAGAGTGTGCCAGTTCCCCAATCCATAAAGGCAGATGCAGTTCTCTGTAGTCAGAAAAGCAGCTGGTATTCTTTCAAGCTCTAGCAACTGCTATAGTTGTGAACCAGAATGAGGTTAGACAACAGGTGACTTGGTAGGTCATTGCAAGGCTCAGGTTAGTTCAGACACTGCCTGTAATAATCTTAGGGTTTTGCCGTAAGGATAATGGCTGACAGACAGTCTGTGGTACCAAACTAATGCATAGATCTGCAAAGCAAACGAGTAAAAAGTCCAATAGACCCTTCTTCCCTTATGGTAAAATGTTATAGAATCTTCTTGTGGAGAGAGGGGCCTTAATGCTGCTGGCTGGCCCAAAGCTTGCTAGTAGTGGCGGACAAATCAAAAGTCCTCAAATCTAGTGCAGCGTGCCATCAGTGGTGATCGGTGCAAAAGGTGACGTCTTGTTCTTCCAACGCTGTTTTACAGAGGCTGTAACATTGTAGCATCCTGAAAGCTCTGAGGGAGTCCCAGGGCTGGAAATGTTTGAGCTCTTTCACTGCATGTACATAGTAGGGCAGAACAATGAATAAAGCCTCTTTCATTCTGCATATACAGTCAGCTTGCAATTTCTGCCAAGTCCAAAGGCTTTAGGCACAGAGTCCATGTCAGTTTGGTTCATGTGGCCCCAATAGGATGCTTTGGCTGTCATTCTTAGATTTCAAAGTAAACATTTACAAAAATATTCCATAATTAATGGTATTGCATGAATCTTCACACCCTTTGTTATAGCAAATTCAGTTAAATTCAGTTCCCAAAAATTGCTTTAATAAGTCTCATAAATTAGATTCCTGTGTCCAGTTATAGTTATTAAGCTGACTTGAATACTCCTGGATGAATAATCAAACTAACTGATGTGCGAAGTGAATCTGAAGCAAGAGTCCAAACATGTAGCGAACACAGCTGCCGAAAGAACTGTCAGATAAGTTATTCCAAGGTACAGATTTAGAAGGCTATAAGAAAATTTGCAGTGTGCTTGAATACCCTTTGGGGCACTGTTAGATCCATCATTATAAAGTAGTAACAGTTTGGCACCACGAAGTCACTGCCTCAGTCAGGCTGTCCATCCAAAGTAACCAGCCATTGTTTAAGGAAATAGCTAAAGAAGGTCACTGAAGCCTAAAATTGCTGTAAAACAACTACAGTGATCTCTGGCTGCAACTGGGGGAAATGTTGAATGCTGAACAATGTCCAGCCCAAGTGAAGGAGCTTGCATTATTTTTCCAGGAAGGCTGGGCAAAAACTGAAGCATCCTGCTGTGCAAAATTGGTGCACACTTATCCTGACTCATGATTATTGCTGCAAAAGAGGCTTCCACAAAGGACTGAGTGAAGACCTAATGAATTCAATATTTTTTTTATTTCCTTTAATTGTGTAGACTAATGAAATGATTGCTTAACACATTTTGAACTATTTATAGTCAGCAGAATGTGAAAAACGTACAAGGATGTGAAAGTTTTTATAAGGCACTTTATAAGGAATAACAAAATAGTACAAATACAAATATACAAAGATCCCATATATTTGAGGGATGTGTGCAGGACAAAAATGTTTTCTCTTTTCCTGACTTTCCTGACTTTTGGGGGTGTGTGTTGGTTTTACACAGCAATTTTTTTTTAACGTGCATTATAGCATTTTAACACACACTAATTGACTTAACTTACACTAATTTGTAGTTTAATACATGTTAATATCACGTGGCATGCACTCTGAATACGTATTAATGGTATCTCCAGGAACAAGCAGGAATGTAGTCTTCACATATGGGTATCGTCGGTAGCGACGGAGCCTGCGCGAGAACGCTCCCCAGCGTCCAATTAGAAAGCTTTTGGGAGCATCCCACAGCGCCTGCGTGCTGCCTTCCTGTTTTTCCCAACTGCCTCTCTCCAGTTCTTCGTTTTCCGCGGAGCCAGCAGGTCGATTTCCTGTCACCGCAGAAATTATCCCGTTTTTTCATTCTTTTTCTGGTAGCGTCTGCCTTCTTCGATGCTATACCGGTACTGCCGGTTCTTTCTTTCTTTAAAAAAAAAAAAAATTAATTACTAATCTTTACTGGATTTTCCAGCCTTTTTCCTCTAGGGCGCCACACGCCATTTTGGGCACTAGGCCCAAAGTTTTCCTCAATATGGAAAAACCTGCTTCGGGTTTCAAAAAGTGTTCAAAGTGTGGCAGCAGCATCTCTATCACCAACACTCATGAGTGGTGCCTTTAAATGTTTAGGTCCCGACCACTCCATCTCGGAATGTGTTGCCTGTGGGATGATGTCAAAGAGGCGTCGGCAGAACCGAGCTGCTAAGCTTAGCACCCTTTTTCCCTCCGATGCAGCATCCGTGGCATCAACGTCTTCCAGGGCTTCGTCTTCCTCCCATGGATCTCAGGTAACCAAACATAAATCTGGCCGGTCCTCAAAGGGTAGATCTCCTTCCAAGTATCGAGATGCCTCTGGCGTTGCCCTTGAGGAACTTGTACCGGCAAAATTGCCCCGGCGGGAGGCTTCGGCTTCCAAAACACTATCCGGGACTCCAGGATGTTCTCGAGGCCCCAACCTTGGCAGAACTAGTGGTGCCATGCTCTGGGGTACCGGCCGCTTCGTCCGGTACCGACACCCAGGCATCGGCAGTGTCAATTGACCAGAGGTTCCTGGCTATTGAATGCAGTCTGGCGGCTCTCCTTGCGGCATCGGTGCCTTCGGGACCGCTTCAGACAGTTCAACCGGTATCAACACCGGTTCTGGCACCGATACCGGTACCGACAGCATCAACATCAGCAACGGTGTTACAGACACTGAGTCATGCAGTTTCTTCAGGTATCGACAAGCCGATACTGGACTCCTCCGGCACCGACTTCGATCGGTACCGGTATCGTGCTTTACAAGAGCACCCGGACAGAAGATATTTTGAATCCTCCGATGACTCTGTGGATTCTGACAGCTCTGTCAATGCCGGAGTACTTCTCTCTGAGGAGCCTTCTCCTAAACGTAGGATGTTTCCTCCAGAGGATATATCCTTTCAGGATTTTATCAGGGAGGTGGCTAGAGGTCTTTCCATCACAGTGACTTCTGAAACAGAGCCCAGGGCAAAGGAGTTGGAGATTTTGCAATATCCTAAAGCTCCCAAGGAAGCTGCTACTTTGCCTGTTCATGAGATTTTGCATGATCTCATGTTAAGGATGTGGGAAACACATCTTACCACCTCTCCTCATTCCCGTAGGCTGGATACCATGTATCGAGTGCCTCCTTGTCCTGGATTTCAAAAAACTCAGTTGCCACACCACTCCATAGTGGTGGAGTCAGCTATGAGAAGGATCAAGAGTGCAAAAAGACTTGCATCTAATCCTTCAGGACGTGAATGTAGGATTCTTGATGCCTTTGGGCGTCGAACATTCCAGGCTTCTATGCTTTCTGCCAGGATTAGTTCCTACATCCTATATATGGCATTGTTCCTTAAGGAGGTCACAGGAGATCTAGAACTTATGAGCCCTCTCCTTCCTGATGATAAAAGGCAGGATTACCTTACACTTGTCAAACATGCCCAGGATGTTTCCAAGTTTGTCAATCGTGCAGCTTTTGACTGCTTTGAGTGTATCAGCAGAACCTCTGCCATTGCCATAGGAGCTCGCAGGATTGCCTGGCTCCAGGCATCTGATTTAGAGCTCCGGGTACAAGACAAGCTGGGCAATATCCCCTGTACTGGTGAAAATTTCTTTGGCAAAAATTGGCAAGAGAAAGCTAATTGGCAAGAGTGGTGTTATCAGCATCCAGCTCGTTAGCTTTCTCTTGCCAATTATCCAAAGCTACAGCTGATCCTGCAAGGAGGAAATCCTACAAGAAACCATTCTTCTCTAAAAAGAAGAGGTTTTACCCCTCCAATACCCAGCAGGTGCATTCTGCAGGTCAGTCCGCCCGAAAGAGACAGCAGCTCCCAAAGCAAAGGAAATCAGTCTGCTTAAGCCTCACCTGGCCCAGCAGAC
This sequence comes from Ichthyophis bannanicus, assembly GCA_033557465.1. Taxonomy (NCBI): domain Eukaryota; kingdom Metazoa; phylum Chordata; class Amphibia; order Gymnophiona; family Ichthyophiidae; genus Ichthyophis; species Ichthyophis bannanicus. Next base: position 659,484,749 of record CM066031.1, read on the forward strand.
CCCACCTCCACAGGGGCTTTGACTCCCATCTATAGAACTTGGCCTTCCTGGCCCTGAACGGGCCAGAGCCTTCCACTATCCCAGGAAGGTTGTCTCATTTTGCCCCCAGATGGGGGCAGATAACGGCAGAAAAATGGACTCTTTCCATTGTAAGAGAGGGGTACAAGCTTCATTTCTTCAACATGCCCCCTCCTACAGTGGTAAGAGAGTTCATTTCTCAGGCATCTCTCAACACTCAGTTGAGTCAAGAGGTCAATTTACTTCTTGCCCAGGGGGCAATAGAACACGTACCCATTTCCCAACAGGGTACAGGGTTTTACTCCCCTTATTTCCTTATTACAAAGAAAACAGGGGGACACAGACCCATTTTAGACCTCAGAGAACTGAACAAATTCCTCTTCAAAGAGAAATTCAAGATGATTTCTCTAGGAACTCTTCTGCCATACCTTCAGAGTCAGGATTGGCTTTGTTCTCTAGATCTCAAGGATGCCTGCACTCATGTTCTCATCCATCCAACTCACCGAAGGTTCCTTCGTTTTCTTTTTCAAGGAAAGCACTACCAATACAGGGTGCTTCCTTTTGGCCTGGCCTCAGCACCAAGGATGTTCACGAAATGCATGGCTGTAGTGGCAGCATTTCTCCGCACTCTAGGAATATTCGTCTTCCCCTACTTAGACGACTGGCTCATTCGAGCCCCATCAGAGTCAGAGGCCAGAATTTCCATAGCTTGCACAATGCGTATCCTCCAGTATTTGGGCCTGGTCATAAACATCCCAAAATCAAGCCCAACTCCCACTCAATCTCTAGAGTTTATAGGAGCTCCGCTGGATACCAGAAAAGCAAGGGCCTATCTTCCACAGGCTCGTTGCCTTCGCATTGTGCAGCTAGCCTTCCAGGCAGTGTTAAAACTCAACGCCTCACAGGTGGGTTGGGGAGCTCATCTGCAAGATCTCTCTACCCAAGGCACCTGGTCTCCACAGGAGACCTACTTACATATCAATCTCCTAGAACTCAGAGCAATCTTCCTTGCTCTTCGAGTGTTCCATACCCAGCTCAGCTACAAGACAGTCCTAATTCAGACGGACAATCAAGTAGCTATGTTCTATCTGAACAAGTAGGGGGGAACAGGCTCTCTGTCGCTTTGCAACGAAGCTTTGCGACTATGGGCCCTCGCCAGAGAGCATCAGATTCATCTCCTTGCGGTGTATCTGCCAGTCATTCAAAACTCTTGGGCAGACAGACTCAGTCGAGTTCTGCTTCCACACAAATCGTCTCTCCATGCAGACCAGGTAGCAAAATTTTTCAAATTTGGGGAACTCCTGACATAGACCTCTTTGCAAGTCCATTGAATGCCAAATTTCCCCGGTTCTGTTCCAGAATTCCGGCTCAGGGATGTCAGGCCAGGGATGCTTTCCTCCTCCATTGGGGTCAGGACGTCCTATATGCCTTTCTACCCATTCCCCTAATTCCCAAGACCCTATTCAAGCTTCAGAGAGACAAGGGCCACATGATTCTCATAGCTCCACATTGGCCACGGCAGGTGTGGTACCCTCTGCTTCTACATCTCTCTCAAGCCCCTTCTCTGGAATTAGGATCTGCTCCAGATCTCCTGTCTCAGGAGGACGGGATGTTGTGGCATCCCAATCCCCACACCCTGCATCTCAGGGCCTGGTTGCTGAGAGCCTAGACCTTCATGGTCTTAACCTTTCTCAACAAGTAAGGGATGTCCTTTGTGCTTCCAGGAAACCTTCCACAAGACGTTCTTATGCTTTCAAGTGGAAAAGGTTTTCCATATGGTGTTCGCAAAAGAGTCTTCACCCCTCGGCGATACCTCTGGAATCATTACTGGAATATTTCCTTCATTTATCTAATGCAGGACTTAAGACTAACTCAGTAAGAGTCCATTTAAGTGCTATTTCAGTTTCTTTAAAGCCTCTAAATAGTCAGCCTATTTCCTCTCATCCTCTCATAGCAAGATTTATGAGGAGCCTTCTTCTAACTAAGCCTCCCATTAGGCCACCTCCAGTGGCATGGGACCTGAATTTGGTTCTGGGGCAGCTCATGAAGCCGCCCTTTGAACCTTTAGCTACTACCGCCTTGAAATTCCTTTCCTGGAAAGTTATCTTTCTCATTGCAATCACATCAGCACGTCGCATCAGTGAATTGCACACATTTAGTTGCTGATCCTCCTTACACGAGGTTCCATCATGATAAGGTAGTCCTTAGGACTCATCCACACTTTATGCCAAAGGTGTTCTCGCCTTTTCATTTAAACCAGGCGGTTTACCTGCCTGTATTTTTTCCAAGGCCTCATGCTTCAAATGCAGAAAGGAATCTTCATACTTTGGACTGTAAAAGAGTGCTTGCCATTTACTTACAAAGGACACAACATAGAAAGTCTTCCCAGCTCTTTGTTGCCTTTGATCCTTCTCATTTGGGACTTCCAGTCTCCAAGAGAACATTATCCAACTGGATTGCACAGTGTATTTCTTTTGCCTATCGGAGTAAGAACCTTTCTCTGGAAGGCCATGTCACAGCTCACAATGTGAGAGCCATGGCAGCCTCAATGGCTCATTTACACTCTGTGTCTGTTGACGACATCTGTTGAGCAGCTACTTGGGCCTCAGTTCATACCTTCACAGCCCATTACTGCTTAGCCAAGGACTCCCGCCGGGATGCCTTGTTTAGTCAGGCTGTTCTACAGCACCTGTTCCATACTTAATCAACTCCTACCCACCTTTCCCGGTAGGATGCCAGAGATCCATGGGGTGAAGTGGAGCCCTTTCACAGGGGCACACAACTTTTGGGGTTTCTCCCTGGCATCTGTAGCTAGGGAATCCCCATATGTGAAGACTACATTCCTGCTTGTTCCTGGGGATAGCATAGTTACTCACCTGTAACAGGTGATCTCCAGGAACAGCAGGAATTTAGTCTTCACAACCCACCCATCTCCCCTTGGAGTTGTGTATCTCTTTTCTTTCCTTTCCCTCTCTCTCTCTTTGTCTTAGCTTTAAAACTCAACTGGAGAGAGGAAGTTGGGAAAGGTGGGAAGGCAGCACACAGGCGCTGTGGGATACTCCCAAAAGCTTTCTAATTGGACGCTGGGGAGCATTCCCGCGCAGGCTCCGTCAGTACCGACGATACCCATATGTGAAGACTAAATTCCTGCTGTTCCCGGAGATCACCTGTTACAGGTGAGTAACTATGCTTTATGGTTTATTGAATTTTCTAGATCTCTTTACCATGGAACAAAGCAGTTCACAATAAAAACAGTTGTTAAAATAAAAGAACTCCATTAAATATAAAGGAAAGAATAAAAGACATAATACTGAGGGCTAATAAGAGGGGGGAAAGGGGTGTCGAGGAAACAGTACTGTATAGGGCACATCCTTAATATATAATTTTTAAAAATTGTTCAACATTATTTTTTTGCTTTTATACACTTATTGGTGATGGTGGTAGTCACCATTCATAGCTCCTAAATATAGGAAAATAGTAATCTCCAGGAACAAGCAGGAATGAGTCTTCACATATGGGTACGTCGGTACCGACAGAGCCTGCGCGGGAACGCTCCCCAGCGTCCAATCAGAAAGCTTTTGGGAGCATCCCACAGCGCCTGCGTGCTGCCTTCCCGCCTTTCCCAACTGTCTCTCCTCAGTTTTTCTTTTTCCGCGGAGCCAGCAGGTCGTGTTCCTGTCACCGCAGAAGAATTTCCTTATTTTTTCTTTTTCTTTTCTGTCGCGTCTGCCTTCTTCAACGCTGTACCGGTACCGCCGGTCCTTGTTCTTTTCTTCTTGTAAAAAAAAAACCAAAAACCTTTTTACTGTTCTTTTTCTTCAGGTGCACTTCAGTTTTGGGCCTTAGGCCCAAAACTTTTTTTCATTAAATATGGAGAAGCCTGCTTCAGGTTTTAAAAAGTGCACAAAATGTGGCGGTACTATTTTTGTCACCGACACCCATGAAATGGTGTCTAAAATGTTTAGGTCCTGACCATTCCATAACAGACTGTGTGTCCTGTTCCATGATGTCTAAAAGAGGTCGGCAGAACCGAGATGCTGAGCTCAGTACCCTGTTTCCCTCTGATGCGGCTTCGGTAGCATCGACGTATTCCAGGGCTGCTGCTTCCTCACATGAATCTCAGGTAACTAAACATAAGTCCAGCCGGTCCTCAAAGGGTAGATCTCCTTCTAAGCATCGAGATGCCTCTGACCTTGCCCTCGAGGATTCTGCACCGGCAAAATTACCCCGGCGGGAGGCTTCGGCCTCTAAAGCATCATCATCGGGGTTCCAGGATGATCTCGATGGCGTGGCCTCAACAGATCTCCTGGTGCCATGCTCTGGGGTACCGGTACCGACTTCCAGGCATTGGCGTCGTCGATGGATCAGAGGATTCTGTCCATCGAACGCAGCCAAGGAGTTAGTTATTTTACAATATCCTAAAACTCCTAAAGAGGCAGCTACCCTACCTATTCATGAGATTCTGTATGATCTCATGTTGAGGATGTGGGAAGCACCTCTAACCACCTCTCCTCATTCTCGCAGTTTGGATACCATGTATCGTGTCCCTCCTTGTCCTGGTTTCCATAAAACTCAACTTCCTCACCACTCTATTGTGGTTGAGTCTGCAATGAGAAAGATTAGAAGTGCCAAAAGACATGCCTCTAATCCTCCAGGACGTGAATGTAGAACCCTGGATGCTTTTGGAAGAAGAGTCTTCCAAGCTTCCATGCTTGCTGCGAGAATTAATTCCTATAGTCTTTACATGGGAATGTTCTTAAAAGAAGTCACTGACCATTTGCAGACTTTAAGTCCTTTTATATCTGAAGATAAAAGGCAGGAATTTCTCACTGGGCTCAAACATGCCCAGGATATCTCCAAATTCTCTAACCGTGCAGCTTTCGACTCCTTTGAATGCGTAAGCAGAGCCTCAGCTATTGCCATAGGTGCACGTAGGATTGCTTGGCTTCAAGCATCTGATTTGGAGATCTGGGTTCAAGATGAATTGGGAAATATCCCTTGTACAGGTGAGAACCTGTTTGGTAAGGATTGGCAAGCAAAAGCCAATCAGATGGATGCTGAAAATTCTGCTTTGGATAGACTATCCAAATCTACAGCTGCTCCTGCTAAGAAAAGGTTGTTCAAGAAAACACCTTTTTCTAAGAAGGAAAGATTCTATCCTGCTTATGGTCAGCGGGCATCTTCTGCAGCTCAGTTCCCTTCCAAACGTCAGCAATCCTCCAAACAGAGTAAAGCAAAGGCTGCGAGGCCTGCTCCAGCCCAGCAACCTCAGCCCCCTCAGGGCCTTTGACTTTCTGCTAGAGAACTTAGCCTTCCTGGCTCTAGAAGGACCAGAGCCCTCCACCATTCCAGGAAGGTTATGTCACTTTGCTCCCAGATGGGGGCAAATTACAGCAGAGCATTGGACACTCTCCATCATAAGAGAGGGGTACAAGCTTCATTTTTCAAGCTTGCCCCCTCTCACAAGAGTGCACCAGTTCAATTCTCCACCCTCCCTCCTCAACCTGTTGGAGCAGGAGGTTGCCACTCTTCTTGCCCAGGGAGCCATAGAGGAAGTGCCTTTTCAACAACAGGGCACAGGGTTCTACTCCTCCTATTTTCTTATTCCAAAGAAAACAGGGGGCTTCAGACCCATCTTAGATCTCAGAGAGTTGAACAGATTCCTAGTCAAAGAAAAATTCAAGATGGTTTCTCTAGGAACCCTGCTGCCATACCTTCAGAGTCAGGATTGGCTTTGTTCTCTAGATCTCAAGGATGCGTACACTCATGTTCTCATCCATCCATCTCACAGAAGGTTCCTTCGGTTCCTTTTTCAGGAAAAGCACTATCAATACAAAGTGCTCCCTTTTGGTCTGGCCTCTGCACCAAGGGTGTTCACGAAATGCATGGCAGTGGTTGCTGCTTTTCTGCACACCCTGGGAATATTCGTCTTCCCTTACCTGGACGACTGGCTCATTCGAGCTCCCACTCAATCAGAGGCCAGGACTTCTCTCACCTGCACAATGCGTATCCTTCAGTATTTAGGGCTGGTAATAAACATCCCAAAATCCAATTTAATCCCTACTCAGTCCCTGGAGTTTATAGGGGCGTTGCTGGATACCACAAGGGCAAGGGCCTATCTTCCCCAGGCCCGTTGCCTTCGCTTGGTGCAGTTAGCTTCTCAAGCAGAGTTGAAACCCCTACTAACTGCTCGAAAGATGTTACAGTTGCTAGGCCACATGGCATCCACCGTACATGTGGTACCATATGCTCACCTTCACATGAGAGCAGCTCAGTGGACTTTATCCACCCAATGGACCCAGGCAGTAGGCTGCCTGTCAGAAAAAATAGCAAACACAAGTCACCTCATTTTGTCCCTCCAGTGGTGGAAGTCCCCTCAAAACTTGTTGCTGGGGTCCCCCTTTCAACAACCTCTACCCCAAGCAACTCTTACAACAGATGCTTCTCCAATGGGCTGGGGAGCTCATCTTCAGGACCTCTCCACCCAGGGCATCTGGTCCCCACAGGAGACTTGTCTACATATCAATCTCTTGGAACTCAGAGCAATCTTCCTTGCTCTGCAAGTTTTCCACACCCTGCTCAGCCACAAGACAGTCCTTATCCACACAGACAATCAGGTAGCCATGTTCTATGTAAACAAGCAGGGAGGAACTGGCTCTCTGTCGCTTTGCAACGAAGCTCTGCGACTGTGGGCCCTCGCCAGAGAGCATCACATCCATCTTCTGGCAGTTTATCTTCCAGGTGTTCAAACTCTTGGGCGGACAGACTCAGTCGAGTTCTGCTTCCACACGAGTGGTCCCTACATATGGACCAGGTATCCAAAATTTTTCGAATTTGGGGAACCCCGGACATAGACCTCTTTGCAAGTCCATGGAATGCCAAACTTCCCCGGTTCTGTTCCAGAACTCCGGCTCGGGGGCTCAGGCAAGGGATGCTTTCCTCCTTCACTGGGGTCAAGATTTCCTGTATGCCTTTCCACCCATTCCCCTAATTCCCAAAACCCTGTTCAAGCTTCAGAGAGACAGAGGCCACATGATTCTCATAGCTCCACATTGGCCATGGCAAGTGTGGTACCCTCTGCTTCTACATCTCTCTCAAGCTCCCTCCCTAGTGTTAGGGTCTGCTCCAGACCTCCTCTCTCAAGAGGACGGAAGGTTATGGCATCCCAATCCCCAGTCTCTACATCTCAGGGCTTGTTTGCTGAAGGCCTAGATCTCCAGGATCTTCATCTTTCTCAACAAGTGAAAGATGTTCTTTATGCTTCCAGAAAACCTTCCACTAGACGTTCTTACGCTTTCAAGTGGAAGAGGTTTACCATCTGGTGTTCTGAAAAGGGTCTTAACCCCTGTACCATACCTCTGGAATCGTTGCTGGAGTATCTCCTTCATCTGTCTAATGCAGGCCTTAAGACAAATTCAGTAAGGGTCCATTTGAGTGCTATTGCAGCTTCCCTTAGGCCTCTAAATGGACAACCTATTTCCTCTCATCCTCTTGTAGCAAGATTCATGAGAGGCCTCCTTTTAACAAAGCCTCCCATTAGACCACCCCTGGTGGCATGGGACTTAAATTTGGTTCTTGGTCAGCTTATGAAGCCGCCTTTCGAACCTTTAGCTACCACCTCCTTGAAATACCTTTCTCGGAAAGTTACCTTTCTCATTGCAATCACATCTGCACGCCGCATCAGTGAATTGCAAGCACTAGTAGCTGATCCACCTTATACAAGGTTCCATCATGACAAGGTGGTCCTTAGGACTAATCCACACTTTATGCTTAAAGTGGTCTCGCCTTTTCACCTCAACCAGGAGGTCTACCTACCTGTCTTTTTTCCAGGACCTAATGCATCAAGTGCAGAGAGGAACCTTCATACCCTGGACTGTAAAAGAGCTTTGGCCTTTTACTTACAAAGGACACAGCAACATATAAAGTCTTCCCAACTCTTTGTTGCCTTTGATCCTTCTCATCTCAGACAACCAGTCTCCAAGAGAACACTGTCCAACTGGATTGCCCAGTGCATTTCTTTCGCCTATCAGAGCAAGAACCTTTCTCTGGAGGGCCATGTCACAGCGCACAATGTCAGAGTCATGGCAGCCTCAATGGCTCATCTGAACTTGGGTTTTCAGGATAACCACAATGAATATGTATGAGAGAGATTTGCATACACTGCCTCCATTATATGCAAATATCTCCCATGCATATTCATTGTGGTTATCCTGAAAACCCGACTGGCTAGGTGGGTCCCAAGGACAGGGTTGAGAACCCCTGTGAGGGAGACAAAATAGTCTGAAATTTGTCTGGCTTGCTTTGGGGGGTTTTTTTTGTTACACCCAACAGATTTTTTCTGTAATGGGGCATGCTAATAAGGATTGTCATGGTATTAAAAGGTCTATTTTTGCACCCCCCCCCCCCAGTTAAAATGATAAATTAATGCAAAGTGATGTATCCTATAAGTGGTAGTGTTCAAATGCCACTTTTTCTAGTTATGTTAAGCTAAAATGATTTAAACCAGCATAAGCATTTTTCAAAGAAAAAGTTAAAATACAAATCTGAACTCACTTCCAACAATCCTTTTCTTGTTTTCAGTGTCTGAATATATTAATCACAATTTTTGCTTTCAACAGCCCAGAAAACTCAGAGAAAGCAGTGAGTGTGAAAATAAGCATAGAAGATGCAACTTCAGAGAAGTATATGGATACTGAAACATCATTGTAGAATCCAACCAAGAAGAGTATGTGTATGTGGCTATATGTATATATAATTATAGGATATCCTACCATTGAAGGGCAGTTTTCATGCTTCTTGTAAGTACTGTATACACATCAAAAATCATGAGCACTGTAAATATTGTATCTTTAGGAGCGAGGTATTCTCTCTAAGACATAATGGTCACTTCAAATATTTATTCTATGGAAAATTTTATTTTTTAATGAGACAATTTTAAATAAGTGTATGTATGTGTGTATCTGTAATTTGTGTGAAGTGAGGATCAATGTGCATCAGTGATTTGGATTGAATACGGTAATTGCTGTTCTGCATGTGCTGAATGGTTGTAATGCATGTATGCATTATAGCCTACATGGATTTTTATTTTCAGGTTTTACAATTATTTGTTTAGTTTGGGTGGAAGGAAGGTTTATTTGCTTCCATAGAACAAATAAATATGCATGTCATTAACTGAACAGTTATAGGACAGCTGTGATGGCAATAAAATAAGGATTACTGCCCAGCCATTTGAAAGCACCTTCCTATCTGGATGAGTGTTAGACCCAGGAAGTTTTCCACATGATGTTTCTATCATTGCTGGAAGCACTTTTGTTGTCCCAGCAGAACCGAGAAATTAGTGATGTCAGCTTTTATCCTATTTCTCATTAGGGAAATGGCATTAACAGATATCACTGATCTGCTGCCAACACAGAATAATTGCTGCAAAAATGCAAGCTTTGCCTTCTAAGTAAAATTCCAGTATAATGCTTAGGTCTAAAACTTATTGCCAGCATGTCAGGCAGCTCTTCAGTGGCTTGTTTACGGATGCTGTATGGCTTGATATTTTTCCCCCATATAGATCAGTATGAGAGAGGTTTTATAAAATGTTTTGGATTTCACTTCCTTTGTTTATATTAAATTGCCCCTTTCCTATTTTTTGAAAAAAGAAATCTATAACATCCTTTCTATCACTTCATTGGTTTAGTTATGCTTACTGCAGCTTTTTACTTTAGCAACCTGTTAAATTATACTGGAATGTAAAACACATAAATTTAGGTATGATTTTGCTTACAGATAAAGTTGTGCTTGTATCTGGTTTCCTTCATAACTACTTATTTGCCATAGTTTAACGCTTTAAATGACCATTTTTATATGATAAGATTACCAGAGACAAAAGAGCTGCTTTATTTTGTGATTGTCATATTACATCATCCTTAAATGAGATTCTGTTATAATTCTAAAAGTTTGGTCTTATCAGTATTGCATAACAAGTTTGGTTAGCCATTATTATAGGACATTTGCTATTGCATTTTATTTCTTGCTGCATAGACAGTTTAAGTATGTCCATGACCTGTTGACATTGGTCTTGTACATTGAGCAACATTGCATCTTTTCATGCTAATCCAAATTTGTCTTGAATACGAAATTGGCCTTTTTATTAAAGATGAGAACTATCAGGGTTCTTCCCCCCCCCCCCCCCCAACCCAACCCAACCTAAAATTCTATGTATATTGTGAAAAAAGTGCAGTACCTTCTAAACAAAATTTTAGACCAAAAATGACCAGTGGGGCCACAATGTCCCCTTTCCTTTTTCTGTTCTTTCACGCTTGTAACTCACATTGGGTGCAAATTCAGAAGCCTACAGTTTTCAGATTGAGGAAGAGACAGATAGCGAGGATGGTCCCACCAGCCACTTTTAGTTTCAGTGTGAGATGAGGATTCATTCCTCTAAGTTGTTGTTGTAGAAGAAAACAATCTGATGGTCTCTTAAGCTTTCCCATCCAGTTGCTTGTAGTACATTTTGATGTTTTTTTATAGTTATGTTGCGGGCTAGGGTTTCTTTTACTCTGGAGTGTTTTTCATCAGTACCTTGCCACCAGTATGTTTACAGCTCCAGAATTCTTTCCAAAGATCTATGCATGTTAGAGCATTTCATCTTTTTGGCCTCTGCATCGAGGATGCCTCCTATGAGAGTACTAATGTGAATAGTATCTGACAGAGCCCAGTGGGGTTAATGTGCACCTGGATGTTTTATGGTAAGCGATTCTTTGGTCACTTTAATACAGTTTGGAAACCACTGGAATAAAAGCATTTCCTCTCTTTTTTTAAAATTATGATATTGTCTACTGCCAGAGTAATCATAAATTAATGAATATTTGTTTCCCCAGTGCCCTATGTGTGATAGGTTTTAAATTCAAACACTAGTTTTGACCTTTTTTTTCCAGAAATGATACATCCAGTAAAGTCTTGGCAACCAGAAGTTAACTGGTTTGAAGTAATTTCCCAGTAAATGAATTGTGCAAGTATTTTGTCCACTGTATTTTTTTTCAGTCCTGTACATATAATATACATAAGAGATTTTGGAAAACCTAACCAATGGCGCTAATAAGACGTTGCCTTAACAGTAGAAGTAAAAAAGCAACAATTTCCCAGCACTAATATAGAAATACTTCCATTTTTTTCTCTTGCAGTAGTCACCTTATTCATTTTATTAGCGGCGCTGCACCTTCTTTAGTTGGCATGCTCATTGCCATAAGTTGAGCTTTGGTGTTGTATCTGGCCGCAGAGCTACCTCAGGAAATTTTTCTCACTAGCATTCTTTTGTTTAAGAATAATGCATGTTTACTTAGAATGTGAATCTTGAATTTGAATCAGAGTACAAAAAAAACAAAATTAGATTTCTCAAGCCATCCCACAATTACGGAAGTAGTCTTTGTTCGGTCTGTCAAGTTTTACCACCCAAACTTTAAATTGGTTCCACTATGCGGGTAGAAATCTATTTTATTTAACTGTGATACATATGCCCTATTTTGATTTGCTTATTGTTTTCTGCTTTTTTTAAAATTTGCATATACTGTGCATTCTTGGTCAAAAGATTTTTTTTAACGAAAATTGCAAAGGCATTAAAGTGTTTTAATTTGCTAAGTTTAGTAGCAAACAAATGAATGTTAGTGCACTGGATTTTACAATTCATTTTTTACCTTCCAAGTCCAACTTATTTTCACTTACATTTCATCCACACTTTATTCAGTAACTCTGAACTATAGCTGAGTAGTTTCCTAACTTTGCTTTTGCAAAAAATGCTTTATGTAAATAATGTGCTTGTACGTGGAATTGTGCAACATGCATGCAACTGTGTGGGCCATGGTGTTTTATAACTGCCCTAATCCTTGGATTAATCATGTTCCGTTTCCTTCAAAAATGAGAAAATATGCTTCTGTAGCACCTTATACTTTCCAGTTCCATTTTTCTTTGGTGCATATAAGTAATTTTGTGTTTGAAATACTGATGCAAGCTAGTTATCTCACAGTGCAAAGGTGTGAAAGGTAGATTTTTCTTTATATTGTACCAGCAACTATTTATTTTGTAGAAAAGTAAATTGAAGTCTAAAAGTGCACAGCTTTGACTATTTCAAGGTAGAAATTGTAAAGGTAAAGAGAACTAGTGATTTATTTTTTACAAAATCTAGTGATTTTAATATCAAGTAATTTTATTTTGTAATGTTTTCTAGGAAAAATCTTGTGAAATGTAGAAAACTTTTGTTATAATTATTTGAAAGTCAGTTTGTATACTGACTTTGGCTTTGAATAATGTGTTGAATCATCTTTTTTTAAATGCAAGCAGACAGATTTGGTAGGAATGGTGATATCATGCCATTTTGTATTCTTGTTTCCCCTTGTTCCTTCTTTACAATCAAAACTGTGTGTTCTGTGTCTTCCATAGTTCAGTTTATTCAACTGAATGAAACCAAATGATAGTATTCATTGTCAAACTTGTTGATCTTGATCTGATGTGTAATTACTCTGCACAACTGTTTTATAATCACTGATTTTGAAATTACAGCAGTGATTTTTTTTCTTTCACAATAAAATCCAAAGCAAGCTAAATGTGGCTTCAAAAACAGAAATACTTTGTTCACTTTGTGAAAATAGCACTCATTGTCTGTACTTGTGAAACAACCTGCCTCTGTAACTTAATTGTTAGAAGAAAACTATTTTTTGTAATGTTAAAAGTTGATGAAAGCAATAAAATTCTACTATGCTGGATTGTTGTGCATTTCTTTGCTTTGAGAGTTTGAAATGTACATAATACCATGTGTGTTCTGATGTTACTGGCATACATTTGTGGCCTGATTCAAACTGCTATGTCTGGCATAGATCCTCCACTTAGAGGGGGACTGGCATTCTATGCAAAATATCAACTACCCAAGTGGGTTGGTCATTTGAGCAGCATGCATACCTGCTATGCTTGACCCTAACTTTTAAAGGACTTCTACACTTAAATATTCAAATAAAATTGTCAGCCAAGCAATGAAGTACTGAAGTTCCATTAAAAGAATAAAATAAAGGGGAAGGGTGGTTTTGTATACGAGAATTTATAAATGTATGTTCCTGAGCGGTCCTCCAGTTTAGTCCTCCACAATCGGGTAGTGCACCTCCTCCTGCAGCCTGGAGACTGGACCAATCAACTCTTTCTGTATGATGTATGCAGGCGGAGCTCCCATAAGCCCCCAGTGTGTCCCAGTCTCCTTGCAGCTTGAGGACGTGTGTGCCTATCCTGGGCACACTTAGTGGCACTTGGGGAAGCAACACTAGTTAGTTTTGGGTGTTTTCTTTTGCCTTACTCCTTTGGTTTAATTAGGTAGCTGTTCCTTTAAGTGTTAAAAAAAAAAAAAAAAGGAAAGGTGATTCAGGGGGCCTCCCGGGAAGTCAGTCCTGCATTGGGCTCCTGCCTTCCGGACCGGAGGCTGTTGGCAGTCAGGTTTGATCTCTCCCCTGGACAGCACGGGAAGTAGATCTACCCTTTGCAGACAGCTCCTTGGTGTTGAGCTGCTTCCTGTCAGTTTTCTGCTGGTGCCGGGTAGGAATCTTTCTTTACTTTCTGCCTCGGGTGCTGCAGCACGTTTCCCTTCAGCTCTAGCAAGGTGAGTTGACTGCCATCAGAGCCTCGTTTCGGCGGTGGGGGTCCGAGGCCGGGATTTTTATTGCCCCCCCCCCCCCTGCCTGTCTCTTGCCATTCTTTTGCTGTTATTTTCATTTCTTTATTTTGCCTTATTTTTCGCGCCGTTTTTTGAGCGCGAGTGCATGAGCCGGCAGCCATTTTGAAGCCCTGAAAGGGGTTTTTTCATCCGGCTTCAACACTTGTGCACGGGCTTCCCTTGCGTTTTTCAGACTAATTTTTTTGGCGATTTTGCTGAGGACACTCTGAGGATTCAGGGGAGTATTTTATTTTTTTCAAAAAAAAAAAAAGCACTTTTAATCGGGTTAGCAACTTCAGCTTTCCTTCTCTGTGGGGTCAGTTTGCCTGTCTTTACTGTGCTACTATTGCATTGACATGGCTTCCAAACCGCAGTGCGTGGTTTGTGGGTCGCGTAGAGCGGCGGTGGCGGACTCTGGCATCTGTCGCAGCTGCGCCTCTATTTCGGCAGACTTAGAACATCATCCGGTGTTGAAGGAGCTGCCAGAACCTGATGGCCCTCCTAATTTGGCGGAAGGGGATCTTTCGCCTGGCTCTCTTCCGCCTTGTTCTGTTCCCCCTGCTACGGGCCAGCCTACGGAGGTGCTAAACAATGCCCTTGCATCCCCATCCGTGGATTTTTCCCCGGATTTTGTGCTCCTTATGCACCAGGCGTTTCGCTTGAGCCGGTCCGGTCACTTGCCTGAGGCTTTGCCTGCGTCTCTTCCCTCCCTGTCCTCGGGGGGGGGGGGGCGGCATCCTTCTCCGCCGGCCGCCAAGAGGTTTAGATCCCTGGAACTCGATCAGGACGCCGTGGGTTATCCTGATTTGGAGGCGGAGGGTGATCCTGATGCTGAGGGAGACGATTTGGAGGACGGTGAAATCCAAGAACCTGAAGACCAAGCGCGGATTATTCGCATTTTCCGTAGAGAAGAGTTAGTGCCCTTGATCACGGAGTCTCTTCAGACCCTTCACTTGGCGGTCCCTCGGCCTCTAGAGGATGACGGTTTGGAGGATCCGCTCATTCAAGCGGTGCGGGAGTCCCAGGTGGTGTTTCCCGTGCACCGTGTGGTGGAACAAATGATCCAATCCGAGTGGGATCAACCAGAATCCGGTTTGAAAGGCATTCGGACTATGAATCGTCTATACCCCTTAGCCGACAAGGACAAGGACTTGTTTAAGTCCCCGCGGGTGGATGCTGCGGTGTCAGCGGTAACTAAGACGACCACCATCCCGGTGGAGGGTGGTGCTGCCTTAAAGGATGCGCAAGATAAGAAGGTGGATAATTTATTGAAACAAGCCTTTGATACTAATGCTTTGTCCCTACAGGTCTCAATTTGTGGCGCTTGGATGGCTCGCGCCTGTTTACGTTGGTCGCAGCACTTGCGCTCCGCCTCTGGCTTGGATCAGCAGGGGTTGTTGGAGGTCACCCGCTTAGAGTCTGGCTCGGCGTACTTGGCGGATGTGCATTATGACTTAATTAGGACATTGGCTAATAGCAAGGCTTCTTTGGTAGCGGCGCGCTGGTCCACCTGGTTGCGTAACTGGGCGGCCGACAGTTCTTCAAAGTCCCGTCTCAGTAAATTGCCCTTCAAGGGCAAATTATTGTTTGGTGATGCTTTGGATAAGTTAGTTAAGGACCTTGGTGAGTCTAAGGGCGGTAGACTACCGGAGGATAAGCCCAAGCTAACTAGAACCGTGCCCTCTGCGCGCGGCCAGTTTCGCGACTTTTGTAGATTTCGCTCTTCCCGTCTTTGGGGTTCTCAGCGTGGTCGTTTTGGATCGCGCTCCCAGGGGTTTCGTGGTTTCCGAGGAGCTGGACGAGGCTTCTCCGGAGCTTCCACCTCCTCGTCCTCTTCCTTTAATCGCAAGCCACAATGAAGCGAAGCGAGGCGGGCTCTGGAGGGAAGTCCGGTCATCGGGGGTCGCTTACGCGATTTTCTTCCTTCTTGGTCCCAAATTACCTCAGATCAGTGGGTGCTGCAGATAATCGAAAAGGGTTATGCGCTGGAGTTTGCGTTCCCGCTCCAGGATTCCTTTGTTCTGTCCCCTGGCAAGGGCGATCAAAAGTCTCGGGCCCTGCGCGTGACCCTTCATCTCTTATCCCTCGGGGCGGTGGTTCCCGTTCCTTCTTCTGAGCGAGGCGCCGGTCGCTACTCCATCTATTTTGTAGTTCCAAAGAAGGACGGTTCTCTCCGACCCATCTTGGATCTCAAGGGCGTGAATCGTGCTCTCAAAGTTCCGCACTTTCGGATGGAAACATTGCGATCTGTCATCGTAGCGGTGCGGCAAGGGGAGTTTCTCTCGTCCCTCGATCTCTCAGAGGCTTATTTACTCATTCCCATCCGAGAGTCTCATCAGAGGTTCCTCCGTTTCGCGTTTCCGTGGGGTCACTATCAATTTCGGGCCATGTCGTTCGGTCTAGCTACTGCTCCCCGTACTTTCACGTAAGTGATGGTGGTGGTAGCAGCGGCCTTGCGGAAAGAGGGCATCCTTGTTCACCCGTATCTCGACGATTGGTTAATTCGGGCGAAGTCCAGCGACGAGTGTGTGCAAGTCACGAGCAGAGTGGTCTCTCTGCTACAGGATCTCGGATGGGTGGTCAACGAACAGAAGAGCCGTCTGCTGCCGACTCAAGACCTCGAATACCTAGGAGTGCGTTTCGACACGGTCAGGGGTCTGGTGTGTTTGCCGGAGCGCCGTGTTCTAGCCTTACAGAACCTCGTCTGCCTCTTCCTGCTTTTGCCTGCTCCGTCCGCGTGGTGGTACCTTCGCCTCCTCGGCACGATGGCCGCAACCCTGGAGGTGGTTCCTTGGGCGAGGTTCCATATGCGTCCACTTCAGAGTGCCTTGTTACGCCGTTGGTCCAACCAGTTCGACTCTTTGAACATGAGGTTGCCTTGCCCGAAGCCGGTTCGTCGGTCGCTCCGGTGGTGGCTCTGCTCGAAAAACCTGCGGATGGGGCTTCCCTTGGAACCTCCTCTTTGGGTTCCGTTCACGACGGATGCCAGCCTCTCCGGCTGGGGTGCTCACTGCGGGGATCGCTTCGCACAAGGGACGTGGTCTCCCCTGGAGGCTTCTTGGTCGATCAACCGGCTCGAACTTCGGGCGGTGAGGCTCGCCCTGGTAGCCCTCGAAACCATGGTACTAGGGAGGCCGGTGCACGTGCTCTCGGACAATGCGACGACCGTGGCCTACATCAATCGCCAGGGGGGCACCGGCAGTGTGTCCTTGGCAGCGGAGGTGACGGCTTTGTTCTCGTGGGTACAGACTCGTCTGCCGGCGATCTCGGCAGCACATATAGCAGGCACGGAGAATGTGCAAGAGGACTTTCTCAGCAGAGTGCGGGTAGACCCCGGGGAATGGGAACTAAACCCGCAGGTTTATGCGCAGATAGTTCGTCGGTGGGGTCCTCCCGTCATGGATCTCATGGCGACGTTTCAGTCGGTGAAGGCGGGGCGCTTCTTCAGCAGGCGCCAAGAACGCATGTCCGAGGGGCTCGACGCCCTCATTCAGCCGTGGCCGACGTCCGGACTTCTTTATGTCTTTCCTCCGTGGGCGTTGATCGGTCGGGTCGTTCAGCGCATAGAAAGCCACCGGGGGCGGGTGTTGCTGGTAGCTCCGGACTGGCCCAGGAGACCTTGGTATGCCGACCTGGTCAGATTACGCGACGGCGTTCCCTGGCCCCTGCCCTCGTTACCGGATCTTCTTCAGGGGCCACTGAAGATGCCCCAGGTGGCTCGATTCTCGCTTACGGTTTGGCCATTGAGAGGGCTCGTTTAAAGAAGAGGGGTTACTCCCCTGCGGTAATTAACACTCTCCTTCGGGCGCGCAAGGCGTCCACCTCTCTCACTTATGTGCGCGTGTGGAGAATTTTTGAGGACTGGTGCTCCAGACGGGGTGTGCGGGCGGCGACGGTATCCGTGCCCGTTGTTTTAAGTTTTCTTCAGGATGGCTTTGATAAAGGTCTGGCCGCCAGCTCTCTGAAGGTTCAGTTGGCGGCTCTCTCCTGTTACCGGGGCAAAGTGTTGGGGCTTTCTCTCGGGGCTCATCTGGACGTGCAACGTTTTCTCAGGGCGGTTGGTCGCTTGCGTCCTTCGCGTAGAATCTCCGTTCCTCCGTGGGACTTGAATCTCGTTCTGCGGGCTTTGGTTCGAGAGCCCTTTGAGCCTCTCCGACGGGCGTCTCTTAAAGATCTGACTCTGAAGACCGTTTTTCTCGTGGCCATCTGTTCTGCCAGACGGATCTCTGAACTCCAAGCGCTTTCATGCAGGGAGCCTTTTTTGTCCTTTTCCCCGGATCGTGTGGTCCTTCGGCCCGTTCCTTCCTTTTTGCCGAAGGTGGTCTCGCCTTTTCATTTAAATCAGGCGGTTTTCCTCCCGGTTCTGCAGGCCGTTTCCGACAGTCCTGCGGACAGGGGACTTCAATACCTGGATGTGAAACGCGTTCTTCAGCGTTACTTGAAAGTGACTGCGGCCTTCCGAAAAACCGACCGTTTGTTCGTGCTGTTTGGCGGCACGCGGAAAGGTGAGGCGGCGGCTAAAGCCTCTATCGCGCGTTGGGTCAAAGAGGCGATCGCGTCGGCGTATCTGTTGCAGCATAGGTCGGTTCCGGAGGGGTTACGAGCCCACTCTACCAGGGCTCAGGCGACGTCCTGGGCGGAGCTTAGCTTAGTTCCGCCAGCGGAAATCTGTAAAGCGGCCACTTGGTCGACGTTGCATGCCTTCAGTAAACACTACCGGTTGGATGTGTTGGCCGCTCGGGATTCTTGTTTTGGTTCGGCTGTTCTGCGCGCCGGCTGGCAAGGTCCCGCCCGGTGTTGACTGCTCTGTTACATCCCGATTGTGGAGGACTAAACTGGAGGACCGCTCAGGAAATGGAAATTACACATACCTGGTAATTGTAGTTCCTGGAGGGTCCAGTTTAGTCCTCCTTCCCTCCCGTGTCTCAGGTTGTCTGTTGCGGCGCGCTTTGGCGAATAGCTCGGTCTGCGAGTGTTTTTCTTTGATCTTTTCTGGCTTCGCTGCTCCTTTCGGCCGTGCTTCCGGTCCATTGGTTGGTGCGGGTTTTCTTCCAGCCTTTTCCCTTGGGGGTCTGGGTGGGGGCTGTCCTTTTTATTGCCGGTGCGTCGATAGGGGCGCAGTCCAGCGGTCTGACTTCCTCGTTTGGGGAGGGGTTGGGTCCTTCTTGGGGACACAGTTTCTCTTTTGGGTTTAAAAGTCTTTTTATAACAGTATCATGTGTTGCTTCTTTAAGTATGCTTTGTTACTAGTCACTGGGGGCTTATGGGAGCTCCGCCTGCATACATCATACAGAAAGAGTTGATTGGTCCAGTCTCCAGGCTGCAGGAGGAAGTGCACTACCCGATTGTGGAGGACTAAACTGGACCCTCCAGGAACTACAATTACCAGGTATTTGTAATTTCCATTTTCTGTATAGGACTTTTCTTCATGTTTGAAGTGTTTCACTGATCTACCCAACATTACTTTAGAAACAATCATAGAAATTTTCAAGAAGCATTTAAAAATAAGAAACCAAAAAGTCTTGATTGCTTGACTCTTTTGCTATAGCGAACCCAAATAAACTGCTTTGAAAAATAGCCTTAGCAAGGACCATAATAAGTTAATGTCCACCTGTGTCCTGCCACAGTATTTTAGCTTATTTAAATATTCCTGCATAAAGATATTTAGCTAATTCTGCTATATGAAATGATTTTGAAGCAAAGGTTTAATCACACAGTACACAGCCACCAAAAGAGTTCTGTGATAGCTATTCAAGGGTACAGATCGGGGACAAAACTATAAGAAAAACTTTAAATACTCCTTGGGGCACTGTCAACTCCATCACTATAAAATGGAAATAGTGGGCACCACTAAGAGCATGGCTTCTTTTGGAGATAGAAAGGAAGTGGAACTGTAGATCCGGGGAAGAGACTGGGCAGGCTAAGAGCAACAGATGAGGGGCTGCATTAGAGAGTGGCGTGTTCTCTGCTCTCATCCAGACTCCCCTTTCTTCCCTGCAGGCTGCCTAGAAGCAAAGAGCTGGAGCAGTACACCTTTGCTGCTCTGGAGTCTAAAATGAAGTTATGGAACTGTTCCAGGCCATTCCCCTAGAAATTAAGCCCCGACTAAGACACTACCTCAATCTGACTGTCCCAAAATCTGTGGCCTCGGGCCAAGGAAACTGCTGAGTGAAGTCACTGAGGTCTAAGATAATCTGAAAAAAAAAAAGAAAACCTATAGATTTATCTGGCTGAGTAGGGGAAAAATGTTGGCTATTGAGCAATTTCAAGATTATTCCACAAATATGCCTGTATGAGGGAGTGTCAAGAAGGAAGTCACTGCTGAAATAAGTCTTATAACGTGCCACATAGCATTCACAACAGGCAACACCATATATTTTTTTAAATAGAATCTAATTAGAACTAGTAGAAATTAACAGAATAAATGTTTTAAAATATTTAGTCAAGGAGTGTGAAGACATGCAATAAAGACTAGTTTCTTAATGTTTTAGTAGTTCTGTAATTTTTCTTTCACGTTAAAAGTGTAAAGTACGTCATGTAGATCAGCGAAACTAACAATTCTGAACTTTTTTTTTTTTAAGACAGCAGAATATTAAAAATGTGCCCAAGGGTGTAAATACTTTGGCAAGGCACAGTATCTAGTCATGGAAGGAATATTTATGGTAAATCAGGAAGTTGGAGGAAATTTTAAAATAGTTTCCAATTAAACTTAAAAAATTTAAGAACATCAAGCCCAATATCCTGTTTCCATCAGCAGCCAATCCAGGTCACAAGTACCTGTCAGCTTCCCAAAAAGGTACACATGTTCCTTGTTGCTTATCTCAGGGTAAGCAGTGGATTTTCCTGGTCCTCTTTAATGATGTATGGACTTTTCCTCCAGGAAATTGTCCAAACCTTTTTTAACCCCAGCTACACTAACAGCTCTTACTACATTCTTCAGTAACAAATTTGAGTTTGATTATACATTAAGTGAAAACTTTTTTTTCTCCAGGACCAAGCAGGAATCAGTCCTCGCATAATGGTGTCACAGAAGTAGTCTGTGCAGGAACGCTTCCCAACGTCAAAAGAAAGCTTTTGGAAGGTACTCCACACATACGTGCCAGCCTTCCTGCCAGAAGGAGCCATCTTACCTCCGTTTACCGTGGAGATGATTTATTTTTTTTAGTCTTTTTTTTGCCATTCCGGTACAGTCTCTCGATTCATGTTGCCCTACCCATCTTTGACGATCCCGAGGAGCGTCTTGTGCCACAGCACCATATTTTTTTTGGGGGGTTCTTTTTCTTTCTCCAGGACCAAGCAGGAAGTCAGTCCTCACATATGGGTGACATCGACGCCGATGGAGTCCTTGCGGAGCATTTCCCCAGCTTTCTATGAGAGCCTTTGGGAATACTGCACGCATGCGCGGTCCCCTTCACGCCTAAAGGTGCCATCTTGCTCAGTCTCTCTTTTTCCGTGGAGCCCTTCGGGTATCTGTCCTAGTTCACCTGGAAAACAGTTTGATTTTTCTCTCTTTCCTGCGATTCCATCACAATTTTTTGCCCGGTTCGACGCCGGTTCCCCTTCCTGCCGGATTTGGTACACCGGTATCGAGCCCGTTCTCATTTTTTCTGTTTTTGCCTTTCGTGGCTGGCGTTCGCACCCTTTTTTTCTTTTTCCCTGGAAGGCCGGTCTTTTGACCTCGGGGCTCTTTTTTCCCCCGATGGCTTCCAGTGGTTTTAAAAAGTGTGATCGGTGCAAGAAACTAATGTCTCTCACCGACACACACAACTGCTGCTTTCAGTGCCTCGGTCCGGATCATGATCCTAAGATCTGTGTACCGTGTGGGAAAAATGTTTACTAAGGCACTTCGAAGTCGCCAGCATCAAAAGGAGAGGCTTTTTTCTGATTCGGCCTTCGGCTGGGCCCGGACCTTGTCTGAGGCCTCGACGTCTCGGGAGTCTGACCCCGAGCATCGCCGGGGTTCCTCGGACAGGGGGTCCCCCGAGCGGGAGCGAAAGAAGAAGAAGCGGCTCGCGAGGGCGGCATCAGAGGAGGTCCCTGGCACCTCGAGGGCCAGGTCTCGGACCCCTGACCACCATCCCGGGCCCGTGGAACAGGAGAAGCCGTCAAAAGTGCCTCGTGTGGAGCCGGAGTCTGCTGGACACGTAAGTCCTATTGTCCTCGAGGACTCTCCTCCCAGGGAGCCGACGTCAGGCCCGGCGCTGCCGAGTCTCCTGAGCTGGGTCTCAGGCTGACAGCCTTGGAGTGCAGACTGTCTGCCTTCATGGATCAGCAGCGGGTGCTGATGGCCAGCCTTGCTGGCGCATCTGCCCCGACCACCGGGACATCGACGTCGAAGTCGACCCCGGAGACCGAGCCGATACTCGAGACCATGAAGGCTCGAGGTCGTCCTCGGTCGCGGTCACCCTCGACCTCCCAGTTGGGACCGAGGGCGTCGACGCCAGTGCCTTCGGCATCGGGGCGGGTGCTGCCGGGCCCCGCGCGGTCAGAGCCCGACTCCTCTTCGGACGAGTCCGCCTGGGAGATGGAGGACGAGGAGTCCCCTGATACCTTCATGACTCGGTGCGTCCCGTCGGACTCACCGCAGTCTAAGCCCCGGAGTAGATCCCCCTCTGGAGGCTACCCGGTTCTTGGAGTTTGTTCAGGATATGGCCACTGCTTTGGCGATCCCCGCGGACCCCGAGGAGGAGCCTCGAGCCGAAGGCCCTCCAGTATGACTCTCCTCCGAAGGAGGCCTTTACTGTGCCGGTTCCTCCAATGCTGGAACGGCTCCTCTTCAGGATGTGGGAGGCACCGGCCTCGGCGCCGGTTCTGAGCAAGCGGGTCGATTCCATTTATCGACTCCGTAAGAGCCCTGGGTTTCAAAAGGCACAGTTACCACACCATTCCATGGTGGTTGGAATCGGCCATGCATCGTCTGAAAAGTCAGAAGATGCACCCCGCGGTGCCCCCTGGCAGGGAGGCCTGGAACCTGGATGCGTTTGGTAGAAAGTGCTTCCAGGGCTCAATGCTTGCTTGCCGTGTCCAGTCTTACCAGCTGTACATGGGCATGTACTTGAGGGACCTGGCAAAGGAGCTTGCCGGGTTCTCTGCTGGTCTCTCCGGGGAACCTTTGCAGAGGTTCAAGTCCTTGTCCTCGGGGATCCGGGAATGCTCTAAGTTCATGTCCCGTGCAGTCTACGATGGCTTCGAGGCCTCGGCCTGTGTTGCGGCAGCCGGCATCGGATCTCGAGCCATGGGTTCAAGACGTGTTGGTCGATGTCCCTTGCCGAGGTGAGAACCTTTTTTTGGCAAGCCCATGGCCGAGAAGGCTGCACAGCTCGAGACCGAGCACCTCACAAGGACGAGGCTGTCTAGAAAGACTTCTGCCCCTTCTCATAAAAAGAAGGGCTCGGGTAAGAAGTCCTTTTACCCGAGGAAGGTGACTGCCTACAAACAGTTCCCACCTTACCAGGCCTCCCCAGCTCCCTCACAGGGTCAGCAGGCCAAGGGGCAGGGACATGGGCCCCGTAGGCAGAAGGCCCCCAAGCCTCAGGCCCCTGCTCCCACTCAGCAGGGTGGGGGTTTTTGACTCCCAAGGCATAGCCTCTCCGTCTCTGCTGTCCCATCCTTGCACAGGAGGTCGACTAACCCTGTTTGCCCACAGGTGGCCACCCATTACAGGAGACAGTTGGGTCTTAAGCATAGTCCACAAGGGCTATATGCTTCATTTCCATCAGTTGCCGCCTCCTTACTTCCCTGGAGAGCCTCCAAGGCCTCCTCTCCACACAGACCTCCTCCTTCAAGAGCTTCAGGGTCTGTTGCGAGACAAGGCGGTGGAGCCTGTGCCTCCCCACCTCCAAGGTCACGGGTTCTACTCCAGGTACTTCCTAGTACCAAAGAGAACCGGCGGCCTCAGACCTATTCTCGACCTCAGAAACCTCAACAAGTTCCTAGAGAAAGAAAAGTTCAAGATGCTTACTCTTGGAACACTTCTGCCCTACCTCCAGCAGGGAGATTGGCTATGCTCCTTAGATCTAAAGGATGCGTACACTCACATTCTCATTCATCCAGACCACAGAAAGTACCTCAAGTTCATTGTGGGAGGAAACCATTATCAGTACAGAGTGCTGCCTTTCGGCCTCACCTCCGCCCCCAGGGTTTTTACCAAATGCCTGGCGGTGGTGGCAGCCTACCTGAGAAATCAGGGTATCTTTGTCTTCCCCTACCTGGATGACTGGCTCATCAGGGGTCAGACGTGCCAGGAGGCCAGGCAAGCCACCCTCCGCACTATTTCTCTACTTCAACACCTGGGGTTTGTCATAAACTTCACAAAGTCCACTTTGCTCCCCTCCCAGAACTTGGAGTTCATAGGGGCACGGCTGGACTCTCTGCAGGCAAAGGCTTTCTTGCCAGAGGACAGAGCCCAAAGACTGATAGACTTGGCAAACCAGTTTCTAAGCAGGTCACTGGTTTCCGCCAGGCTCTGGCTGAGGCTTCTTGGCCACATGGCTTCGACAGTATATATGACTCCCAATGCCCGGCTCCATATGAGGCCTGCACAGTGGTGCCTCAGAACTCAGTGGACACAGGCCACAGGGAGCCTCAGAGACAAAGTAAGGGTGTCCAGACCATTCCTGAACTCCCTACACTGGTGGCTGCACACCCCCCCCCCCCCCCAACTTACTGCAAGGGGGTGCCTTTTCAGATACCTGGATTCACAGTGGTGTTGACCACCGATGCCTCCCTGCAGGGCTGGGGAGCACATTGTCTGGGCAAGTGCACCCAGGGCCTGTGGTCTCCCTGGGAGGCCAAGCAACAGATCAACCTGCTGGAACTACGGGCTATTTGCTTAGCCCTCAAGACTTTCTCTCAAAACCTGGCTCACCAGTCCGTCTTAGTACAAACAGACAACCAAGTAGCCATGTTTTATGTGAACAAGCAGGGCGGCTCTGGGTTCAGGCTCCTTTGTCAGGAGGCACAGGACCTTTGCTTGTTTGCGCTCAAACACAACATGTTTCTCAAAGCTGTTTACCTCCCTGGCCAGGAGAACTGCCTGGCAGACCGGTTGAGCACAGTTCTGCAGCCCCACGAATGGCAACTCCACCCATTAGTGGTTCAGAAAATTTTCATGAAATGGGGACTTCCATCCATAGATCTCTTTGCCAGTCCCCTCAATAAGCAACTGCCCAAGTTCTGCTCCAGGCACCCGCATCCCATGAGGTGGGCAGCGGATGCTTTTCTGATTTCCTGGTCTAAGGGCATCCTATATGCGTTTCCTCCCACGCCTCTGGTGGCCCGAACCCTGTTCAAGGTTCTCAAGGACAAGGCCTCGGTGCTACTAGTAGCTCCCAGGTGGCCGAGGCAACCTTGTTTTCCACTTCTGCTTCAACTGGCAGTGGACCCCCCACTGCCTCTGGGGTTGCAGCCCGACCTTCTCTCTCAGGATCAAGGTTCTCTTCTGCACCCCAATCTCAAATCTCTCAATTTGATGGCCTGGAGGCTGCAAGGGTAGTTTTGGCTCCTTGGGGCCTACCTCCAGATGTTGAAGAGGTCGTCCTGGCCTCTAGAAAGCAGTCCACTAGGAAAACCTATGCCCTGAAATGGAAACGATTTTCTGTGTGGAGTCAGCTGCGTACAGAAGATCCTTTCTCCTGTGCTGTACCGGTAGTGCTTCAGTACCTGCTGCACTTATCCATTTAGGGACTTAAATCCAATTCTGTTCGGGTCCACCTCTCAGCTCTAGCAACTCACCACTCACTGGTGGACAGACACACTCTGTCGGTTCACCCCTTAGTGTCCCGGTTCCTCAGAGGTTTGCTCTTGCTAAAGCCTCCTGTCTGGCCTCCAGCCCCTGAGTGGGAGTTGAATGTGGTCTTGCAGCAACTGACTCGCCCACCTTTTGAGCCGATGGCTACTTGTCCTCTCTGCTTCCTGTCTTGGAAGGCAATCTTCCTGGTAGCCCTAACCTCAGCCAGGCGAGTGAGTGAGCTTCAGGCCCTGGTCTGTGACAGGCCTTCCACTCGCTTCTATAGGAACAGGGTAGTCCTTAGGACTCATCCAAAGTTCCTCCCAAAGGTTGTCTCCTCTTTCCACCTCAACCAGGAGGTGGTTCTTCCAACATTCTTCCCTAGGCCTCATGCAAGCCAGGCTGAAGCGGTCCTGCACACCCTGGACTGTAGAAGGGCCTTGTCCTTCTACCTTGATCGTACGCAGGGGCATAGAAGGGCTACTCAGCTATTCATATCTTTTGACCCTAATAATTTGGGGTTAGCTGTGTCCAAGCGTACCTTGTCCATCTGGGTGGCTGACTGTATCACCTGGGCTTACAGGGCAGCTGACCTTCCCTTGCAGGGTCAGGTCACGGCCCACCATGTCAGGGCAATGGCCCCCTTAGTAGCTCATCTCTGCTCTGTACCGTTGGCAGACATCTGCAGGGCTGCAACTTGGTCCTCAAGCCAGACTTTTGCGGCCCATTACTGCCTGGAGAGGGAGTCCCGTAGGGACAGTGCTTTTGGCCAGGCAGTACTCCGGAATCTCTTTGAGGTTTAGGCAACTCCAGCCCTCCGTTGGGCTACCGGTGGAGGTTCGTTCAGTGAAAAGCCTTTCTTTGACGCTGGGACTAGAGGGAGTTCTCTTGTTCAGCCTGGGGTCCTGGTAGCCCAGAGCTAGGGAGTCACCCATATGTAAGGACTGACTTCCTGCTTGGTCCGGGAGAAAGAGTAGTTACTCACCTGTAACAGGTGTTCTCCAGGAGCAGCAGGAATCAGTCCTCACAACCCTCCCTCCTCCCCTGGGAGTTGCAGTTGTACATAGTTCATTTTTACTTTATGTGCTGTCTTTTAGCTATGTCATCAGACTGAGCAAGATGGCACCTTTAGGCGGGAAGGGGACCGCGCATGCGTGCAGTATTCCCAAAGGCTTTCATAGAAAGCTGGGGAAATGCTCTGCAGGGGCTCCATCGGCGTCAATGTCACCCATATGTGAGGACTGATTCCTGCTGCTCCTGGAGAACACCTGTTACAGGTGAGTAACTACTCTTTTTTGGTATATGGATTTTTTCTTGCGCTCCCCTGGTTAGTGAGGACATTATAGTCTTTTGGCTTGGTTGGAGCCGTCTTCCCAAACATGTCAAACCCCATCACTGGTTTTAAGAATGCACTGTGTAGTCGGCTCATCTCTATCCCTCACCACCAAAATTTGTGCCTTCAATGTCTCAGGGCCAACCATGAGCCTTCAACTTGCCCCCTCTGCCTGCAGATGATGCGTAAGGGGCTTAAGAACAGGGAGAAGTTGCGGGAATCGTTCATTTCCAAGGCCTCAACATCATCCCCAGCATATATATCTGCTTCGATGCTCTCAAAGGCCCCATCTGAGGTCTCTGCTTGAACAGGGGCCCGGGCAGCCTCTGAACTTCGAGGTCGCAGGGCATAGGACCAGCGGCCCTCCTTTGACAAGGAGAACCCTGTCAGAGTCAGTGTCGAAGGGTGATGCTGATACTGGGGGAAAACCCCTGGTCATCGGTGGTTATCGGCATCTGAGCCCTCAATGTGATTCTGAATGTGAAAGTTGGGAGTATCCTCCCAAGTTGCCCTGGTAGGAAGAGTTGCCTTCTGAGATCTCACAGATTTGATGCAGGGCTTCTGAGGCTGTAACCATTATGGAGTCCCCGCTGAAGGAACCGGCATCAGCCTCGGCGGTGGTCCAGACACCAGCAGCTGTGGAGCCCTCCATCCTAGCAGAGCCAATGCTGGTTCTCATGCAGCTTGGCTGCCTTCATGGCACACTCCCCCCCCCCCCCCCCGAGGACCCAGTAACTCCGGTTCCTCAGTGCCGGTGATGGCCCTGCCCACGATGGAGCCCTTGCCGGCCAAGATGCAGCTGATCCTTGAAAACCCTTGTTTCCTTGGGTTCCCGAGACCGCTTCCTATCCTGGTCAGTGCAGACAGCTTCCTTGAGTGCTTCCAGTTTTGAGTATCAAGATCTGAGGACCTCTTCCAGTCATCAACACTTAGCGTTCCTTAGTGACTTTGACTTTGACTAGGAGACTGAGGATGAGTCTCCATAGATGGCGAGGAACTGGGATGTACTCTCGAATCCTCCTCACCTCCTCCTGCGTGTCAAAGGTCCCCTTCCTGAAGACCCTTCTTTTCTGTAGTTTGTGAGGGACATGGTTAAGGCCTTGCCTTTCACCCTTAAGGTGGAGGAGGAGCTGAGGATCTTGAGATCCTCCAGTATCTCACCCTGCCAAAAGAGGCCATCAACAGTCCCTGTCCACCGCATTCTGGAGCAGCTCCTGAGTATTTGGGAGACCCCGCTTACAGCACCTACAGTGAGCATGTGACCCAATTCCATATATCAGGTTCGCAAGAGCCTGAGCTTTGAAAAAACACAGCTCCATGGTGATGGAGTCAGCCATGCGCTGTATCCATAGCACTTAGATGCCCTCCTCGGTGCCCCTGGGTCAGGAGACCAGCACCATGGATGGTTTTGGCAGAAAGTGTTACCAGGGCTCAATGCTCATGGCCCATATAGAAGCATACTAGCTGTTCATGGGCATGTACATGAGAGACCTTGCAGGGGAGCTTGCCAGGTTCACAGCTGAGCTTTCTGGTGATCATCTCAAGCACTTCCAGAGCCTGGTCAGCAAAACCAAGGAATGCTCCAAATTTGTGGCTCGGGCAGCCTATGACTGCTTCGAGTCTGTGGTCAGAGTGACTGCGGTAGGCCTTGGTGCTTGTCGCCTGGCATGACTACAGTCCTCAGATCTCAAGCAATGGGTTTAGGACAAATTGGCTGACGTCCCTTGCTGGTGAGATAACCTCTTTGGCAAACCGATAACTGAGAAGGCTCCTCATTTGGAGACAGAACTCACCATGACCAGGCTCTCCAGGAAGACTGCTGACTCTTTTCATCAGAAGGCTTCAGGGGAAAAAAACCTTCTACCCAAAGAAGAAAAAAGCTTACAGTGCATACTCCCGTTCCACTCCACCAGGTGCCTCCACACGAGCAGCAGGCCAAGGCTAAAGACAGCAGCATAGGCCTAAGACCCCAAAGCCCCACCAGCGCCTCAGCCACGGCTTTGGGGAGAATTTTGGCTCCTGGACTACAGCCTTTTCTCCCCTTTCAGGCCCAGCTCCGCTGCACATTCGGGAGGTGTCTCCAATTCTTTGCCCACCATTGGCCCAGCATCACCACAGACACGTGAGCATTACAAATAGTGAAGGAGGGTTACCTCCTACACTTCAAGCAGACACCTTCCCTCCCATTCTTTCCTGGGGAATGCCCTCTGGAACCTCACTATCGAAAACTTCTCCAACTGGAAGTAGCCAACATTTGGAAGCCAGGACAGTGGAACTGGTTCTATTGTCTCAAACAGGAAGAAGATTCTACTCCTGATACTTCCTGGTACCCAGAAAGACAGGCAGCTTCTGACCCATTCTGGATCTATGCAATCTAAATCTGTTCCTTGTAAGAAAGAAGTTCAAGATGGTATCCCTTAAAACATTGCTCTATCTCCGGCGGGGAGATTGGCTGTGCTCCTTGGATCTAAAAGATGCCTACACCCACATCCTCATTCACCCTCTGCACCAACAATACCTCTGCTTTATCATCAGCGGCAGGCACTACCAATACAGGGTTCTTCCCTTCAGACTAGCGTCCGCTCCCAGAATTTTCACAAAGCACTTAACTGTCATGGCCACTTTTCTCCGCATGCGGGGGATTTACATCTTCCCTTCTCTGGACGATTGGTTAGTAAGGGGCGGCTCTCCAGATGAAGTTCTCCAAACCACACAGCATACCATCCAGGTCCTGGGGCAGCTGGACTTAGTCACCAACTACCCAAAGTCTCACCTGCAACCCCCTCAGTGCCTTGAGTTCACGGGTTCTTCTCAATACTTTGATGGTCAGGGCATGTCTCCCGACAGAATGGACCCACCAACTCGTCTTTCTGGTGCACCAGGTTCAGTGCTGCTTGATAGTGACCGCTCGCCAAATGATTTGCCTCCTCGGCCACATGGCCTCCACGGTCAATGTAACCCATTTTACCCACCTACATTTGCGGCAAGCAAAGTGGACCACCTGCTATCGGTGGCATCAGGCGTCGGGCCGCCTCTCCAACAGAGTGCACATAACTCCACCACTACTCTGCTCTCTCTCCTAGTGACAGCAGGCAGTGCATCTTCTAGCAGGGCTGCCCTTCCAAGCGCCCCTGCACCAGCAAATTGACAGATGCCTCCAAGCTCGACTGGGGAGCCCATCTCGGCAGTCTCTGCACGCAGGGTCTCTGGTCAGAGGGAGAGAGCCTTCACCAGATAAACTTCCTTGAAATCAGAGCCATTGCAAATGCACTGCAGGTCTTCCGGACACAGCTGGCCGGTCAGGTTGTTCTCATACAGACAACCAAGTAGAGATGTTCTTCATCAAAAAACAAGGGGGCACAGACTTGTACCTCCTCTGTTGGGAGACAGTCTGGCTCTGGAAGTTTGCTGTGAAACACCAGATGCTTCTCCAGGCAGTGTGTCTCCTGAGAGAGGACAATGCCTTAGTGGACAAACTCAGCAGAGCCCTGCAACCGCATGAGTGGGCTCTCAACACTCAGGTGACCTGCAAGATCTTTCAGATGTGGGGCACCCCTCCATGGATCTCTTCGCATCTCCTCACAATGCCCAGCTACTGCTGTTTTGTTCACGGATGCCCTGTCCCAGTTAGTTGGCATCCAATATCTTCCTCCTGGATTGGAGCAAGGGCCTCCTCTGTGCTTACCTGAATCCCCTGGTGGCCAAGACCCTCATCAATGTCCAAGCAAACAGGGCTTCCTCAATACTTATTGGCCCCTGGTGGCCCCGGCAGCCATGGCACCCCTTTTATTGCAGCTGTCTCGGACACTGCCCCTTTCCCAGGACTGTGCCCCAGATCTACTCTTGCAGGCTGAGGGCACCCTACTACACCCCAATCTCTGCTCCCTATCGATCACTGCTTGACTGCTGAGTGGGTGACTGGTGGAGTTCCGTCTGCCCATAGATGCCAAGAACATTCTTCTGGCATCGCACAAGGATTCCACCAGAAGGGCATATGCCTTCAAGTAGTGCAGATTTTCAGTCTGGTTTCTAGACCAGGCCCTCAACCCCTTTATTTGCTTGATGGAGACTCTGCTGACTTGCTTCACCTCTCCAACTCTGGGCTGAACCCTAATTCTCTCAGGGTGCAAATGAATGCTCTTGCAGCATATCACCACAGCGTTTGTTTGGCCCCTTTGTGCTCATCCACTCATAGGATGTTTTATGCAGGGCCTTCTGCTTTCTCATCCCCCTATTAAACTACTACCGGTGGTGTGGGATCTCAGTTGTCCTGATAGCTTCTCTCAGCCCCCCTTTGAGCTGCTGACCACCTGTCCTCTAACTTTCCTCACCTGGAAAATCATCTTCGTAGTGTTTACTTCAGTGCACAAAATCAGTGAACTGCAGGTGCTTGTAGCTCACCTGCCTTATATCAGGTTCTACAAAAATAATGGTGCTACGTACTTATCTTAAGTTTCTCCCTAAGGTGGTTTCCGAATTCCAGCTAAACCAGTCCATGGTACTGCCCACCTTTTTCCCATGGCCTCATGTCTACAGGGTGGAGGCCTATCTCCATATTTTGGACTATAAAAGAGCGCTCACTTCTTATCTTGAACGGACGAAGCCCCATCCCCGCTCCACTCAGTTCTTTGTTTCTTATGACCCCAACAGGATGGGGTAGGTGTCTCCAAGCACACCCTATCCATCTGAGTGGTTAACTCCATCTCTTTTGTTTATGCCTAGTCTGGGCTTACCTTAGAGCATCATGTCAGAGCGCATAATGTTTGCGCTTTGGCAGCCTCAGTGGCTCACTTGCACTACGTCTCCACAGTGGAGATTTGTAGGGTGCTACTTGGCTGTCTATCCACATCTATGCAGCCCACTACTGCCTGGATGAGGATTCCTAAAATCAAAATACGTTCATAAATATGGCTTGGGGGACTAGAATATATTATATTAGCTATGGCTATATAAAGGTCTCAGACTTCAATTGGCACTACTTTATCAGACTTGCGTCTTGATTTGTATAGCGTGCCCAGTAGCATCAACGACCTTTAACTGAATATCATGAGTAGGGAGCTCTAATATAGGAAACTGTTGCTCTTAATCTTTATTGATTTTACTCGTGGAGTTAACCTTACTGATTCTCATATGTCGTCAAGTAGGCCCCTCTTCCTGGGGCTCAAATGGTAAAGGTTGATTTCTGCAGAATGTTTATTAATATCTGCAGAATATTTATTCTCCACAAGTCTCTTTTTCTTAATACTTAACTTTCTGTTTTTCCTACTTGATCTTTAAAGTTGTTATTCGGCTCCTTTCCTGTTTTTCAATAATCCCAACGCTCTCACTAGGTACCGCTCTCACTAGGTACCGCAAGAGCGTTGGGATTATTGAAAAACGGGAAAGGAGCCGAATAACAACTTTAAAGATCAGTCCACATCTTCTCAGTTTATCAATGTCTTTCGATTCTTTTTATATTGTAACAGCATCTGACATCACCTTTTTAAAGCAAGGTAGTATTTTTAAACAATGCCCATGATTGATGTAAACCTTTGATCTTTGCAGCTGTTCCTTTTAGGTTTTTTTCTTAACTGTTTTCCTCATTTTATTAGTCTCCCTTTTGAAAGTTAAAAGCTAGTTCAATGGATTTCCTTGTCGTCCTCCCTCCATTTATTAAAACAAATGCAATCATGTTATGATCACTATTGCAAAGTGGCCCCAACACCATTATTTCTTGTACAATATCCTGTGTTCCACCAAGGACTAAGTCTAAAATAGCTTCCTCTTGTGTTGGTCCATGAACCAGTTGCTCCATGAAGAACTCATTTATTTAATCTAGAAACTTTATCTCCCTAGCATGTCCTGCTGTGACATTGATATCACCCATTATTACTGAGTTGTAACTTTTGTTAGATTCCCCGATATTTTATTTTTTATTTTTTTTTAAGCATTTCATCATCCATCTGTTCACTCAGGCTAGGCAAATGGTAGTATGCCCTTATTGCCATTGCCTTCCCCTTTTTTACATAGAGATTCTACAGTGTGTTTTGTTTCCTGCAAAACGTTTATTCTGTTTGACTCAATGACTTCCCTAACTGTTGAACGTCCCTGTGTGGGCAGTTCTTTTCAAAATGTCTCACCGCCCCCCCCCCCCCTCAGGAAAACACCTCAGAGGGGGTCCTACTGTTCGAGTGGGATGTATTAACCACAGGGTTCCAGTGAACCTTTCCCATATCCAAGGGCTTTGTTCTCTCTTGACCCCTACCCACCAACATGCTTCCCTGCTGTCCATGGAATATTTTCAGTGGGCCTGTTTGGTCCCCTGAAGGTATGGGTTTCTTGCTGGAGTTTGGTCTGGCTTTGCCTGCCAACTGTCCTTGGCCTCCAAATATTGTTTGGCCAAGAGGGTGGTTGGTTCTATGGTCTGTGGGCCCTGCTGTGTCACCCAGGCTCTAACTGGGGGAGGGGGGGATCAGTTGTACTATCTCTCCTGAAGTTCTCTTGTCTGGCTACAGCCAATATGTAGTGCAGCCTAACAGGGCCTGTGACATGGCTGTAGGGTGCCCTCCCCATTTTTTAAATACCATAGTTCAGAATTTCCTCTAATATTGTTCCGGGGACAACCCTAGCCTGTCCTGGATTGCCGCCTTCACCTGAACATAGTCCATGGCCTTATGCCTAGTCTGGGCCAATAGGCAGCCTGGGCTTTGCCAGTTAAATAAGGGGCCAAATGAATAGTCCAAAGGCCATTTGGCTACCTTCTCAGAAGTTTAGTAAGGCTTCTGGGTCATCCCCCAGTCCCAACTTTGTAAGGGTCAGTCCACTCTGTCAGGGTTGGCTCCATAGCCTGTTGAGTGAGGCCCATCTCTGAGTCCTGCTGAGCAACTAATTTGTCCACACCATCGGCCAAGTGCTGCAGCTCCTTCGTCTGTGCATCCAAAACTTGGACAGGTTGAATTTGCTGTTATTGTTGCTCCAGAGCTCGGGCAAAGCAGTGATTCAGGGCTTTCTGCTGAATCCTCTGCTACTCTATCAACCACTTAAAGGTTTCCGTTGGATGCATCCCTGAAGTCAAGAGGACAACCAAGTGTGGTTATTTGAACACTATACCAGAGACACTCCCAGACTGCCTCAACAGACTCCCCTCTATGTGCCCTGGTCCCTGTTACCTGCCATACAGGTGACTCTGTCAGTCTGTAGTTACTCAGCCATGAGCAGTTTCAGAATCCACCTCTGACACCAAATATCTAGCATCCAGGTTCCATAGTCCTCCAGTCCATCTCTCGCTCAGTTAGGTCCAGCGACCAACAATCAGCGTCCAGTGTCTGGCATCCAGCGATCAGCATCCAATATCCAGCAAAGTCCAGTATCTGGCATCCTGCAATCAAAGTCCAGCGATCCATGTTTGTTGGAATGTTGCAGGGGCTGCATGAAACCCAAACTTGTATATGCCCTGGTGCATTACAAAGGTTGTTTTGACTTCGTATCTAACAGGATATGCCAGTATCCCTTAGATCAAGAGTGAGTAAGAACTGGGTTCCTCCCAGCTGCTCCCCTGATTCATTCACTCTAGGCATAGGATAGGCATCAAACTGGGAGACTGAGGTGACCTGCTGGAAATACACACAAAATCTCGTGAACCCACCTGACTTTGGGACGAGGACTATGGGACTAGCCCACTCACTACAGGAATCCTCAATTATCCCTAGTCGTAACATTTCTTTATTATGCGGATCAAGGTCTGATTAAACCTCTCCACCAGACTTTCCATCTGGGTATAGTAAGGGCCGTCTTTGAAGGTTTAATCTCAATTAGCTTAAACACCTCTCCTAAATTTCAAGTTAGGGTATTAGTTCTGCTGTCTGTGGGAACCCGACCTGACAAAAAATCATCAGCAATGTCCTCCATCACTAAGATATATTGTTAGCTCCTGGTGTTCTTGTCCAATGGCATCTACTGCCGCTCTGTCTAAGGGCTGCTCCATTACGGGCATTGGAATGAGTGGAAATTTCTATGGGATCTTCTGAAGTACTTTCTGACACTCTGGGCATGATCAGCAATAGTTCTGGATGCCTTAGTAAAAGCCTGGCCAGAAGAATCTGGCCGTATGTCTGTCTGTCAGTCCCTACCTCCCCAAAATGCCCCACCAAGGAATGCGCATGGGCCGAGGTCAATAAGGTCTTTCTGAAAACTTTGGGGTTCATAACTTCTTTATGCTCCCCCTAAGGGATGTTTTCAGTAACCCTACACAAGATATTTAGCTTCTTTACATGGGGTATCTGGTGTCGTTCCCACCCACCCCCAAATTCAGGTGCCCTCTGATTTTTCCCAATATGCCTTGAGGGGAGGGGTCATCTTTTTACTCTCAAGCAAAATGGTGAAACTTCTGCATCACCTCCTCCTCTATCACTTCCACCTGTCAGGAGGGAACCAACCGCTTCTACTTCTCTAACTTTTTAAAATTCTTAGTTTCCTACTGTTTCCTGGTTCCCCGATTACCTCATGATCTGAAAAGGAAAATATATCCCCTAACTGGAACCTTTCTCCATCCTCCGCAGGGTAATCTCTTGCCTTGGTGGACACCCACCCCTCTTTGGGGGTCAACATCACCTTCATCCCCTCCAATCTCTCCCCAGTATCAGGAGTAAGGCAGTCTCTGGACTACAGCCACCGTTAGGGGTAGGGTCCTTCCTTCCCAAGACACCTCAACTTCATAGGCGGGTTCTCTTGCTATATAACATAAACACTACGACAGCACCTAATGATCCATGTCCGGCATCCTGGATAAAATCCCTGCGTACTGATCTCAGCCCATTCCTAACAAAATGATAGGTCTATCATTCTCTACTGGAACCTTCCCCCTAAGCCTGAAACAGACAGCTATCAGACCACTCCTAAAGAACAGCAAGTTGGACCCTTCGAAGATGGATTCCTATAGGCCAATCTCTAGCATCACCCTCCTAGCAAAAATCATTGAAAAGATTGCTCAATGCCAATTACAACACCACATTGAGATCAATGCACCTCTCGACCCCTGCCAGCATGGATTCCGTGAAGCACATGATGTTGAGACACTGCTGACCACATTATTCAACACATTAATCATAGGACTGGACAACATTAAACATGGCTTTGCCCTAATCTTCATGGACATCGCCTCTGCCTTCGACTCCGTAAACCATGAGGTACTCCTGTCACGCCTAAGAGAGAAGGGAGTACATGGCACAGCATTATCATGGTGCATATCATACCTTACAGACAGATGGTAGCATGTCCGTTCTGGTCCCTCCACCTCTGACCCCTTCCCTCAAAAGGCATGCCACAAGGATCTTCACTTTCCGCCTTACTGTTCAATGTCTATATGCAACCCATCTGCGACCTTATCCACTCCTTCAACATCAACTGCCTGGTCTATGCTGATGACATCTTGATGTACATGCCAATCTCGACGGAACACCCAGACCTCTCCCCAATGGCCACCTGCTTCGACGCAGTCACAGATTGGCTTAACACACAGATGCTCAAGATAAACTTCAAAAAGACAGAGGTCCTCTTCATCACCAGGAACCCCACATTCACCCCACCCCCTTCACTCAAGGTGCGTGACACAGAGCTCCTCAGCAAGACCACAATACGGTATCTAGGAGTTACGTTGGACCAACAGCTCAACATCAAGGCCCATATAGGCAATATGGTAAAAGCAATCTATCACAAAATCCGGACCCTTCGACATCTGCGTCAGCTACTAGAGCCTGAAGACTTCCAATCGGTCTATCAGGCACTAGTAATGCCACACCTTGACTACGCCAATTCAATATTGCACGGCCTCCCAAAAAGCACGATTAACCCCCTACAGCTGGCAATGAATGCAGCTGCAAGAATCCTTCATGGGGCATCCAGGAGAGTTCACATCACTCCATTACTGAAACAGCTGCACTGGCTACCAGTACAATGTAGGATCTCTTTTAAGATCCTAGCAATGACCCATAAAGCCATCAACAAGTACTCCGCTACCACCATCACCGACCTAGTCATGATCACTCCCCCTAACAGAGTAAGGAGATCAACTGCCACCAATACTCTCTTACTCCTGAAGGCGATCACGAAATGCTCTCAATCCACGAGAAGCAGAGCCTTCACCTTCTATGCGCCTTCCTGTTGGAATGCCCTGCCAATGGCCATATGAACCATCAGTGACTTTTCCCAGTTCCGAAAGGCACTGAAGCATCATCTATTTCTCCAGCACTATGCTGATCCAGATACCTCCCCACACCCAGTCACAATCATGCCCCAGGTCAGCACCTCCAGCACAGACAATTCATACTGTCAGATGGAATGTCCATAATCACATGTCAAACTAACAACAGTCAGGTTTAATGTATATAGTTCCAATGTAACCCTGTTGATAAGACTGCCTAAAACAGCAAAGTGTACATAGTTTACCATGTTTATCCCTGTTTAAAGAACCCTGTTGAAATGTAAATCCTTTGTAGTCTTTCCTGCACTGGACAAATGTTATATGTAAACCACACTGATTGCAAATAGCGCGGTATAAAAGAAACATCAAATAAATAAATATCCCCATGCACACAGCATATATTGATCACCACCCCTCCTCCTCCTAAAATCTCTTTCTGAGCTCCCAGTGCCTAACCTAGCCCCTGGCAAGAGGTCCAGACATTAAGGATTGGTTGTTCCCAGTGTCCAGCATAGCTACCAGGTCTATGCCTGCCCCATCCTTTCTTCTATGGTGGGGAGACCTATCCCCATTCCTGAAAAAGAACAGTCCATGTGTGGGCAGGCATTTCTTATGTTCATATGTTCTTCCCTAACTTAGTTAAAGTACATCTTTAAAATCCAATCCCAGTCGGAAACTAAGGCACAAGTAACTAATAATGTTGCTGGAATATAAGAATCAGACAAATGATTCCAAAACATCAGTGAGATTCAAGACATCCTTGTTCATCTCCACAGGCTGATCAGACACACACTTCTTGGCAGAGGGCAGAAGCCTTAGTTATTGGCGGAATCAATTCCTTAGGAACAAGAAGAACTTCTGCCAAGTATCTTTTAAACATATCCAGCACAGACACTCCTCAGTTTCTGGGAAAATTCAACACTCGAAGAGTATCCACTCTAGTGGCATTGTCCAGTGTTTTCAACTTGAACTTTAAAGCCATGTTATCCTTAACAAGAGCTTCATTTATTTATTTTATTTATTTAACAGTATTTTTAAACCGCCTTATCTTATTAATCAAGGTGGTATCACAGCAAACAATTGAGTAAAGTGAGTGTGTTAAACATGCAGTGAGGGTGAAATTTAGTTGAGTGTGTGTTGTGTGCTAGATTGGGTTGAGCTATGTACAAGGTGTGTTGTATTGTGTGCTAGAAGGTTTGAGCTATGTACAATGTGGGCTATATACAGTGGTGCTAAAAAACATTTTCTATACATACAGTGTTTAGGCGGTATCTTGTGCTGTTATACATTCTCTTAGGTTATGTGATGTGTCCATAGTGTTCTATGAACAGCATGGTTTTTAGCTGTTTTCTAAAGTCTGTAGTTGCCCTCAAGTCGTCCGGTAGTTTGTGCCATATTGTTGGAGCAGCCATGGAGAGCGCTCTGTCTGTTGTGTCTTTGCGTGTGTGTTTGAATTCACTTGGGGTGCTGACTCGGTTGTGTGTTTGTTTTCTTCTAGGACGTGTGCTGGTGTCTGGTTGTATGAGGGTGTGCAGGCTGTTGGCTGATGTGTGCTGATTTATCTTAAATAGGTTTATGATAGTTTTGTATCTGATGTGTGCACCGATTGGGAGCCAGTGTAAGTCCTTTAAGGTAGGTGTAATGTGGTCCTGTCTTGCAGTACCGGATATTATTCGTGCTGCAGTGTTTTGTGCCAGCTGGAGTGGTTTGAGGGCTTGTTTCGGTAGTCCAAGGTATATCGGATTGCAGAAGTCCTAGATATCTCATTTTAACCTGTGAGACTACACCCGCCTTAGGCGTCCGCCTAGACATAGGGTATAGCCTGGGTTGTAAAAGGAATACTCTGTAGTCGTGTCCAAAGTGTAAATTAAAGCTGGGCTTTATTCCCCTTCCCTTGAGGATTGCCTTTTGAATACATCAAACGAGGATAACACAAAATAAACTGTTGCTTCACAGGTAAATAAAAGTTTTTCCAAATGATACTAAAGCTTCTTCTTGCTTCTTTTTAACAAAGAGATTCTATCTCATCCGAAATGCATAAAGCACACTCCATCGGTTCTGGAATGACCTCTGGGTCTGAACTTTCCCACTGCATAACCTCAGGACCTGGTCCTGTATATGGGCACCATGTTTCTGTATCACTGCTTTCAGAACCTTGCCCTCGGGAGACCTCAGCTTCTGGGAGAGGAGACTGCTTTGTACAGTCAGATATACAGGGAGCTGTGCTTGGGGTTTCTTCCCACCACCTATTCCAATAGGGGTTTTCTAGCACCCGGTAAGCTTGGCTTTTTATACAAGGACCCACTTCTTTCCCTTTATAGAAGACAGGGTACTTATCTTCCTTCTGGGTGAAGATTGTTTCCAGCCCTTCCTCCTCTAGCCAAGGTTTCTTCTCCGGGGTGCAAACTGCCTTTCTCCGTGAGTACCAGACACTGGGCTTAGCTGAGCTGAAATCACTTCCTGGTTTCAGGGAGCTTTCCTGGGTGTGACCTTTGCTCTCTGCCTGCTTGGTTGCTTTCCTCTGCACGAGGACCCCTCTGGCTTGGAAGTCTTTTGCACTGTTCTTCCCAGCCCTCTTGGGTTCAACAGCCTGCTTCCATTCAGCCCTGTTTCTCCACGACAACGTGTCTCTCGGTGTTTGCTCCTGAGTCCTTGTCTCTATTCCCTTCTGAGACTGACTCCTCTGCCTGAACTCCTTCTCTCCCCGATCTCCCTTGATCTCACTGATCTCCGTGATCTCTTCTTGTGGGATTTCCCACCTGGTTTTATTTCCCTGCTTGTTAGACGTAGAATGTGACTCTTCCCTCAGGTGAGCCTGATTGGAACTCTGAATTTCTACTGCGCCACTAATGCCATGAGGAAAGTTTGTTTCCCCATTCCCTGCTCCCCTGCAACGTGGCTGTGAGGTAAGCTCTTCTTTTACATTTCCCTTTATTATTTTAGGCTCAGTGCTGTCTGCCTCATGACAAACCCCAGCCCATCTCAAGGGAAAGTTACCTCTTTATTGTCTAAGCGTTGGCCCAATGCAAATGCCTCTGATTTCCCATAAAAAATCTTCAGTCCCACAAAAGAACCAAACTGATCAATAATTTTCACAACTTGACCTAAATCTTGAAATACATTCTTCATAAACAATAGCATATCATCAGCATACAAACTGACCTTCAAGATCATCTTTCCCACCCATATCCTGTTTACTTCTGGATCAGTTCTAAGCTTAATTGCAAGAGGCTGCAGAGAATGGATAAAAAGAAGTGACATGTGACACTCTTGCCATGTACCGTACTGGAGGGGAGTGAGCTGATTTACATAAGTGAGAAAGGAAAGAATCTGCTTGTAACATTTTGTGAGCAAGGAAAAGGAGATAACTAATTGTAATATGGTTCTGTTTGTTTGTTTTTTTCTTGCCATTTTTATTTTGTCATTATCAGTGACCCTACTGCTCTTTAAGTAATGCCTTTGGTTGAGAACACACATTCTAGCCTGGACTCGGTTATTTTTAGAAGGGAAGAGGAGTAAGACTGGATGCTGTTGGATGTTGTGGCCATTGTCTGCCAAGCAGCGGGGCTACACACAAGCAGGGAGTTATACAGGTTTTACAAAACACTGTGGCAAGATTTTGAGAGATCGGTGGGAAAGAGCAACACTTTTTGTGGGGGCTGCTTTGGCTGCCTATAGCAGAAAGAATCGCTTTTCAATTATTCTGTTTTGTTTTCAAAATTTCATACGAGTGTATACCAGTTTATATGACCTCAACAGTCAAGTTTTATGCTCCAGTTAGATCTGTGTTCTATATCTGCCAACAAATTGGCAATGCCATCATGTAAACATTTCCTCTATGAATGTGTTTTTGATAAATCATTTGGAGTTAGGTAGGCAAAAGAATGAGATTAACTATGGAAATTAGGAATTAATGCATTTCAAGTGATTGTTAAAAACCATCAGTGTAGTTTCCCTTCTTACTTTGAGGGGGGAAGAGGGAGCAAAGGGTAAGGAGGTCATACTGGCAGTGGGAGCAGGGAGACCAGTTCACCATTAGTGCCTTCATTAAAAGGGAAACAACGTATCAGTATGACTTAATACATGTAATTTTGTAAAACGGAGCACTTTACTTTTGAGCCACCAAGTATCTAATGCCATAGTTGCAGAACCTGAAAGGCCACAGGCCTAGGAATACTAGAACCACTGCAACGCATCCATTAACAGCCAATGGTTTTGCCGATTCCCTCAGCTTCCTCAGAATATACGGCCTTCGAGACACCTTGCAAACAGCAATTTATTCAAAGTTGGCCAACCTTGTTTACCTTTTAATCGCTTTGTGTATGGGAAGCTTTCTATGCCCAGCCTTTGGCATTACATACTAGCGATGATGAAGTAATGAGTATGGCGGGTGGATAGATAGATTGCCGGTAAGACCTTTGAGCTTGATGGTGTCAAGGTTAAGGTCAAGTTTGAATCACTGAATATATATATATTTTTTTGCTTTAAATTGAAATTTAGTTTTTTATGCTCCAATCTTTATTATACTTTGTTACATTTTTGGTCTCGTTTTTTGAGTATAGTGATATTTTTGTGTCTTTACCTCACTATCCACCTTTAGGCCTCAGAGAGAATTTGGGACAAGGGGATTTTAGAAAATGTTATTTGTAACTTTGTTTATCAATGCACTAATCATAATTCTTTCTCCTACGACATTCTGATGCAAGTTTAACTTGTGTGATCTGAATTTATTAGTAAACGGAGCTAAGGATGGGTTATTTAATCCTGTGATGGTGGTTGGTCAGAGCCCTTAAAGGGGGGCTTGACCAAAAGGGAGGAACTGCGGATGGTAAATGAGTATTAAAACCATGAATCTAAGGTGGTGGCTGTGCCATAAACTAAGCCCTGTCCATTAGATGGCTTTTGCATATGAAGGAAAGAACTACTGAGAATGAGCGAAACTGTTACGCAGTTGGTACATATGGGTATTTTACAAATATTTCACTGTGATTGGCTGGGGGACTAGGGGCATGAGTATGTGATGTAATGGGTTATGTGGGCAATAGGGATTGGCGAGTGTAATGATAACACTGTAAAGCACACACTATATAAACCCTTGTACTGAGCCATCTACCTCAGATTGGAGTTGTTATGGCTAGCAATCTCCAATCTTGCTTGTACTGTAGCTATATTCTATCCTTTTTGTGTAATAAAAGTGCCTCTGCTGCTTCATAAATTTGGTATCTTGCTTCCTAAATTCCAAATTTTCACATAGGCTTCACTTTCTGAATGTGATAGTCTATCTAGCCCCTGTTTGTCTGCTTTTCTATGTTATACTTTCAATTTGCTAATTACCTTACTTGGTACCCCAGCCAGATTCCCTTAAAAGTGCTTCTCTGTTGGCCAGCCTAAAATTCATGGACAGTACTACATATGCTCCCTTCATATGCAGTCACACAACAACATGCTTCTTGTGCAGCCACAAAATAGCAATGACCAAAGAGGGGAAGGGGTGGGGTCACCATATTCCACTCTTATTTTGGTATTTTGCTCTTTTGCTCATACCTTTCCAGTAGCAGTTCAAGGTATTAACCTGTCCCTAGAGGGCTTACAATCTAAGTGGCATGTTTATAAAGTGCATTAGCCAGTAGCACAGGGTTTGCATGCATTTGGGCTATGTGTTAGTAAGGAGCATGCAGCCCAAAGGCATGAGCACTAAAAATCCTGTGCTAGCAGCATTGCATGCAAATAGGCAAGGTCGAGGCGGAGACCAGGCAGTGAGAGGGTGGAGTCAGGGTGTCCGGCTGGAGCAGGCGTAGTAGTCACGGTATAACTACACAACCACACTGCTAGCATGGGCATAGTGAACACAGCCTCTGACTAGGGGCTAGTTGCACTTGCCATGCTGCCATTCACACTGACTGTGTGGTTCAGACATGTTAAGACATAAGAAGGACAGAAGCAGCACCCACACGTAAGAATAATATTGGGGTAATTGGAGATCTGAGCTAAATACCAAGATGCCGCGGAGCCCATCCCCCTCCACACCAAAGGCCTTTGTACTGCATCTCCAGATGCCACATTTACACCCTATCATCTTTCTACTACAAGTCCCTGCATGTAAGGGGTAAACCCAGGACTGGATCAAGCCTGTCTGGCACCTCTGGAGTCAGTTGGCAACTCTACTAATACCCTAAACATTGAAATATTTTGGGGCACATATTTCACTTTTATGAGAGCAATAGAATCATGCTCCCTTTTTGTACTAAATATAATGATTCAATGTTAAAGATTTTGCAATCAAAGCACTTTGAAAATTCCATAGAATCCAAGGAAAATCCAAAGGACTGTCAGAATTTAGAAAACTGCTGAAAGAGTGCTATAGACTTATTTTCTTCGCACCTGAAGATGTTCTAGGAGGACCTTTAGATACACAGAACACTGAAAGGTTTCTATCTATGTAATACTTATTTTTGGAGTCCTAATGTAGTTTTAAATTCAACACGTTGACATTTTCTGTTTCGTTGAATGGAAACTTGACATTTAATTACATAATTCTGGCACTGGTTTGGGAGTGAAAGATAAAGCAGTGCATAGTTTAAGTGCTTTAGGATTAGCATGCGTTCAAAGGAATTCATGCAGATACAATGGCAGTGATCTCGGGAAGCCTGCCAAGAGCAGAGCAGCTATCACCTTAAAATAAAGCTCTTATCCACAAGTCACAGCAAGCTTTATTTTAGAAGCTGGGCAATTGAGTTTAGGAAAAAAATACCAAGCAGCTTATCATATTTCCCTATTGGCATTAATCCACATCCTGTAAGTTATGTGTGCTGGCTAGGTCCAGAGAGAGAGAAATCATACACCAAGGCCGCCTATTGGGAATACAATTGTAAACAATTGCACTGAAATAAATCACC
This sequence comes from Ichthyophis bannanicus, assembly GCA_033557465.1. Lineage (NCBI taxonomy): Eukaryota > Metazoa > Chordata > Amphibia > Gymnophiona > Ichthyophiidae > Ichthyophis > Ichthyophis bannanicus. The sequence goes on from CM066031.1 coordinate 659,528,579, forward strand.
AAAGCTGCAAAACAACTTAATTACTATCAATCAAAACTAATGTCCATGACTGCAAAGCAAAATATATTATTCTCTTTTATTTGTATCATTTTAGTAAAGCATTCTAAATACTTTCCGGGGCCTCAAACATAAATTGTTGTTTTTAAACTTCCCCAAAGGTTACAATCAGAACATGTTTGTTAATATGTTAAATTAAAATGTATACATTTTGCTGGACAATTTAAACTCTTAATTGCATGCCTTAATAATTTTGCACAAAATCCTCTCATTTAAGTAATGGGGTCTGGCATCAGTAAATAATGTCAGAAAGGATTTAGCTGTTGAATAGCGATCTCTGCAATTATCTAGAGGCCTATGTGCAATGGCTCATATGACCCCTTATTTATCATTGGATAGGGTTCCCAGTACCAACTGTTTCAAATATTTCTATTGAGTATTTACACAGAAATAAAACAGCTCATCCTTTACTGTAGGTTGTAAAGCTTATATACTGTCTCAAAGTCAGAAAAAAACCCTGTAACAGCATAATCCAAAATGAAACCCCAATCGTAATACCCCACCTTCCTTTCCTGTCTTCCAAGTTCCTCATCAGATGCTGAAGCGAGATACCATAAGATCAACATTCCCACCAAGGGGGAGGAGCACAAAATCACTCTTTTAGTTGCAAGGAGCAGGACATAATTCTTGAAAGAGATGCAAACAGGAGGTATGGTAATATCCAGGTCAAATGAATTCATGAATCATATGGGGCATGTTTACTAAGGTGCACTAAGGGATCATCCTTTATCATGCAGTAGTAGACAAAAATGACTGTGGAGTCAGGTCAGACCTGTGTTGACTGATAGGTGTGTTCCCAGCATGTGTTTATGCAGTTAGTGGGGGTGGAGGAATCTGCTGTGCTAAAGTGGTAGCTGTACTTAATGCCACTGATTGAGGTGGGTGGTAAGTACACCTGCGATAACTGCAACAGTCATGGTTAGCGTAGCTATGACACCTGCGCTCTCTCCATCCTGATCCTGCCCAGTTCCTGCCAGCCCCATGCTAAACTGTTAGTGGGATTTTTACTGCGCTGCCGCCTTTAGCAAGTAGTAATGGTTACTATGGTCTCATGCTAACTGCTTAACATGGGAACTATTGCCATACTTTAGTAAACATGTCTCATGTGAGAAAAAGGGAACCAGATCTTCAAAAAAAATGTGCCAGTTGTTTCATCATTCCTAGGTTAGCTTTTCCATAGTATAAATTTACTGAACTTTCCCCAACCATTCCCAGCCAAGAACAAGGGAAATCCTGCTTCCAGAATCTAGCCAGAACACATGTGACCAAAAGTAGGCAGTGAATTGGGCACTTGGTATGTTTTAGGTAGGATTTCAGGGGAGCTAGAGCCAGTATGATCACTGCAATAGTAGCGAGTAGCAATTTGTTGTAACTATGAATGTTTTGTTATAGACCCCTGAGAGAATGCTAATCCTGGATCAGCGGTATATTAAATGTGATTAAATAGGGGCAGGACCTTTCAAGATGGCTGCTACTGTGTGAACTCTCCTACCTTTATGTAAACTCTTCCATTCCTAAGTGAAAGGGTAAGGCTCAGCTTCCACCCTCTGGGCCCAAGCCTTCTGCTCCTGGTCCTATGGATAGATTTGATGAGCTCTCTGGGTCTGTATTGGTGAAGAAAAGGTTGGGCTTGTAAGAGAGGAGCTTGGAGGACACATCTACCTTCCAATATGGATACATCTTTGTCTCCAGCTGCAAGGAATCTGCTGCCGCATCCAGGGGGAATCCTCTCAAAACTATCCAGTCTTGAGCTGTCTGCATCGCATGTCGACACTGAGCTTATCTCTGTTTGAGGTGGACTGACAGGGGAGCTATTTGGTGTGACCTCTGGAGCTTCCACAGTCTTGGCAGAAGAGGAATCAGCAGTGAGAGCTTCTCTTCCTGGTGGATGAGGGTAAGCAATTTCCCTCTGGCTGTGGCTGAATCTGTTGTTAAGTGCCGTCGAGTCAGAGTCGACTCATGGCGACCCTCTGGATAGCTATCCTAAATTGTGTTCCATCTTCAGTCAGGCGGCTCATTGTTGACTGGTACCCGTAGCTGCTGTTATTGTATCGATCCATCTCATTGCTGGCCTTCCTCTTTTGTGTTGACCTTCTATCTTGCCAAGCATGATGTCTTTCTCTAATGAGATCTCTCTTCACATGATGTGTCCAAAGTATGAAAGTCGAAGTCTTGTCATCTGAGCTTCTAAAGAAAGCTTAGGTTTGATCTCCTCTAGTACTGACTGGTTTGTTCTTCGGGCAGTCCATGGTATACACAGTATTCGCCGCCAGCACCATAATTCAAAGGCATCAATTTTCTTCCTGTCTATCTTTTTCACTGTCCAGCTTTCACATCCATATGATATTGAAAATACCATGGCTTGAACAAGTCGAATCTTTGTATGGAGAGAGACATCTCTGCTCTTGAGAATCTTATCTAGGTCTTTCATAGCCATTCTGCCAAGAGCAATGTGTCGTCTGATTTCTTGACTGCTTGTTGCTTCTTTATTGATAGTTGATCCAAGTAGGTTAAAGTTGTTCACGATTTCAATTTCTTCTCCTTCAACGATGAACCTGTTGATTATGCCAGTTGTCATGATCTTTGTCTTTACATTAAGGTGCAGGCCCATTGTGAGAAGCAAATGTTTCAGATCATCTTCACTTTCAGCCAGTAATGTGGTATCATCAGCATAGCGAAGGTTGTTGAGTCTTCCACCAATCTTCACACCTCTGTTGTCTTCATACAATCCTGCTTCTCTGATGATTTGTTCTGCATATAAATTAAACAGGTAGGGGGAAGTATGCAACCTTGTCTTACACCTTTGCTTATTTTAAACCATTCTGTTTCTCCTTGTTCCGTTCGAACTGTTGTTTCTTGATCAATATACAGATTGTGCAAGAGTAGATCAGGTGTTCTGGTATACCCATGCTTCTTAATGTGACCCAGAGTTTCTCATGGTTTACACATTCAAAAGCTTTGTTATAGTCGATAAAGCACAAATAGATATGCTTTTGGTATTCTTTAGAATATAGAAAGACTAGGGGACATGCAATGAAGCTACAGGGTAAACTATTTAAGACTAATAAAAGAAAATATTTTTTCACTCAACGTGTAATCAAACTCTGGAATTTGTTACCGGAGGATGTAGTAAAGGCTGTTAGTGTAGCTGGGTTTAAAAAAGGTTTGGACAAGTTCCTGGAGGAAAGGTCCATAAACCATTATTAAGAAGTGACCGAAGATATCAATGCTTGACCCAGTACAAGCATTGTGGAACTTGTGTCTCTTGGGGAAACTGCTAGGTACATATGACCTAGATTGGCCACTGTTGGAAACAGAATACTGGGCTTGATGGACCTTGGTCTGACCCAGTATGGCATATCTTATGTTCAAGGATACATCTCACATCCGCAATGATGTCTCTCGTTCCTCGCCCTTTCCCGAACCCTGCTTGCACTTCAGGTAGTTCTTGTTCCAGGTATGGTTGTAGTCTCTTTTTAATAATCTTCAGTAGAATCTTGCTGGCATGTGGGATCAGAGCGATTGTGCGATAATTTCCACAGTCAGTCGGATCACCTTTCTTTAGTATTGGTATAAACACAGATCTCTTCCAGTCAGTTGGCCATGATGTTGTCTTCCATATTTCTTGGCAGAGCCTTGTAAGTACGGTAACAGCTGCATCAGATTGCTGTAATACTTCTATGGGAATGCTACCAATGCCTGGTGCTTTGTTCTTTGATAAGGCTTTCAGTGTTGCTTCAACTTCTTCTTTCATCACCAATGGTTCCCGATCATAAGGTACAGGTTGAAACGGCTGTTGGTCCACTTGATCTTTATCATATAAAAACTCTGTATATTCCTTCCATCTTTTCTTGATCTTCTCAGCATCATTCAACATAGAACCTTGAGCATCTTGTAACATTCCAATTCGAGGCTGGAACTTTTTCTTTAACTCTCATAGCTTTAGGAAAGCCGATCTTGTTCTTCCTCTAATAGTTTCTGCTTCTATTTCCTTGCATGCGTCATTGTAGTAGTTTTCCTTGTCCTGTCTTGCTGCACGTTGGAAATCTCAGAATTCTGTGACTGTCTTTCTCTTCTGGCTTTAGCTTCTCTGCGTTTCTGGGCAATTTTCGGAGTTTCTGCCGTCATCCATTTTGGCTGTTTTTTTCTTTTTCACCTTTTGAAGAGACTTCTCGCTTTCTTCCAACACAACCTTCTTGATGTCATTCTATAACTGTTCTGGAGCTCTGTCATTTGTATCTAAAGCAGCAAATCGATTTTGCAGGCAGTCTTTAAATTCCAGTGGTATATTCTCAAGGTCATATTTTACTGTATTTATGAATGGTTTGCTCTTTTTCAACTTTAGCTTGAGTTTGCATACTAGTAGTTGATGATCTGTACCACAGTCAGCTCCAGGTTTTGTCTTTGTTGATGTTATAGAGCTTTTCCATCGTTGACTTCCACAGATGTAGTCAATTTGATTTTTATACAATCCATACTGAATAGTGGCTGAATCTACGCAGTCTTTTTTTTATCTCTTCTTGAGACCAAAAAGGTACATGTTAGAATCTATATGGGAGGCTATCGTTTTGCTTACAGATGCTATTTCCAAATGAACTATGGATATATCTCACAAGGAGCAACAGAATGCTGAAAGGACTGGATTAATTGCAAGTGAGGTTGCACACTACACACTAATTCTCTCATAAAATATTGAATATGACTGATATTAATGCTGTGTTACTGAAGGACAATATAGCTTTAAAATCCAAGGTGGAGGCATTTAGAAACTATATCTCGGGCTGCTAATTTGCATTTAATTAATTTTCCAAGATCTACTGGAGTATCACCTCGTGATATGTTTAGAAGATACTTAGCTGAAGTTCTTCAGATATTTCAGGTGTTAATTCCTCCCATTTCAAGAATTTATTACTTGCCAGCATCTAAGAAAGAGCCTTTAGTTTCGTCCTCTTTAGAAGTTTACCATCCAACAGCTTTATCGGTATCCTTCACCCTTGTTTCTGATAGTCTGGTTACTTAGGGTGTATTTCAAAAAGAAAATGGTTCTTTTTTTGTGGTTTAAATGTTAATATGTTTCCTGACTTCATGAGAGAAACAGAGAAACGGTGCAAACAATTTATGTTGATAAAACATGGTGTGCTCCAGAATGGAGCGACGTATTTGAAATTTCCCTGTAAGCATTTTATAAGTAGAGCTATTTGCTATGGTTTTTTCAGCCATCAGACCTGGTAGTGCTTATAAATGCAAAATTGCTAGAAACACCTGCCTCCATTAAGTTGGTTGAGAATGTATGACCTTGCTTTGTTCCTGATTGCAGTAGCTGATCTCTGAATTCTGTATATGATATTTTTCTTGTTTTGTCCATCCTCTGAAGGATGTCACCAGGGATCTGGAGACTTTAACCCACACTGCTTCCTGAGGATAAGCGGAATGCATTCCAGACACTCATCAAGCAAGGCCAAAATACTTCCAAGTTTCTTACAGAGCCTCTTTTGATGCCTTTGAATCAACAAAGAGAACCTTAGTAGTCTGCACTGGGGCTTGCAGAATGGCCTGGTTACAGGCATCAGTTCTCAAGCAATGGGTCCAGGATAAACTGGCCAATATTCCATATATTGGAGAAACCTTTTTGGTAAGGACTGGAGGGAAAAGGCAGAAGAGATTGAGACACATGATCTCACTCTGAAATGCCTGTCCAGGAAGACAACTGACCCATCCAAGAGGAAGGCTCTTCCCAAGAAGTCTTTCTAGTCTAAGAAGAGATACTATCCTTCTTACCCACCTTCAGCTGCCTCTCAGCCTCAGCAGAGGCAGCAGGGCCCTCGCCAATCGAGGAAGCCCAGGGCTCTTAAGCCTCAGCCTGCACCTGGTTTTTGGAGTGGAGGAGTGGCCTAGTGGTTGGGGCAAGGTACTTCAGGCCGGAAGGTCGGGGGTTCAAATCCCACTAGAGGACAGCAACCTTGGGCCGGAAGGACTGGGGTTTCTAGTCCCACAGGTGCTCCTTGTGGTCTTGGGCAAGCCACTTAACCCTCCATAGCCCATGTTCCCTGTAAAATAGTTATCTCCAAGTTATAATGCCCTGTTCAATGTAATTTCAGTTTGTTCAATGTAAACCGCACTGATGCAGAATAGCGCGGTATATAAGAGAATATAAATAAATAAATAACTTCTTCCTAGAGAGCATTGCCAATCTGCCTCTGAAGGGTCTCCAACCCCTCCACATAGCAGGCAGACTCTGTCACTATGCTACAGGTGGCACCTCATAACATCTGAGCAGTGGACAGATTCTTCAAAGGGGTTATCAGCTTCAATTCAAAGTTTTACCCCCACCGGCTTCACAGAGGATTATCCCACCCAACTCCTTCAAAGCACTCTTTTTAAAAGAAGAGGTGACTACCTGTTATGCCATAGAAAGAGTTCCTTCTGCTCAAGAAAAAATGGACTTCTAGTCTCCATATTTTCTCATGCCAAAGAAAACAGGAGGATTCAGGCCCATCTTGGATCTCAGAGTTCATGGTCTGAGAAAAATTCAAAATAGTTTCTCTTGGAACTCTTCTTTCATACCTCCAGAGATACAATTGGCTATGTTCTCTAGACCTAAAAGAGGAGTTAGATGCATTTACTGATCCATCCATTGCACAGACAAGTATCTGTGCTTCATGTTGCAAGGAAACCATTATTGATACTGGATTCTCCCCTTTGGTCTAGCCTCTGCTCCAGAGGTCTTCACCAAATGCATGGCAGTAGTCACTGCCTACTTATGCACCTTGAGGATATTCATCTTCCCTTACTTAGATGACTGGCTGATCAGGGGAGACTCATCTCAAGAGGTAAGCAGAGCATCAGCTCAAGAGATGTTATAGCTATTAGGTCACATGGCCTCAACAGTTCATTTCGTCCCCTACGCTCAATTACACATGCAAGAAGTGCAATGGACTCTGTCCTCGCAATGGACACAAGCAAAGGGGCGTCTCAAAGACTAGATCCGCATCACCCCTCAACTGATCAAGTCTCTTTAGTAATGGTGTTCCCCACAAAACCTACTCATCGGATCACTTTTCAGATGCCTCCACCTCGATGCACCCTGACAACAGATGCTTCCAAGTGGGCTTGGGGGTGCATCTGAATGACCTGACCACACAGGGGCTATGGACACAACAGGAATCTGCCCTGCAAATCAACCTGCTAAAACTACGAGCACTGACAAATGCTCTTCAGGGTTTTCAACCCCAACTTTCAGGGCAACCTGTTCTAGTCAGGATGGACAACCGTTGCCATTTTTTACATGAACAAACAGGCGGGAACGGGATTTCCATCTCCTCTGTGAGGAAGCAGTTCACCTATGGTCCTTTGCCATCTCACACTGTGTTCACCTCAGTGCGTTGTACCTTCTGGGCGAACTAAATGTCCCTGCGGTCAAGCTAAGCCATATCTTTCGTCCACATGAATGAACCCTGCATCAGGAGACGGCTGTTCGGCTCTTCCAGATGTGGGGAACTCTATTCATAGATCTTTTTGCCACTCCTCCAAACACACAGCTTCCACTCTTCTGCTCCAGACAGGCCCCACATGCCTTTCTTCTCCACTGGGGACAGAGACTGCTTTATGCATTCCCTCCCATCTCCTTGATACCCAAGACACTTTTCAAACTACAGGCCAACAGGGGCTCCATGATTCTCATAACCCTTCTGGCCCCATCAACCATGGTTTCCTCTACTTCTTTGCCTTGTGCAGACTCAACCTCTCAGCCTGGTATATGTGCCTGACCTCCTCTTTCAGGACCACAGGATGCTCCTCCATCCCAATCTGCACTTATACGTCTGGCATGGCTGTTGAAAGGTTAGTACTTGCTGACTTCGACCTACCACAGGTGGTTAAGGATGTCCTAGCATCTCGTAAGGATTCCACCAGATGATCTTATGCCTTCAAATGGTGTAGGTTTGCCCTCTGGTGCTCCCAAAGAACACTGACCCTTGTTCTTGCCCAGTGGAGTCTATTCTAGAATATTTCCTCCACTTATCCTTGACAGGTCTTTAAACTAACTCTGAGAGTTCACCTTAGTGCCATTGCGTCCTTTCACAGACCTGTGGGTAGAAAGCCTATCTCCTCACACCCCTTTAGTAGCACGCTTTATACAGGGTCTTCTGCTGTCCAAGCCATCCATTAAACCACCTCCGGTGGCATGGGATCCGAATGTGGTTCTTGTGCATCTCCTAAAGCCACCTTTTGAATCTTTCGCCACCACTTCACTGAAGTTTCTATCTTGGAAGGTCATCTTCCTTGTTGCCCTCACTTCAGCTCGCTGCATCAATGAGCTGCAAGCTCTAGTGGCTGATCTCTACTGTACTCTGTTCCACCATGACAAGGTGGTTCTCCGTAGTCATCTGCACTTCCTCCCAAAAGTGGTTTCCTCTTTCCATCTAAACCAGTCGGTAATCCTCCCAGTTTTCTTCCCTAGATCACATGCGTCTCGGACTGAAGCAGCACTACACACCTTAGCCTTCAAGCGAATGCTGACTTACTACTTGGATAGAACTAAGGATCACAGACAATCCTCTCAATTATTCATCTCCTTTGAACCTAGTCACCTCTGTCTACCAGTGATGAAGCATACTCTATCCACATGGATAGTAGATTGCATTTCTTTCGCTTATGCACAGGCGGGACTCTTTGGAGGTTTATCACTGCTCCCAATGTGCGGGCTATGACAACCTCAGTAGCCAATCTCCGTTCAGTATCCATTGAGACGATCTGTCAGGCAGCCACCTGGTCCTCCATTCATACCTTTGCTGCACACTACTGTCTGGGTAGCAGCTCCTGTCGGGACGTTGTCTTTGGCCATGCTGTTCTCCAGCACTTCTTTGGGACTTAAACTCAACTCCTGCCCTTTGTCCCAGACTTCTATAAGTTACCAGACTATTATGAGGGAAGTACTGCCTCCTGGAATTGAATCCAATGGCCCACAACTCTTCCAGACTCTGCATCTATATGTTTTTTTGCCTCAAGGATCGCACTCCTCTTCCCTATGCCCTCCCCATACTAGCCTGGTACCTGGGAGCTAGTGAGTCCCATATGTGGAGACTGCATTCCTGCTTGTTCCTGAAAATAGCATAGTTACTCACCTGTAACGGGTGATCTCCAGGAACAGCAGGAATCAGTCTTCACAACCTGCCCTCCAAGGAGGTGTAGGCTTCTTTTACTTTGCTCCCTTTCAGCTTCAAACTCAACTGAGGAGAGGAGTTGGGAAGGCAGGTATGCAGGCACAGTGGAGTGTTCCCAAAGGCTTTCCTATTAGACACTGGGGAGCATTCCTGTGTGGGCTCCGTCGATGATGATCAACATATGTAAAGACTGATTCCTCCTGTTCCCGGAGAACACCTGTTACACGTGAATAATTACATTATCTCCAAATCCTGTTCCAGAACGTTCCCTCTTGAATGCCCAAACTAGTATTGTCTTTGTAATGTACTTATGTGGAGTAATGCAAGAAATATCAATTAGTGCTTTGCACAAATGTGAGACTAATCCTTTGGGCCCTAAATTTGAAAATAAATTCCCCAGCATATAGGGTGGTCTCCAGAAATGGTCTTTTTTCCACAGGGATATTTGCAAAATAACTGATTTAAAAAAAAATTGAAAGACATTATTTTTCCTGACTGGTAGCATTGATCCACTAATACACCACCCGGTGCTCCTGGCTGCCATTTTAAGGGTACCAATGCTAATGTAAAACAGTGCAAAACTCCCTTTCCCCATTCCAGAAGATCAAGGGTTTGATTCCCACTGGCACTCCTTGTGACCTTGGGCAAGTCACCTTACCCTCCATTGCCTTGGAAGAAAAGGCCTGGGAATCTGTTTCTGGTGATACATTGCCAAGAAAACCCAACAGTATCTGGGTCACCTGGAGTCAACACTGACCTAATGTACCCTCTTTACTTGTTCTGTACCATTCATGATTTTAGAAACATCTATCAAATCTCTTCTTTGTTGTCTCTTCTCTTCTGAAGAGATATAACCTATCAACTCTCTTCATAAAGGATCTGCTCTTACATTAGCACCATTGATTCCCTTCCCCCTCTGGTTCCCAATCCAGGCTACTGCCATCCCTGTTTCTCCCAGGGGTTTTCAACCCAATCCTTGGGGAACCCTAGGCCAGTCAGGTTTTCAGGATTCCCAGAATGAATATGCATGAGAAAGATTTGCATGGTCTGCCTTCAGTGTATGCAAATCTATCTTATGCATATTCATTGTGGGAATCCTGAAAACCTGACTGGCCTAGGGTTCCCAAAGGACTGGGTTGAAAACCTATGCTGTCACTCCTTCCTTTCCCTCTTCTCCGTCTGCCACCTTTGCTGTCTCTTCCCCCTTGTTCTAATCATTCTCTTATTCAACCCTCTCTTTCACGTGCTCCCCTCTCCTCTCTCCTGATCTCTTCATACTCTCATTCTATTCCTCTTTCCATTCTTAATCTCTCCTTTCTTACCATCCAAACACTCTTGTTGTCCCCCTTAATGTTGATTACTTCCACTATCTCCCTCCACTCATTCTTGCTCTCCTCCCCTGCCCTCCCTTTATCCTCAAACACTTGCTCTCTCCTTTCACTTTCACACTGTGTCCCTCTTTTGCCATCTTTACCCCTTCCTCTTGCCTCCTCCCTTTCTTCATTTCCCCCGTCTCTCTCTCTCATACTTGTTCTTTTGCTCTCTCCTCTCAGTGCCCCTAAAACGCACTTGCCCTATCTCATCTCTTCCTCTGTTGTTTTGCTCCCTCCCCTCCCCTCCTCCACCCCCCCATCCATGAAAGTGCTTTCATGCTGCTTGCTGCATTCAGCCGGCTGAAGAAATGAGAGGTTGGGAGTGAGGGAAGCAGCCACAGCAGTAAGAGGAGACCTTACCTGAGGCTCGACCTCGCTCCTATTGCTCATTTGGTTCTCAGCCTACATGGAAGGAAGGGGTAGCTAGGCAAGGAAGGGGGAGATTTTATGAGCTGGATATCTTGTGTGCTCTTCTAGATACCCAGAATCGGGTCTATACCAGGGGACATATGCAGAGAGTTCTTATTTCTCTCCTCCCCCTCCCCCAAGCCATACATTTTTATTTATTGTTTAATATAGCTCTCTGTTCCATGGGTATAAGTGTTTTACAATAAAAATAAGCCTTCTGGTGTAACTATAGAAAGGCCTTTGTATAATACATAAAAGTAAAAGACAGCAATCACAACTTTATAGTTAACTATTCCCATGACCAAGACAATTGCAACTTAAAACACAAGCCATCAGTGAAACAATAAGATGATCTTTGCATAGTGCAAATAGTCCAAGAATAATAATGGCAGTTAAATATTCCCATGACCAAAACAATTAGAACTAACAATTTATTTATGGGGGAAAGGCTACAATCTAGTTGCTAGAGTACATACTGTAAAAGCACAATTATGGATGGAGGATTTTTAAATCACGCTCTATAAAGTATGATACATAGATAACACTTGTTGACTTTAGAAGGCCAATAAATTACTGGAAGAGTGTGAGCTAAAGCCAAATTTAAAAAAACAAAACAAAAAAAAAACCCTTAGAAGTCTACAGTTCTCTATTATTGATAACCATGCGACTAACTGGTAGCTAAACTCTGACAGACCCCACGTTCAAACATGTTATGCTAGAGATTTATTTATTAGCAATGCTTATATACCACTTTTCGCCAGGTCAAAGCTGTGTACATTCAGGTACAGTATATATTTCCCTTATCCCCAAAGGGGCTTACAATCTGTGTTGTACTTGAGGCAATGGGGGGTTAAGTGGTTTGCCCAAGGCCACAAGGAGCGCCTGTGGGGCTAGAAACACCCGTCTCTCCGGTCCAAGGTTGCTGTCCTCCAGTGGAATTCGACCCCCGGCCCTCGGCAACTTGCCCCAACGACTAGGCCACTCCTCAACAACATTATGCTATACGAAAGGCTTTAGCAAACTGCCAACTCTTGAGGTCTTTCCAAAACCTAAGGTAAGGAGAATGTATTCCTCTTCATTTACTTAGCCCTCTGGATACAATTAAAATAACCAGGGAGGCCTTATATGGGTGAGGCTAATCAGAATTGCTAAGAGAAAACAGAATGGCTCCTAAGAACAGAAAGGAAGGCCTGGAAAAATGGCTAGAAGTGACGGGACCAGAAGACTGCCGGGGTGGGGGTGATCTTTAAACCTGGGAAAGAAATAAATGTCTATATTGTTGCAAAGGTGGGCATGCATACGTCTTGTCCATAGACTTTGCCCCAATTTATAAAGTGAAAGTATGCATATAATTTTGCTTTCAAAATGATCTCAGAAACTCTATTTGCGCATGCCTGCTAATTTGTGCAGCTGGTCTTTGCAAGAAGAACATGTGCATACTTTTGAGAATTCTACATGGAAGTGCAAACTCCTCCCTAGTCCCATCCCTGGGAATACTTTCCCTTACTGTGAGTAAAGGCATGCATGCAAGTTTACCCAACCCAGGGAGAGCAATTATTTGATGAAATATTGCTTTACCTGTGGAAATGGCTTAGAAAATTGCCCCCTTCAGGGATAATTTTATAACCGGGCACTATAAGAGGACCCCCCCCACACACACACACACACAGCTATTTTATGTATATATGTGCTTTAATAAAATATGCTTCTTGAATAATCCCCAGGATCTCACAAATGCTCTCGTCCAAAGATACACCTGGTGTCAGTCAGGCTTCATCTGTGGCCCTGTTCAAATCCAGGCTAAAACCTCACCTCCTGGGGACTGCTTTTGGATCCTGATCCTTAGTCTCTTGTTCACCTATGTGTTTCCTTACCATTCCCCTTGCCTAGAGAGATCTTCGTCCCCAGTTGTTGTGTTGTCTGTCTTGACTAGACTTCAAGCTCTTATGTGCATATCTCTGTACAGCGCTGCATACGCCTTGCAGCGCTATACAAATGATAAGTATTAGTCATAGTACTAGTGTGTACGTATTTTATAAAATACATATGTACCTCACAACTCTGGCTCTGCCCTGTCCAAACTACACCCCCGGGGGAATGCCTATGCATGGTCCATGTATGGTATAGGTATGCATGCTCCTATCGACACGTGTACTTCTAGGTGTGTGTATACACCAGTGAAATTTTATAATGGACATTTTCTGCATGTAAGAAGTGCTTTACTTGCAGCAAATGTTTTATACGGTTGCCTCCTAAATGGGCAAGCTTGTGTGATTTCAAGAGAATTTAGTTGCCCTGGGAATTTTCAATTGTTGAAGAAGGGATTCCAAGAAATGTCCCATTAAATTCATTTAGTGATGATGGTCTTGAAGGTAACCCCTAGAAATGTATCAGAATCAAATCCATGTCCGTTGAAAATACTTAAGGAAGCCAAATCAGGCCTATTGCTTTTATTTTATTCATTGATTTGAAAGTTATAGTGCACTGATCACTAATGGACCTAAGCAGTACCACAATAAGACATAAGAAATATAAAATAAAATATTCAAAATAGCAATAAAAAAGCACACACAAAAACAAAGAACACATGCTCAAATCACAATGTCCCACAAGTTGAAAGGTACACACTTATAGTCTGACACAATGGTGCATTTCCTCTTAACTACATTCACAGACTCGGGTAAGTCTGTGTGCGCACCTCTCTTGAAACATCCATGATATAGTATATGCCAGTAGGGTAGTAAGTAGGTGAGTGAGGATAGCAGTGGTTATGAGGTGTGGGTATGTGAGGATTTATCTGTGTGAATCTGTGGGCGGAATATCAAAGGGCGGAGTGTTGTGTGTGTGTTTGTTTATGGCTGTGGGCGTATATGCATCTCTTCCCTTTGCACTTTCCCATGCCCTGCAATCCCCCCCTGCCCCCCCCCCCCATCCTTCTCTCTGGTGCATGCTCCCCTTTTGTGACTCCCCTGCATTTTTTGCATCTCTCCCTTGCCATCCATCCATCCATACCTTCTCCTCTTCTCTCCACACTCTTCCCCCTTCCTTCCCTGCCAGCCCCTTGCAATCTCCCAATTCCTTTCCTCCTCTCCTACTTCTAGCTGAGGTGTGACTTCTTTTCCTATGCCAGCAGGTGTAGGGTTACCATTGACACACAGTTTCTTTGCTACTGGTAGCAGTGGCTGGCTTGATCCAGTTCTTCATTTCGGTGATGGGGCCTGGTCTCCCTGCTTGCCTGTACCTGGTCTGTCGTTCCTGCAACTGCACCTGCACTTGCTCTTCATTTGGGCAGCAAGGCCTGGCCTCCCCACCACCTGTGGCTTTTAAGTTAAGCTGAATATACAGTATCTGTTTGCACGTACACAAACAGACTGATATGTTTGGATGGATGGACAGATGGGTAGATGGGCCCTCTCCAAAAGACACTATTACTCAAGCAAAACACATAGAGCCGATTTCCCTTAGGGGCACATCCGGGCTGTCTGCATGGCCACGAGCAGGATGGCCCATTAGGACCTGACGTTCCCATGGGTGTAGTATTGGGCCCTGAGAGGGCCCGGCATGCTCCTGCATACCTGCAGGGATGTCCTGCCTGCCCCTTCCCCCGACTCCCGCAGCACTCGACCACCTGTTTCCCTGCTGCCTGACCCAAGGTAGGGGCCAGGATTGGGCGGCATGCACCTACCTGCCCCCTGGCCTTGGCCTTTGGGGGAAGTGGTTTAGGCCCCAATTGCCCCGGTCCAAGCTGCTTATTCCATCTCCGAGGTGGAATAAGCAGCATGTTCCCCCTGACCCACAGGACATACAAGGCCGTGACCTGAATCGGTCCTGTATGTCCTGCTGCCTCGGCCCGCTGCTGCTCTGCCCACTCTCTGCCCCTGCCCACTCCCTGCCGGCTCTCCCTGTACTGCAACTCTGATTTTATGGGGAGCATTGGAGGAGGAATACGGGCAGGACGGCTTGCAGAATTGGGGCCATAATGACATACCACTAAAATAGTAAAATATCATTAATACAATTTTCTTATAACTGTTTGTGTAAAACTGAGTTCTCATTTGTTTATGAAAATCAAACAGGTCAGTTTGTAATCTAATATAACAGGATGCAAAAAGTTCTAAATTAGACCTGCTATGGGAAAGCATGGGACATGTTTACTAAATTTGAGCACGTGCTCTGTCACCGTGCCCATAGGAGTTGCATGAGTGCTGCAGCAGGACATGGCCCTGTGTTTTAAGCTAATACATGCCAATGAGCACCAACCACTTGGAATGTACTCATTTATTAAACTCCCACTTGATGAACACCTTGTAGTGGAGGAACAAATAATTGTCTTTGGGACTGGGATGTCTAAGAACATGCCAGACAATTAATAGCAGAAACATCAATAATTGTATCACTTTAAAAATTAAGAAGAAAACCTTAAAATGAATATGCCACTCAGTGAGAAGACAATTCAGTGAATACAGTGCAGTTGAGAAATTTGACGACAAATGGATCCAGGCATGAAGATCTTTTTGTTTTCTCATATGATAAAAGAAGTGATTCTGTAATTGTTTCTTTAAAAGGAAGCCTTTTAGATCTGCAGGTAGTTGACAGCTACAGACTAATTTCAAACCTTCCCTTTTAAGGGAAGCTAATAAAGCAAGCTGTTGACAATTACAAGATGCCACTGATTGCTTGCTCACTATCAGTCAGGTTTTCAGTTCCGTTTTAGCACAGAAATTACACTGCTGGAATTTGTAGATGGGTGGCTATATTCTAGTTTAGACAATGGCAAGTACTTGGTCCTCATTACCTTTCTTCTCTTTCTCTCTTCCTACATCCATCCTCGGGAACTCTGCTATTTTGGCAGATCCTTCTATCTGTGTCCTTCTCTTCTACTGCCAACTCCAGACTTTGATCTTTCCATCATGTTGATCCTTATGCCTGGAACAAACTACCCGAGTTGGTATGTAAAGATAATCTCTGGCCCTATTTAAATCCATCTATGTGTTTCCTTACCATTCCCCTAGACCAGGCATGTCCAACTTTGAACAGGTTGTGATCTACTTTTTCCGGCCAAAAGGGCCATTGATCTACCACCATGAAAATTAAGGGGGATGTTTACTAAAAACTGCACATTTCCGTGCCGCACAATAGCGCACTAAAAGCGGTACTTAAGTGCTCTCAAGCGCCCCGCACATGTGCGGGTCACCACCGCACGCATGCGCGTCACACTAACGCGCCCCGCACAAGTACGGGCCCGCAAATGTCCAATAGAGGCGTGGAAAGGCTAACGGAGGGCGGAGGAAGGCTCCGGAGGGGCGGAGAGACGGGGCAGGGAAGGGGAGGGGAGAGGCGCCCCGCACATTATCGGGGCCGAAATCTCAAGTAAAAAATAGCGCGAGTGAAACACTCGCGGTAGAGGGCATTTAAAGGGAAGGGAAACCATTTCCGTCAGCAATGTACAGCAAAACCGGGGAAACCTGCAAAACGTGAGCAGTGTGATACATGTGCACAGCACAAAAGTGCAATAAAAAATATAAAATGACCACCACAGAAATATTACAAATAGTAAGTCAGCTGGGGAACAGTGATAGTAAAGGGCAAAACCAAAAAACACACCCAGGAAAGCCCCAAAAATAGAAATGAATTATGGAAGGGTCTACGGAGCGGAGACCTTTCCCAACACACATTTCCTTGTTTTGTACGTTCCCTGGGAGTGGTGTCTATGGTTGCCCATTATTAGCAAGGTTGCCCAGCTTGGTTATATATGAACCCCCTTTTACGGTGGTCATTTCCGGGGTTTATTTGCACGTTTGTCACCAGACAGGGTGAATGAGCCCACGGTAAAAATGTGCAGAGCAGGGTTTGCGACTCCATCCTGCCAGGTTAACTATCTCCAGGGACTGCACTGTCTCTGTGGCCACACTGTGGTGCAGCGGACAGAGCCAGTACCTCTAGGACCAGAAGGCAGAGGATCAAATCCCAGCTGGGGCTCATGCCAGCCCAGTTCCTATATTTTACCCACCACTAAACAAAGATAGCACAGACACCCCTGTATTGCAGGGAACATAAGCATGGTGCAAACACCCATATTTTGCCCTACACCGCACACACCCCATAACAATGGGCATTACCTACAGCCCAGTCCCCCAAATCCAGTCCCGGAGTGCCACAACGCCATCAGGTCATATGCTTTCCCTGAGAGAAGGAATGCCAGCATGTTGGCGGACGAGTACAGGTGGTGGAGGGGGCAGTGGCTGCTAGCCACAGAAGATAGTGGCCTAGCCATGTGCAGGCTGGCACCGTCCAGTGCAACAGACAGGCCCTGTCGGATGTACAGTCATGGACTGCCCAGGGAATGCAGCATATCCATGGCAACACGGTGGTGCAGTGCACACAGACAGTGTATGCAAGAACAGAAGGTCACCGGTTCAAAGCCCAGCTGGAGTCACTGCCGATCCTCTCCACATATATTTTCCACACCTACACCGTGATAGTAGGGACAACCCTTACCTGCTGAGGACATACGCATTGGTAATACCCCTCTCTGTTACCCCACCGAGCACAGACACCATGAGCTGGTGTAGTACCCAGAGCAGAGTCTCCCAAATGCAGTCCTGGAGGGCCACACGCCATTCCAGTTCCATGCTGCCCCTAATACAAATGCCAGTGCTGCATATCTATGCACCACCCCCATGGCATGTAGATGTAGCTCATGCATATTCATGAGGGACAGCAGGAAAACCAGAACAGTGTGTTGCAACCCTGGGCTGGATTTGGGAACCTCTGCCGTAAAGCAGCAGCCAACAGGGGCAGACACACCCACACCCACAGGCCCCAATGGCCAATGCCCCCTGGAGAGGCATGACATTGGGCCCTGTGTGCATCTCACAATACTAGCATGTGCATACCTTAGCAATGTCACCCTACACCTGGGTATACGGTACACAGCTTCCAAACACTTGCTATGAGTACTGGCAGATAGATATCCCTACGTCACGCACATTCTGCTCCTTGAGCTCCATCATGACAATCTGTCAGTTGACTGCAGTGGGTGCATCAGGTCTGGTCTCTGACAGTGTTTACCACCCTGGGGAGTGACTCCAAACAGTATTGCTACCATATCCATGCCTGTACTGTGCCCAGGACTGGTGTGGTGGCTAATGCTGACAAACGCCTCTAGAGTAGCACAATGCTGGCATAGGTGTGTGAGTGTGTGTCTGTCTATACAGTGTGTGTTGGCTGCAAACACCTTCCACAGCCCACACTGCCAGCACTGTTGCCAGTATTGGCCTGCCAATGTGCATAATGAGCAGCAAGGTACCATGGGTATAGCTCAGACAGGGTGGGTTGGCCAGGATGCATCTGCACAGGGCAGAGGGCACTGGCTGGGATATTGTAGTGGCTGCCCACCACCTACACATACATGGTGGCCTCTGTATGTGCTGCTGTGGTTGCACTCCACCCTGACTGTGCAGTGACGACAACATGGCTAGGCACCCCCATAGTGCATGACAGTATTTCTCCCATGTGATATATATGGGTTCTTGTGTCGGGCCCAGTCATTGACTTATCTGCTGGTGTGCACTGCCATCCCAGTTCTGGGTGCATGCATTTCCAACAGGACTAACTAGCAGACATATGTCAGCTGGTCTGTGTCCTGATGGAGCGCCTTGCAGGGTGCAGCGGCTGATGGCTTGCTGCAGGCGAATATCAGATAGTGGTGGGGTGCAACTTAGCATATCCAGGCCTAATGTCTGTCAGATATTGTGTTATGGATGTGTATAGAGTTGCTGTGACTGCGCTGTAGGGTGTCTCTCCCCCAGCAGGATTGGGGTTGATGGTCCACCCTACTGCCACCATTGCAGGGAGGTAGCATGTTGATAAGAGACCCTGATTTCCAACCTGAGGGGGAGAAATGGTGGTACATAGCCCACCTAGGTGTCACATAAGGGGTGCCCCTGACTCTGACCGACGGAGATATCCAAGATGTTTCTGCAGAAACAACCTATCTCACAGAGTAATAGTGCTGTGGAGCTCTGGCATGGCCTCATTCTGCCATGGAGGGTGTGGTGGACCTGGCCCTGGGTGCCTCCACGCACACTCAGGGTGAGCACACTACCCGCACAATGTGACGGTGTGTAGCTACTCTGTGCCAGTACAACACCCACTCAGTACACCCTACCAGGCCGAGGTGCTGTGTGGGTGCACATGGACACTCCCCCCTACCAGGCTGTGGAGATGCTGGGGTGCATTCCCGATCTTGTGTGTATCTGTGGACAGTTGATTTGCATGTGCAGTGCATCATGGGTATGGGTGGACTAACCCTATCCTGGCTACCACAACAGACTGTCTGTGTGGTGACATGCAGGCTCTCTGCAGCCAGCCAGGGGCTTGCTGGCAGCTATAGAGCTGTAGGCCAATGGGTACTTCATTGCCTGTGAAGCCAGAGGTCATGGGTTCAAACCCACAGTGGTGTAATTTTGTAGGGCGGTCCATAGGTTTTTAACATTTCATGTGCAGATGTTGCTGGCAGCAAATCCACCCACAGCGTACTATACCCACATTGTGCCCTTGAGTGTGGTTTATAGGGCACACAATAGGCCACCTTATAGTTGAGGTCCATATGAGGTGCACTAGTCTCTATCCGGTGACGCAACATATATGGTGCCCTATAGGGGACATGCAAGGGTGCCGTGGCGGACAGTGCACTCTAACATGTGCCTCATGAGCCGCCTCATGTCAACATGATGTGCGAGTGCGTTTGGTAGCTGTGATAAATAAAAGAAAACTAAAAAGCCCCCTACAGCACTCCTCACCTAAAACATACTGGCTCAGCCAGCCCTGTTCACTGAGCACTGTGAGGGATCGAACCCCTGATCCCTGCACCATTGGTCAGTGTCCCCACCATTGTGCTGTGGCTCTGTTCCTGTGCTTCCACATCAGCGCGCCGCCTTAGCCGCACACTATTCAAGTGCCTCGTAAGACATTAGCGCGCAGCCTTTTGCTGCCCATTATTTCTATGCCTCCTAAAATTATGCCTCAGTGAGCCTGGTTAACTGGGCACTGTGGGGGA
Source organism: Ichthyophis bannanicus (assembly GCA_033557465.1). Lineage (NCBI taxonomy): Eukaryota > Metazoa > Chordata > Amphibia > Gymnophiona > Ichthyophiidae > Ichthyophis > Ichthyophis bannanicus. Next base: position 659,548,639 of record CM066031.1, read on the forward strand.
TCGAACCCCTGATGCATGCATCATTGGTGAGTGTCTTCACCATTGTGCTGTGGCTCTCTTCCTGTGTTTGGCCATTGGCGCACTGCCTTCGGCCTTCCAAGTTTGCAGCGCACCGCCTTCTGCCGCCCAAACCGCAAGAACTTAACAGCACACCGCCTAATGCACACAATTTACAGCGCGAAGCATTCTGACGCCCAATATTAACAGTGCGGCGCACTCTGCCACCCAGATATGAACGGTGTGCCGCCTGCTGCTGCAAAAGGTTAGCAGGGTTCCCCTTTCTGCCGTACAAGATTCATATGCCTCCTAGTGCACTTTTAACCATTGAAGTTATTGCCTCAACCTGGCTTTTTTGTGGTGCACAATGGGGAATTGAACCCATGGCCCCTGCACCATTGGTTAGTGTCTTCGCCATTGTGCTACGGCACTGTTCCTATATGTGTCCAGCAGCGCCCCACTTAGCCTTCCCACGCGCTAATGTGGACCCCGCAAATGTGCACGCCGCGCACAAGTACGGTCGTTTTTTTTTCTTTTTTCTGCCTGAACCGCCCACTCCTTATATGGCACAGGCACACTACCGCGGACCCGCATGATTTCGGTGTTTAGTAAACATACCCCTAAGTTTCAAATTAGTTTCAAATTAAATTTTAACCCAATAAAGTTGGAGGAAACCCTCCCCCCATTTTTAATGACCCTTCTGTCATTTACTTGGATGTGATCAGCTGTTAAGCAAATTAAGCAAAAACAAAGCAGAGAGACGAAGATCCAGTAAGAACTGCGAGGGGAAATGGAAAGTACATTTTTTCTTAAAGTTTTGAGTAATAACTTTCTTTAACTGTCTTAATAACTTTCTTTAACTTTTATTGAGTAATTTGTGTTAAATTTAGGTTGAGTATTGATCCAGGCTGATCTTGCACAATCTTTAATATTTCGTTCGTGCTCATTAGTGAGATGTCTGAGCCTGCATTTCATCCACCAGCTTTTTGAAGTTGGGTGAATATTGCGTGAGGGCCAGTCTCAGGGAATCCTGGAGATGTTCATCTATCATGCTGGAATGTTGTGTAATCTGTCATTTTCAGATGGGAAAACGCAGATTCACGCAAATAAGTTGAACCGAAACAGGAGTGTACAGCTTCAATGCATCTTCTCAAGTTGGGAAATTTGTCTCTAAGCACTAGCTTCCAAAACGATTCTTGCTCAGCATGGGTCTTGAGAAAAATGTCATTTTTAAGGGTTAATATTTCGTTTTCAAGAGATGGCTTGTTCAATGAGTAATTTTTACTGATAGCAGCTGCAGTTTCTTTAATGTCCATATCTACTTTGAATGGGTATGACAAGTACTCCACAACTGTTCCAATTTTTTGGAAGTCACTGAATCTATTTTCGAATTCCTGGATAACAGAACAGATTTCTGTCACATACTTCTCATTCTGAAAAACAAAATTTGGATATTGTCCCAGATGGTCCTGCGTATTAGGAAAATGATCAAAAGTGGTGTTTGCAAGGTTAGTCATCATTAGCTCAAATTTGCTCTTGTAGGATGAAACTGTACTCATCTCGCCAATGCATTTGTTTTTACCTTGTAGTTCAAGGTTCATATCACTTAGTTCGCCTGTAAATTCAGTGAGAAATGCCAGATCACACTCCTCATCTTCCAACTCTGCTTGGTCAGTTCCCCTCTCCTTCAAAAAACTTCTTATTTCATTCAGCAAATCACAAAATCTTTGCAGAAATGTATGCCTACTTAGCCTCCTTACATCTGTGTGCAAAATGATTTCTGCTGCCCCTTCATCAAGAGTAAGATTGAAAAGCCGTCTTTGAAGTGATCTTTCATGAACTGAATTTACAATTTTGAAAGTGATGTCCATAACAGTCTTTGTATTGAGTCTCTTGCTTGCCAAAACTTGCTGGTGAATGATGCAGTGGTAAGAAAGGAAATCTGGGAAGTCGTCATGCTGTCTACAGAGTGCTATGAAACTGTTAACCTCACCTGTCATTGCTCTTGCTCCATCAATAGTGATGGAAACAAGTCTATGCAATGGAAGATTACACTTTGTCACAAAAGAATGGAAAGAACTGAATATTTCCTGACCAGTAGTTCTCCCTTTTAAAGAAATCATTCCAAGTAGTTCTTTAACACTGAAGTCTTCAAAAACCATCTGGATAAAGACTAGTAATTGGGCTATGTCTCTTATGTCTGTAGATTCATCCAGTTGGAGTGAGAAAGCAACACAATTTGAATCATCCTCCAACAATTGTTCAGTTGTCTCCACACATCTTTTCTATTCGCTGCACGATGGTGTTTCTTGACAATTGTACATCTTGAATAGCAGCTAGGATCTCTTTCTTATTTTTAAATCCTTCAAAAAGATTGTCAGCTGCTTCAAGAAAACAATCTTTTACAAATTCCCCTTCAGTGAAAGGTTTACATTTCTTTGCGATCAGGTTGCTGACCTTGAAGGATGCTATATTTGCATTGACCAAATGTGACCTTGGCTTCGCCATCAACTGTTGCTGAGTAGCCATTTTCTATTTAAGTTCTTTGTTTCAGTTTACGAATTTCACTTTTGGATGGAAAATCAGCATCAAACTTATTGCTATGTAGAGCCTTATAATGTCGTTCCAGATTACCCTTTTTGGGCAAGGATACTGGGGCGTTACAAATTAGACAACACCACTTGTCTTTCACCATGATGAAGAAGTAGTCCATTTCTCATTCAACATGAAAGTGGTAGGTTTTGCTCTTCTTTGGAACACTCGTCTTCGTTATATTGGGGTGGCTGGATGTAAGAAGGCCAAATCTGCTAAGTTAGTATAAACACTGGCTGAATCTGGTCCAAAACTGTCACTGTCCCAAAGTATTAAAGATCAACAGGAACTGAACACCTCTGGATGATGTGCAATACAAGGACTGGAGATGCCAAAACCACACATGCCATTCTAAAAGTAAAAATAAGAATTCATCATAATGGTACCAATAATCAAATACCACCAAACAATCATCAAAAAAACTCAAACACCTGTCCAGCAAACCAGATAAAATCAAATACCGCCAAACAAGTTCAAATACCACCACACGCAATTTAATAAATTCTGCACACTGTGTAGAATCAACGCAAAGGCAAGGCGAAATAAAATTGCCGTGTAGAATCAACGCAAAGCTAGGCAAAATAAAATTGCAGAGGCAAGCAAAAGTCACAGTGGTTTGAACCAATTCGAAGGCAAGGCATAGCAAGTTAGAACAAAATTGGAAAAATCCGCCAAAATCACCAAATTCTTGACACTTTGTTGTGTCTGCCCAAAAACATTTAATGAAAGTGAACTATAAAGCGACCAATGACCAGTACACGACACAAGTAATATGGTAAGTGTATTCAGGTAAAGCCCAGGTGAATGGATATCGCCCGGTATATAACACACTTCTAAGCGGTGTTGGGGCGGGGGCAGGAATGGGTGATTCTGAGAGGCAGGAGACCAGGTATGACGATAGGCCTGTGGCGTCTCGTCGCAGGGCGCGGGCAGCAGCCCCCTGGGGTACCCACAAACTATTGGCACGAAAATAACAAGCACCCCAATACACCCGCAGGCAAGATTCCCGCAGGCAGGGAAAAAAGACAGGCAAAGGATCAGCAGCGGCGGCAAGTCCTCGGCAGATGTCCTGCCGGCACGAGCTCTCTCCTAGCGATGGGGCGAGCTACTGGAGAGATGGAGCCAAGTGGGGTTGGCGATCTACCTCTGACCCCTCCGCGATCTACAGGTAGATTGCGATCTACCTGTTGGACATGACTACCCTAGACCTATCCTAGTCCCCCCGTTGTGTTGTCTGTCTTGACTAGACTGTAAGCTCTGATGAGCAGTGACTGTCTTACATGTCTCTGTACAGCACCACATACATCTTGTAGTCCTATGCAAATGATTACTAGTAATAGTGTGAGATCTGACAGCTGCCCTCAACAACCTAGACCAGTGATTCTCAACCCAGTGCCGAACTAGTCAGATTTTCAGGATAACCATAATGAGTATGCATGAGATAGATTTGCATCCACTGCTTCCATTGTTGAGCATACCTGCCTTAGACAATACAATTTTAGTGGTATACCTGGAAACTTGCATTTCCATAGGTAAAATTCTGAAATGGCTAAAGGTCTCTTATCGGACTTTTCCCAAAGAACATACTCTGAAATTTTTGTGTTATCAGCACAGAATTTATCATGTGGGATTCCATTGAGCTCCGTATTTTCCCCTATAATTTTTAAGCATTACTGTATTTTAGCCTTTTAGAGGCATTGACTAGAAGAGAAGAGAGAAATTTCCAAGTGTTATGACATTTTCCAAAATAGAAGTGGAACAGAGATGAGTTTAAATATCTTTGTCCAACACATGCTATAAATTTAAAATTGATCCAGATGCTTTCTGGCAGGAAGTAACAAGAAGTGATTTAAATGCTATTAAGAGCTCAACTGAAGTACTGATAAATGAGTGGAAATTTGGTGACTGAGATGGCCATTGAAAGGCAGAAGGTTGGAGAAAAGAAATAAGTTAGACAAAGTTGTTTTTCCTTCATAGAGGAATTTCTTGATCAGAGAGGTTTGTGCACTTGGAATGCAAATGGCATAAATCCAGAATAGAGTAGACCTTTCTTAAGTGGGAAAGTTAAATTTAAGGATTGTAAGCAACAAGTATTCCAAAATGAAATACAATTATTTTATTGATTGAATACTGAGGACCTCCAATTCTTTACAGGACTTGGGTTTGTTTGGAGGGGTAGAAGAACTGATAGAAGGTTCTGGGGCAGTGCAGTTGGTAGAACTATAAAACTTCAGAAAGCTTTTCATCCTAATATAGTAGATTTAATTTAATTCAACTTTTATATTCTAGGGTAAATCTAGGGGGTGTATGGTTTGACTCTTTTGATATGCTGACCATAGATATGGTTAAAGAATTGATTTTTCTTATTGGTACATGATCATTCTAGCTAATCAAGTATCTGTCAGATCTCTTAGTGATTTTTGTTTACTAAAATGGTCTTTTCCTATTTAAATTAAGGAGAGGTCCTTTTAGTTTAGTTATTTGAATTTGATATACCGCCTTTGAGAAGCATACAAAGTGGTTTACAATTAGGTGTATATAAAAACTGTTAGAAAGGAACTACCATTATTGACAGGAAAGACAGAAAGAGAGCCAGTCGGCAGACGGGGGAATCCAAGCTGGTGACAGCGAAGTAGCCTGCTCTGACCGGTCAGCTGCGTTTGTTTTGATTGCTGTGATGATTTTGCCTTTGAACTGTTTTGGGAAAAGAAAGGGGAAGGTGAAGTCTTACCATGCAAGTGATCCCCCTCCTGGTCAGCAGCATATCATGCAGTTTGTGACCCCCAGGGCGTCGAAGGCTGTCAAGGTGAGTGCTGGAGTTGGCTCTGAGTCGGCCCTTTCAGTGTCGGATGCAAGTCTGAGCCCCAAGCAACATATTCCACCTGTGGAGTCTGGCCCATCACAAAGTCCAGAGCAACTTGGATTCACAGCAGCCAAGGCCTGGCTGGTTGGTTTGGATTAGACAGTGGGGAAGTTGCCGGCCATTGGCATGCTTCCTGTGTTGTCTGAGATGTCTGGTGTACAAGGAGAGAAAGCCATGTCGATTGCTGGAGTGGTATGAGTGGCTCTCAAATGCCGGGTTCGGCAATCGCCCCAGAAGATTCGGCTGCCCAGCATATCAGGACTGCTCTATCGTTGCCTTCCTCAGGAAAACCGGCATCCATCAGCACTTTGGTTAAACCTGCGGTGGTTACACTGGATGTGATTTGTACGGCTGGAAAGGTCAGTCTCCAAGCATCTGGAATTGGTGGAGGATTCCACTCAGGCACGTCAAGTTCAAATGAAGTTGCATGAGGATGTTCACTCTCGAGTTGAAGAGAAGGTTGATACTTTGTCTGTTCAGGTACAAACTGTGCAATCTACAAGTCAGTCTCTTGTATGGGATAACTCTAACAATCATGGGCAATTAGAGAAATTTGAGAATTTCTATAAATGATTAAATTTACATTTTGTTAATTTTCTGAAGTTTTCTGTGACGACTCCTGTGGATTTATTTAAGAAACACCTACTGGACATTTTGGGGGTACATGAGAAAGCTATTTCTCCCACATCTTATGTATTTTGCTTGCCTATGAAAGAGATCTAGCAGTGTTGCAGTGGATGGTGGTCAGGAGGGCATCTCGATGGATACTCAATTCAGGTTTTAGAAGATTCTGCAGTAGAAGGTCTACAGAAAGCAACTTTGATGGTAACCTTTGTTCTTCAGCCCATTAGAGCATGGACCCTTAGACTTTATTTTCACAATTGAGAAATTATTTCTGGGTCAGGTGGTCTGAGTTTTTCCAGATATTTCCTTTGTTACTCAGTGTAAGAGACTCCAATTTCTCCTGATGCATTATGAAGTGGAGTCTCTCCTTTTTTTAAAGATTTCCCTGTAAATGTTTGTTGAAATGTGATAACAGCAGATATGTATTCTATGATACTAAGCAATTGCGAACCTTTTTGGATGAACAGTCTCTTTTTGGCTCATTGGTTGTCACTGTCCCATCCAGTTGAATTTATGACTCTCATTCTGGATGTTAGTGAGGTTTAGGGCTCATGTTGCCTGTTTTCCTTTAGAGGGGTTTTTTTTTATTTTGAATGTAAAGTTTTGTTTGATCTAGCCTTATTTTCCAATGGGATCCCCTTTTACTTGTGGGCTATTAGAGGGGAGTGCATACTGCCTGTTTTTTTCCCTGTATTTCTATTGTAATATTTCTTGTGTTTTTTTGCTTTGTACTTACCCTGTTTCTATTATTTCAAGTAATATTGCTTGATATGTATATTTTAAATGCTTATAAATAAAAAATAGAGAGCTGAGAAGTGGCACACCTTAATAGTCCTTGGGACCCAGGCCAACAACAAAACGATAGGTTTTTAGGAGGACTTTGAATTTTACAGTATATGATTATGATAAGGCGATATATAAAACCCATTAAATAAATAAATTATTAACCTTTAGCATTAAAACATTCACATAAGGTCTCTCCCAAAGAAAAGTAACTTGGATTCAGGAATGGTAACTCATTACAAGCCAATATCTAACACTCCAGTTCTGACAAAACTGTTCTGTGCGATAGAGAGATTACAAGACTATTTAGAACTGGAAGGGAGTCTTGATGGTTTTAAAATCTAGTTTTCAGACTAGATTCTGTACAGATGGTAGCTCTGTTAGATGATATGCAAAGATCCTTTGGATTAAGGAGAAGCAGACTTGCTGATCATCCTCAAACTTGCTATAGTATTTGATACAATCTGTCTTGATTTATTATTGCAACAGCTGATGGAAAGTAGTGTGGTAGGTTCAGTCCTCAAATGGAGATCATTCTAGAGAGTTCGTATGTTGTTGTTAAGTGCCGTCGAGTCGGAGTCGACTCATGGCGACCCTCTGGATAGCTATCCTAAATTGTGTTCGGTCTTCAGTCAGGCGGCTCATTGACGACAGACTGGTACCCGTAGCTGCTGTTACTGTAGCGATCCATCTCATTGCTGGCCTTCCTCTTTTGCGTTGACCTTCTATCTTGCCAAGCATGATGTCTTTCTCTAATGATCTCTCTCTTCGCATGATGTGTCCGAAGTATGAAAGTCGAAGTCTTGTCATCTGAGCTTCTAAAGAAAGCTTAGGTTTGATCTCCTCTAGTACCGACTTGTTTGTTCTTCGGGCAGTCCATGGTATACACAGTATTCGCCGCCAGCACCATAATTCAAAGGCATCAATTTTCTTCCTGTCTGTCTTTTTCACTGTCCAGCTTTCACATCCATATGATGTTATTGAAAATACCATGGCTTGAACAAGTCGAATCTTTGTATGGAGAGACACATCTCTGCTCTTGAGAATCTTATCTAGGTCTTTCATAGCCATTCTGCCAAGAGCAATACGTCGTCTGATTTCTTGACTGCTTGTTGCTTCTTTATTGATAGTTGATCCAAGTAGGTTAAAGTTGTTCACAATTTCAATTTCTTCTCCTTCAATGATGAACCTGTTGATTATGCCAGTTGTCATGATCTTTGTCTTCTTTACATTAAGGTGCAGGCCCATTTTGAGACTATGTTCTTTGATTGTGAGAAGCAAATGTTTCAGATCATCTTCGCTTTCAGCCAGTAATGTGGTATCATCAGCATAGCGAAGGTTGTTGATGAGTCTTCCACCAATCTTCACACCTCTGTTGTCTTCATACAGTCCTGCTTCTCTGATGATTTGTTCTGCATATAAATTAAACAGGTAGGGGGAAAGTATGCAGCCTTGTCTTACACCTTTGCTTATTTTAAACCATTCTGTTTCTCCTTGTTCCGTTCGAACTGTTGCTTCTTGATCAATGTACAGATTACGCAAGAGAACGATCAGGTGTTCTGGTATACCCATGCTTCTTAATGTGGCCCAGAGTTTCTCATGGTTTACACAGTCAAAAGCCTTGCTATAGTCGATAAAGCACAAATAGATATCCTTTTGGTATTCTTTAGTCTTTTCAAGGATCCATCTCACATTCGCAATGATGTCTCTCGTTCCTCGCCCTTTCCTGAACCCTGCTTGCACTTCAGGTAGTTCTTGTTCTAGGTATGGCTGTAGTCTCTTTTGAATAATCTTCAGTAGAATCTTGCTGGCATGTGGGATCAGAGCGATTGTGCGATAATTTCCACAGTCAGTTGGATCACCTTTCTTTAGTATTGGTATAAACACAGATCTTTTCCAGTCAGTTGGCCATGATGTTGTCTTCCATATTTCTTGGCAGAGCCTTGTAAGTACGGTAACAGCTGCATCAGATTGCTGCAATACTTCTATGGGAATGCTATCAATGCCTGGTGCTTTGTTCTTTGATAAGGCTTTCAATGCTGCTTCAACTTCTTCTTTCATCACCAATGGTTCCTGATCATAAGGTATAGGTTGAAACGGCTGTTGGTCCACTTGATCTTTATCATATAAAAACTCTGTATATTCCTTCCACCTTTTCTTGATCTTCTCAGCATCATTCAACATAGAACCTTGAGCATCTTGTAACATTCCAATTCGAGGCTGGAACTTTTTCTTTAACTCTCGCAGCTTTAGGAAAGCCGATCTTGTTCTTCCTCTAATAGTTTCTGCTTCTATTTCCTTGCAAGTGTCATTGTAGTACTTTTCCTTGTCCTGTCTTGCTGCACGTTGGAAATCTCTGTTGAGTTCTGCGATTGTCTTTCTTTCTCCTTTGGCTTTAGCTTCTCTGCGTTTCTGGGCAATTTTCAGAGTTTCTTCCGTCATCCATTTTGGCCGTTTTTGCTTTTTCACCTTTTGTAGAGACTTCTCGCTTTCTTCCAGCACAACCTTCTTGATGTCATTCCATAACTCTTCCGGAGCTCTGTCATTTGTATCTAAAGCAGCAAATCGATTTTGCAGGCAGTCTTTAAATTCCAGTGGTATATTCTCAAGGTCATATTTTGGTGCATTCATGAGTGGTTTGCTCTTTTTCAACTTTAGCTTGAGTTTGCATACTAGTAGTTGATGATCTGTACCACAGTCAGCTCCAGGTTTTGTCTTTGTTGATGTTACAGAGCTTTTCCATCGTTGACTTCCACAGATGTAGTCAATTTGATTTTTATACAATCCATTGGGTGAAGTCCATGTGTACAGTCGTCGCTTGTGTTGCTGGAAGAAGGTGTTTGAGATGAATAGATCATTGGTCTTGCAGAATTCTATCAATCTTTCTCCAGCTTCATTTCTGTTGCCAAGTCCATATTTTCCAACTACTTTGCCTTCTTCTTTGTTGCCAACTTTTGCGTTCCAGTCACCCATGACTATCAGGATATCCTGTTTGCATGTTCTGTCAATTTCAGCTTGTACTTGTTCATAGAACTCTTCAATTTCATTCTCTTCTGCAGCTGTTGTTGGGGCATATACTTGAATTATAGTTGTGTTGATAGGCAATCCTCGTAGACGAATAGAGATTAAGCGTTCGCTGACTGCATTGTATTTCATTACAGTTCTTGCAAGTTTCTTCTTTATTATAAATGCAACACCATTTCTTCTTTGTCTTTCATTTCCAGCATAGTAGACCATGTGATCATCTGATGCAAAGTGCCCGATGACAGTCCATTTCAGTTCGCTGACACCCAACAGATCAAGTTGTACACGTTCCATTTCATTCTTGACCACCTCCAACTTCCCTTGGTTCATGCTTCGTACGTTCCATGTTCCAATGTGTAAGACATCTTTACAGCTTCTGACTCTCATTTCATGCGCAGCTACATCAGCAGTCAGACTTCCCGAGGGCTTTGATCCAACCACATCATAAATGCTGGCTTTACTCTGAAAAGTCTTCAGCTCTTCCCCAGTAGCTAGTTGAGTGCCTTCCGACCTGGGAGTCTCATCTTCCAGCACCATAGCACAATTTGTTTTGTTGTAACTATCCATTGGGTTTTCATGGCAAGATACAGAAGTAGATTGCCGGGCCTTCCTTCCGCGCAGTTTAAGTTTGGTGTTGTTGCCGTTGTCACAGAAATGTGATCCTCCGCCGTCAACACTATCCCATTCTGCTGCTGCCCAGATGGGTGGTTTGTCTTCGTCTGGCACCTCAGCTGAGACCTGTCCATCTTGGGAGACCCTGCCAGTAGTTAAACTACCGATAGTTTAGCTCTCAGCATCACTGATGCACGCAAGCCCTCACAGCACGACAAGCTGCAAACCAAGTGAGAGGAGAGTTCATATATGATGGTTAAAAGAGAACAATGTTCAAAGGCCCATAATTTCGTTTGTGGTGATCCACAAGAGTCGTCTCCTTTCATTTATTTTGTTCAATGGTTATTTTCACACGATTGTTGATATTGGGCAGCATAGTTAGAAACCTTGCATATATGCAGATGATATACAATCTTTTTGTCATCTATAAATCTCATTTTGAGGAGCCTCTAGAAGTAATTGATCAATACTTGCAGCAGCTAAAAGATTGGCTTGATATCAGTAAACTTACCAAAACAGTAGAGAAGCGGAAATCCCATGGGCGACTAATTCACCAAAACCCAGCACTATGCATATTCTAAACATAAAGGAAGCACTAGTTGGGTACAGGCAGAGTATATTATTGGATACAAAGCTCACTTTGGAAGCTTCAGGTGATGGTGGTTAAAAAAAAGAATAATAATGATAATTAATTTATTAATTAAAAAAAAAAAGCTTTGAGGCTGTGGCCCAGGAATTTAGTATGGTCTTCAGTCATCTTGACTACTGCAATACAATTGACGTTGGACTCCCGGAACAAAAGTAGACTACAAAGAGTTCCACATTTAGGAGCCAAAGTGGTAACCAGAACTGTGAAGTGTGATTGGGTTTTTCCCTATTTTGCATGTACTATATGACTGCTTATAGAGTTGCAAATTAAATCTAAAATACATTTTTCATTAAAAACATTTCATAGGTTTGGACATTTTTACCTGACTAATTACTAGTCATCATAGATTCTTAGATCAATTCAAACTGGGATTTTTACTGTTCTAGGATGTGGGACATTTTGTTTGGTCAGAAGAACATGAGAATAGTCTGCCGCAAAATGGCTAATGTAGCTTGGCGTTAAACTTCACAAGTTGTGTGATTTACAGAAGGTAACCAGCCTCTCCAGAGGTGTTACGTTTCCTTCCCAGGCCTATCAGGAAGAAAATGCATAGCCAAATGCTGCCAGGGAGGAGGATGGTGATTGGTTCATAGATAACCATGACTGGGATGTAATTATACCAGGCTATAGTTTATTCAGAAAGGACAGGGTAGGAAGGAAGGAGAGGAGGAATGGCACTATATGTAAAAGATAATATTAAAGCTATAGAATTATAGGGCTTAAAAGGGAGTCAGGAGGCACTGTGGGTTAAACTAGAAAGCAGGAACGGGAAATCCATTTGCATTGGTGTGATATACAGATCTCCTTCATAGGGAGATGAAGTGGACAGATTTAATAGAAGACATATGCAGTATTGTCTTGAAAGGAGATGCCCTACCCCCAGGAGTCCTGAGACCTAATTAGAGAAGTCTGTAATAAATTCTGTTAGTATGGTAGTGTATGCAGTTGCAGGTTCACACATCTGCCCACCCCCAGGAGTCCTGAGACCTGAATACAGAGGTCTGTAATAAATCCAGATATTTGTGGTAGTTTATGCAGGGTCAGGTCACACATCTGCCCTACCCCCAGGAGGCCCAGACCTGATTGCGCAGGTCTGTAATAAATCCTGTTAGTATGGTAGTTTATGCCACCTATGTGTACTGTGTGCAACCCCCCGGACCCCCCATACCCTGTTCCTACACTCTCCTTGCATGACATGGCAGCACCATGCCATGTGTGGGTTGGCCATGCTGGTCTCCAGGGGAGTGTTCCCTAACTCCCTGTGTGGTATGGCATACACCTGTGTGTTTGCCTGACCTACACACATCAGCCGACACACCCGCCATGGCACCATGATATCTTTACAAAACATGAGTGATGTGTTCTGAGATAGAGCAGGAGGTGGGTGGCCCTGAACACATCACCAGGCGCTACTACCATGACACTAGGCTTTCTACTATACCTCTATTGTCAGGACTAAAGCCTCCTGTGAATAGGGCAGTTGTGGGTGACTGCAACAGAAGCATGGCCCACCACACCTAGCTGAGCTATTAACATCTGTGATCTGGTCTGGGGCCTCCTGGAGTTAGGGCAGAGCTGTGAAACCCCAACAGGTGCAGGAACCCTAACACCAGCATCTATAATGGTCCTCTGTGATCAGGTACGGGCCTCCTGGGGATAGGGCAGATGTGTGACCTGAAACTGCATACACTACCATAATATCTGGATTTATTACAACAGACCTTTGTAATCAGGTCTCAGGGCTCCTGGGGGTGGGGCAGATGTTTTAACCTGCAACTGCATAAACAACCATAATACCAGGATGGATAACAGACCACTTTGATCAGGTCTCAGGACTCCTGGAGGTAGGGTGTATTAGAACACATCAACAGCAGCAAATACCATAACACCAGGGTGACTGACAGACCACTTTGATCAGGTCTCAGGACTCCTGGGGGTAGGGCAGATGTGTGAGCCTGCAACTGTATACACTACCATACTAACAGGATTTATTACAGACCTCTCTAATCAGGTCACAGGCCTCCTGGGGGTAGGGCAGATGTGTGAACCTGCAACTGCATACACTATCATACTAACAGGATTTATTACAGACCTGTGTAATCAGGTCTCAGGATTCCTGGGGGTGGGGTGGATTGGAACACATCCACAGCAGCATCTACCATACCAACAGGATTTATAACAGACCTGTGTAATCAGGTCTGAGCCTCCTGGGAATAGGGCAAATGTGTGACCTGACCCTGCATAAACTACCACAATATCTGGATTTCTTACAGACCTCTGTAATCAGGTCTCAGGACTCCTGGGGGTAGGTAAGATGTGTGAACCTGCAACTTGTCCAAACCTTTTTTAAACCCAGCTACACTAACAGCCTTTACTACATCCTCCGGTAACAAATTCCAGAGTTTGATTACACGTTGAGTGAAAAAATATTTTCTTTTATTAGTCTTAAATAGTTTACCCTGTAGCTTCATTGCATGTCCCCTAGTCTTTCTATATTCTGATAAGGTAAACAATCGATCTACGTTTACCCGTTCCACTCCGTTCATTAATTTATAGACTTCTATCATATCTCCCCTCAGCCGTCTCTTTTCCAGGTTAAAGAGCCCTAACCTTTTTAGCCTTTCTTCATAGGAGTATCCTTCCATCCCCTTTACCATTTTGGTGGCTCTTCTCTGTACCTTTTCTAAAATCGCTATATCCTTTTTAAGATACGGCGACCAGAATTGCACACAATATTCAAGGTGCGGTCTCACCATGGAACGATACAGAGGCATTATAATATCTTTTGTTTTATTTTCCATTCCTTTCCTTATCATACCTAGCATTCTATTTGCTCTCTTGGCCGCCGCTGCACACTGGGCCGAGGGTTTTAACATGGTATCCACAATGACGCCTAAATCTTTTTCCTGGGTGGTGGTTCCTAATGTGGAACCTTGCATCGTGTAACCATAGTTTGGGTTGTTCTTCCCTAGGTGCATAACCTTGCACTTGTCCACATTAAATTTCATCTGCCATTTTGATGCCCAGTCTTCCAATTTATCAAGATCCTCTTGCAATTTTTCACAATCCTCTTGGGTTTTAACAACTTTAAATAGTTTTGTGTCATCTGCAAATTTGATAACCTCACTCGTTATTCCACTTTCCAGGTCATTTATGAATATGTCAAAAAGCAGCGGACCCAGCACAGATCCCTGGGGTACACCACTATTCACCTTTCTCCATTGGGAAAACTGACCATTTAGCCCTACCCTCTGCTTTCTATCTTTTAACCAGTTCCTGATCCACAATAGTACATTGCCTCCTATCCCATGACTCTTTAGTTTTGCCAAAAGTCTCTGATGAGGGACCTTGTCAAAGGCCTTCTGAAAGTCCAGATACACAATATCAACCGACTCACCTTTGTCCACCTGTTTATTAACTCCTTCAAAAAAACATAACAGATTAGTAAGACAAGATCTTCCTTGTCTAAAGCCATGTTGGTTGTCTCCCATTAGGTCGTGACTATCTACATGCTGAGTAATTTTATTCTTTATGATGGTTTCTACCATTTTTCCCGGTACTGACGTCAGTAGTTTCCCGGATCACCCCTGGAACCCTTTTTAAAAATTGGTGTTACATTGGCGATCCTCCAATCTTCAGGTATTAGAGATGATTTTAATGATAGTTCACAGATTACTGATAGCAGTTCTGCAATCTCATATTTCAGTTCTTTCAACACCCTTGGATGTATACCATCCGGCCCAGGTGATTTGCTACTCTTCAGTTTATCTAATAGTTGTAAGACATCTTCCCGATGTATCGATATTTCCTTCAATTCTTCCGCACCTTTAAATACCACTTCAGTCATGGGTAACATCCCTACATCTTCCTCAGTAAAGACCGAAGCAAAGAATTCATTCAGTCTCTCCGCTATCGCCTTGTCGCCTCTTAGTGCTCCTTTAACCCCTTTATCATCTAATGGACCAACTGACTCTCTCACAGGTTTTTTGCTACAAATGTACTTGAAAAGGTCTTTATTTCGCGTTTTTGCTTCCGCAGCAAGCTTCTTCTCAAATTCTCTCTTTGCCTGCCTTATCAATGCCTTGCATTTGACTTGTCAGTGCTTGTGCTGTTTCCAGGTTTCGTCGTTTGGCTCTTTTTCCATTTCCTGAAAGATGCTTTTTTGGCAACAGCAGCCTCTCTGACCTCACCTTTAAACCATGCTGGCAGTTTTTTGGACTTCCTTCCACTTTTCTTAAAGCGTGGAATACAGCTGGTCTGGGCTTCCAAGATAGTATTTTTCAACAACACCCAAGCTTGATGTACGTCTTTAACCTTCGCAACTGCTCCTTTTAGTTTTTTCTTAACTGTTTTCCTCATTTTATCATAGTCTCCCTTTCGAAAGTTAAAAGGTAGTACTGTGGATTTCCTTACTATCCCTCCTCCACTAATTAAATCAAAGGCGATCATGCTATGGTCACTATTGCCAAGTGGCCCCAACACCCTTATCTCTTGCACTAGATCTGGTGTTCCACTAAGGACTAGGTCTAATATGGCTTCCCCTCTGGTCGGTTCATGAACCAGCTGCTCCAAGAAGCAGTCATTTATTTCATCTAGGAACTTTATCTCCCTAGCATGTCCTGACGTGACACTGACCCAGTCGATACCGGGGTAATTAAAATCACCCATTATTATTACTGCGCTGTAACTTTTGTTAGCTTCCTTGATTTCTTTGAGCATTTCATCATCCATTTGGTCATTCTGGCCAGGTGCTCGATAGTACACCCCCACTGCCATCGTTTTCCCCCTTTTATATGGAATTTCAATCCATATAGATTCTACAGCAGATTTTGTTTCCTGCAAAACTTTAATCCTTTCTGAGTCAATGCCCTCTCTAACATAGAGCGCAACCCCTCCACCAATTTGATCAGCTCTATCATTACGATATAGTTTGTACCCAGGTATCACAGTGTCCCACTGGTTGTCCTCCTTCCACCATGTCTCTGATATTCCATTCATATCTAACCTTTCATTTAGTGCTATATATTCTAACTCTCCCATCTTATTCTTTAGACTTCTAGCATTTGCATACAAGCATTTTAGAGAATGTATTTTATTCATGTTAATTTGGCTATTGTTAGACATGGGTAAATTGGGATCTTTAAGCTCTGTCTGCTCCATACTTGAGGGCATTTGGGCTACTTTACTCTTTTGTGGAATCTCTCTGCTTTTGGTAGTATCCTTCAAGGATACATTCTTCCGAACCATCCGCTCTTGGGCGACTGTCGGCTTTTCCCTAATATCTAGTTTAAAAGCTGCTCTATCTCCTTTTTAAAGGTTAATGCCAGCAGCCTGGTTCCACATCCTGCGTTGCTGCCCACATCCACGGCGCCCACGGGCCAACCCACCCCTCTGTGCTGGGTCCACTGGTGCTGCCTCTGGCGCTGGTGCTGGCTGCTGGTGACACTGAGCCATGGCCTCCTGGGCATCCGCAATGCGCACTAGCGCTGCTGCCGCCATTGTCTCAGCTGTGGTGTGCAGCTGGCTCACCTCCTTCTGAATGGCCATCAGAGCCTGACGAGTGGCTGTGGGGAGACACAAGGTGATGTGTGAGACTTGTGTTGCACTCCCCCCCCCCCCGTAACCCATGCACATGTCTGGCGTATCTCAACAGACCAGTCTGCAGAGCAACCATGTATGCGACGACTAGCAATGCAGTACCATGTTTACATCTGTGTGTCCCATGATCCATCCTCAGGCCAGGAAGTGATCCTGCTGAGGGGTCGTGGAAGTCACAGATATGACACATGGTACTGTGTTGCAGTGTACTGTGTGGCTGCCTGATAGGCACACTGGTCGTATGGAACTGGCTGGATAACGTGGGAATGCATGGCACACAGATAGATATCTGGGGGGTGTTGTATGCTCTGAACCTGACATACAGTACTGATTACCGACTATCTATGCTAGGTACCATTACCCAGGGAGATGGGTCTGCCGAGTAAGCTGCATAGGTGATCTGGGCTGGGTGTGTACCACTGTATGTCTCTTTGGGGTATGTGGTGGTGAATACTGGGCGGATGTATGAGCTCATCAACATGATGACACCAGACGACCCATGCTACAAGGGGCGGAGTGCACATGGCAAAGACCCCCACTAAACATACGAACCTACGTGATATGGTTTCATAATATTGGGGAGCACATGGAATGTCATTGTGGATGTTACGTCAACCCCCAGGGGGCTTGTTGTGTATTCTGTTACCCACCTTCCGCATCATGCCTTGATGAGGCAGTATGGGCCCTCAGCTCCGCAAGGATGACATCCATGCTGGTGTGTGGGGGGCCTGATGTCCCCGGTGCTTGCATTGTGGGGCGACTCCCCTCTGACTCCACGTCCCCCACAGCCCGTGTGCTGCTACTACTGGCCCCACTTGTGCGTCAGCATCCGCTGCCCCGTCCTCTGCCTCGGCCACCATGTTGTTTCCTGGGGTCTCGCCGCCAGTGCTGCCCGCGTCCCCGGACTCGCCGGTCTCTGGCCCCTCAACATCCTCTGGTGCCGGCACATCCTCCTCCTCATATGCTTGCATGGCCTGGATGTCACCTGGGGGGTGGAACAGGGTACACAGCAAAGATGAGTTTGTGCAGGGCACATATGTACACCTGTGTAGTACATACCCGCCAACAGCAATGTGGTGTCTGCCTCTACCTGCTGTTACTGCGCCTACAATGGGGACAGCACATGTGTGTACTGTGAGCTGTACCTAACCGGGGGGGGGGGGGGAGGGACGGCCTCTTGCACTGGTGGAGCTGTGACACATTTGCTGTTTTATTTAGGGGGCTGGTGTGGCGACTGCCGGGCTCACTATATGCAGCACTAGGTATGCACTGTGTGTGTGACCTTGAATGTGGGCTCAGTGCTACACGTGGCCAGGGTGTGTGTGGGAGCCCTGAGTGGGATTGCGGCCTGTCATAGTGTGTGTGAGCAATGTGTATGCATTGGCCTGAGTGGTATGCACATTAGGTGTTGCAGCATTCGTCCGGGTCAGCCAGATGTGTGTGGGAACTGCCACCTTGGTAGCCACTGTGCGGTGTGGGTGGACAGCTATCACATACTCAGTGTGTGTGGTGGGCTGGTTCGGGGGATGGGTGGTGTGATGCTGGGCATGTGGTTGCACCGTGGGTGGGGGTCATGGGAATGTGTCTGTGGCACTGCGGTACCTGTGGAAGTGCTGACCCCAGGTGGTTGGGGGTTATAACTAGGTGCAGTTGGTACGGCTGTGGCAATGTGTACCTCAATGTCCTGTGAGGGTGGGTGGGGGTCACCCACTGTATGTTGGCCAATGACAGAGTGTTATGGGTCTGACATCTGGGTGATGTGGTCGTCAGGGTTTGCTTGCGTCCACCTCACCATCACAGTGTGATAGGCCTTCCCCTGTCACTGGTCTGGGATATGTCCCTGGACAGGTGATTGCAAACACACGTCATTGCTGTTATAGGTGGTGTGCGTGGGTCCCCCCAGGTCAATGTGTTCTGGCCTAATCATATGTCCCTCCAGTCTGTGTCCCCCTGTCATATTGTTGTGCGTGCCTGGATGCAGATGTATGTTGTTCTGTGTGATCTATGTGCCATGTACGAATAGCTGCTGCATGTGCTTGGTCCATGGGGTGGAGGATGTTGGGCCCTCCCTGTATGTATGCTCATCCTCCCCACTCATGCGCAGTGGGGGGGGGGTGGCACCCCGCCTGGCTGAGGGAATGCCTCCCACCCCCGGTTCAGTACACCTGTGCAGTGCTCTACAACAGCGTTTTTCAACCACTGTGCCGTGGCACACTAGTGTGCCGTGAGATATTGTCTGGTGTGCCGTGGGAAAAATTCCAATTTCATCCGTAACATGTGGCCTCGGCTCACAAATTAGGGTTGCCAACCGGCCGGTTTTCAGCCGGCCTGGCCGGTTTTTCCATGGCCAGGCCGGCTGCCGGCACAGTTGTAAAACCGGCCATTGAAAAGCCGGTTTTTTGCTCTGGCCGCAAGATCGGGAGCGGCCAGAGCAAAAAACCGGCTTTTGTGCCGAAGTCCGCGGCGCGAACGCAATTCCTTATAGCAGTGCAGCCGCTGGTTCTGCTTTGTACAGAGCAGCGGCTGCACTACACTTACATTGAAAAGTAAAGAGAAACTGTGTCAGGAGCCCTCCGATCATGCAGAGCCCGAGGAAGTGATGTCATGGGGGCGGGCTCCTCACAGGCTGTCTTTCCTTTTCAAATTAACTTTAGCTGCAATAAAGTTAATTTGAAAAGGAAAGACAGCCTGTGAGGAGCCCGCCCCCATGACATCACTTCCTCGGGCTCTGCGATGACCGGAGGGCTCCTGACACAGTTTCTCTTTACTTTTCAATGTAAGTGTAGTGCAGCCGCTGCTCTGTACAAAGCAGAAGCAGCGGCTTGGGCAGAGGGGGGTGTGTGTGTGTGAGTGAACCAGCAAGGGGGGGGGAGTGTGAGTGAACCAGCAAGGGGGGGGGGAGTGTGAGTGAACCAGCAGTGGAGGGGGGGGGGTGGTGTGAGTGAACCAGCAAGGGGGGGGGGGCGCGATGGTGTGAGTGAACCAGCAGGGGAGGGGGTAAGTGAGTGAGTGACCCAGCAGGAGGGGTGAGTAAGTGACGGGGGTGGGTGAGTGAACCAGCAGGGGAGGGGGGTTGGTGTGAACCAGCAGGGGAGGGGGGTTGGTGTGAGTGTTTGATTCCTATTCAAGAGAATTACTTTATATATAGTCAATATAGGCACAGAGGTAAATTTTTTAAACATTTTCTAATGGTGGTGTGCCTCGTGATTTTTTTCATGAAAAAAGTGTGCCTTTGCACAAAAAAGGTTGAAAAACACTGCTCTACAACGTCCGGGACTGTGGCTGTCATGCACTCAGCCCCAGGTACCTCCACAACCACCCTGTACCTACCCAGCCATGTTTTGCTGGATTTGTGGCCCCCAGTTGCCTGTGCTGGGGTACACGTGTTCTCAGGACATAGGCTCCCACCCTCCCGTCCATGGCTGGCATGTGCTGGGCTGTGAGCTGTACATGTGCTGCATATCTCTGACCTACCTGCCTGTAGATGGGCGGTGTCCAGCACTTCAGGCAGTCCATGCAGGTAGATGGGGCCCAGATGGTCTGACAACTCCAGGGGTGTCAGGGTTGGGGCAAAGGGAGTACCCCCTCCGGTGCCCATGGCATGTCGCCTCTCCGCCACCATGTGTGCACGGACACCATGCTTAATGTCATTAAATCTCTCTCTCAGGCTATCCAGGTTCCTAGATAGTCCCCCTGCCTGGGCTACGGCCTCCTGGATCTCCTCCCACATGTGTATGCGTGTTCCCACAGTGGTGTGCTGGTGCTCAGCCGGCCGTAGAGCACCTCATACTGCTCCAACACACTGGCCAGCAGGATGTTGTTTTCCTGTTGGCTGAATCTAACAGCCCTTCTCCGTTCCTCGGCTGGCACCGGTATACACCTACGTTTGGCACTGGGTGGCCCCTGGGTGGGCTGCGTCATACCCGATGGGCCTGCAACCCCCACCTCAGGCCCACCTCTCCCTGTCGGTTCTGGGTCCTGCAGAACATGTGCCCTCCCCTCCTCCCCTCCTGCCATGTCCTGTTGCTCCATCTTTCTGCCCTCTGTGCCCTCTCCCTCCCTGTCACACATCCTCACCCCTCCTGTTTATTTATTTATTTATTTTTTTCTTATATACCGCGCTCTTAAATCAGTGCGGTTTACACATGAACAAATATAAACACAATGGTACAAACAGCATTGGTTTTTTTACAATGAACAAGGTAAATAAACTTGGTAAAACATGGTAATTATATATAAATAACTATATACATGTTCCTTGCGTAATCTCCCCTCCCCTGCCCCTCGGCTCCTCTGCTCCACCTCACGCCTGCTCCTCACCTCTCCCCTCCTCTCCCTGCCGCCTGACCCTCAACTCACCTCCTGTTTCTCTCGCTTGCTCCTCACCTTCCCTCCTCTCTCTCTCTCTCTCAACTGCTCCTCAACACACCTCTCCCCACCTGCTATAGTCCTGACCTCATAATCGCCTGCTCTACACCTCGCCTTCTGTCTCTGTCACCTACACAAAACCCTCAGTGTGTACCACGTGTGCATGTGTATTTGTGTTTTTTATGTCTGTGCATCCTTGCACGCATTGCACATGCGCAGCGGCGCAAATGTGCAGGCTGCGCGCATTGCACATGCACAGAGGAGATGTGGGTGTTGCGTGTGCGGGGACACGAGGTGCGCATGTGCTGTGCATATGTGTGAGTGTGAGACGTGCGCATGTGCTGTGTGCCGTTATGCACATGCGGCTGGCCTCACGTCACATGCACGTAGCGGCACGCATCACATGGGTCCAACGCATGCACCTTCTGCAGCTCCCCTGCGCATGCACAACACACACAGCAGCCACGCTCGTGCCGCTGTGCATGAGCAACGTGCGCAAGGACACGCAGACGTAAAAAACCCCATAACTACACACGCACACGTGGTACACACTGAGGGATTTGTGTAGGCGAGGGAGATGAGATGTGCAGTGTTGGTTGTTGGTGAAGCAAGGTGAGTGGCTGGGTTGGTGAGTGCTGGTGGAGTTGTGTGGCTGGATTGGTGAGTGGGTGAGGTGAGTGGCTGGGTTTGTGTAAGTTAGAGGAGGTGAGGGGGGTTGCGTGTATGGCGGGCTTTGTGGTTGCTGCACGTTCACTGGGAGGTGTGCAGGGCCTGTGGTTGCTTGACGGGGGAGATGGTGTCCATGGGGCTGAGGCACAGGGCATGGGTGCAGTCCCGCTGCAACACAGACCTGCAGCTGTGGGGGCAGGCCAGGCAGGGCCTGTGCCTGCACGGCATAGGAGGTATGTGGAGTTGCAGGCTCTCCAGCCTCGCCTCTACAGGCCCAGGGCCCAGCTCCAAGACATGCGTGAGGACAAGGTCATCTCCCTCTACCGCCTGAGCACAGGGGCTATTAGGGAGCTCTATGAGGATCTAAGACCTGACCTAAAGCCCCTGACTGGTCAGTCACATCCCATACCGGGTTTGGTCAAACTCCTTGGTGCCCTACATTTCTTTGCCTCTGGCTGTTTCCAGTCATCTGTGGCCGCAATGGGTGGCATGAGCCACCCCACCTTCTCATGCTGTCTCCACCAGGTACTGCGTGCCATGATCAGCCAGGTGGGGAATTACATTGCCATTCCCAACACTAGGCAACAGTGGGGGACCCTGAACCAAGCCTTTGAGGCATTTTCTGGGATACCACATGTGATGGGAGCTATTGATTGCACACATGTTGCCCTGGTCCCGCCCAGAGACAGGGAGGCAGTGTTCCGCAACCGCAAACACTACTATTCCCTGAATGTTCAAGTTGTATGTGATGCAGATATGCATATTCTGAATGTGGTCCCTAGGTTTGCAGGGTCCACCCATGACTCCTATATCCTGCATTACTCGGCACTATTCAGACAATTTGAGGCAAGACAGTATGAGGACTGTATACTGCTGGGTGGGTATTTTGCATCTCTGACATGCACATGGTGATCCTCTGACTAACTGTATGTGCACATGTCTGTCTTTGGAGTGTATCCCTAGTTGTGTGTGTGTGTCTCATCTGTCTGTGTGTGATCTAACGTTGGGGGGGGGGCCCTCCAGTTCTTCCTTGCTGGGGTGCTGTGTGTTGATGGTAGGATGCATGCTAGCATTTGTGTCATGGTTACAGATTATGTTGATTGCAATCCTTACACCTACCCCTTGTTTTGTGTGTCAGACCTTCAAATGCTGCTGCATCGTTGTGGTGTCCCATCATGTGATGTCATATGTTTGTGCCAGAATTGTTTGTGCTTTTGGTTTGCACATACATACTTTTTGCCATGTGTGAGGACATCAGCTCCTGCTTTAACGTTTCACATTTCTTTCTGCAGGTGATGCAGGATATGGGTGTCGCCCCTGGTTGCTGACCCCTGTGCGTCAACCACGGACACGTGCAGAGAAGAGGTACAATGAGGCCCATGCCTCTAGCCACTCCATCATAGAGCGCACCTTTGGCGTTTTGAAAAGTCGTTTCAGGTGTCTGGGTAGGACTGGCAGGGTCTTACAATATACACCCCAGACTGTGGCAGAGATCATTATAGCCTGTTGCATCCTGCACAACATTGCTCTCAGGCACGATCTCCATGTCCAAATTAAGGAGGATCTGGAAGATGATCCTACGTGCCCTCCTGTACATGGCTGTGGTGACACACGAGAAGGAACAGCAGTCAGGCGGCGGTGATTGAGGAGGTCTTCTCATGTAAGTACTGCATATGTTTGAATATACATTTCTTTACATATGTGTTTACTACTACTACTGGTGAACATTTGTATCGCAATAGCAGTAAGACACAACACTGCATTGACATATGAGAGACATTCAGCTGCCATCGGGATGCAAAAAGAGGAGGTGGCACTCTCATACTCGCTAAAAAAGACCTACAATTCACCTTAACATGCTTAAACAATATAGATGGAATAGACATCATCAACATAGAAAATAGAACCCTTGCACTTACTCTCATATATAGACCCCCTTCAACTGATCAAAAAAACCTCTCCTCCATCTTAGAACTTGCATGCACAGCATCACCAAACAAACCTCTCATAATCCTAGGTGATTTGAATCTCCCTTCCCTGAATAACTCTCAATCAGACAATTTCATAGATGCTATGACCCAAATGGGTTACACTCAGATAATACATGCTCCCACCCACATAAAAGGCAACACCTTAGATCTCATCTTCCTTCCCTCCTCCCTTCTTAATAACCAACACCAACATGCCCCTCCAACAATAACAGAGGTACCATGGTCTGATCACTACCTTATCACACTCCACCTCCCAGCTCAAGCAACACTAAACACAACAAACTCACCACCCCACATATCACGTTTTACACACTTTGACAAAGCTAATTTCCTTGACAAAGTATTACCCATACTCAACACAAACCTCCCAGACATCGAATCCGCTGTAAACCACTGGAATCAAACAGTCCAGAAAGCAGCTACCCCCACACATACCATGCATAAACAAGTAAAAAAGACAGAAAAATGGTTCACGAGAGAACTAGCAAATATAAAAAAACAATTGAGGAAACAAGAAAAGAAATGGAGGAAAACTAAATCTGACGAAAACAAATCCCAATATATGACCACCCTCAACAATTACAAAAATGCAATTAACAAGTCAAAAAAGGATTACCACTCCAAAGTAATAAACATGGCTATCAACCGCCCCAGAGAACTATTCGCAATCGTAAAAACATTGACAAAAGCTAAAAACCAAGAGCCAAAACAGTCGGCTATAAGCATACAGACCTTAGCAACCCACTTTGCAGAAAAACTAAAGTGCAAATCCAACACCATACCAATAACACTACCTACAAACACTGAATCTAATAACACATGGACCTCCTTCAACACGATAGATCAAAAACACCTTCTTAGGATCATAACACTTATCAACACCACAACTTCTCCACTTGACCCATGTCCTGTGTCATGGATCAAATGCACAAAGGAAGAACTCGCTGAAAACATCCAACAAATGGTGAACCAATCCCTTGTCCAGGGCATCATGCCCAACGCCCTAAAACTCACAACGCTTCGACCAATAATAAAAAACAATAAACTTGACCCAAAAGACCCAAACTCATACCGACCGATAGCCAGCATTCCATTTATAGCTAAAATAATAGAAAAAAACGTCCAATTACAATTACAAGACCATATCGATGAACACAAACCCTTAGACTCTCACCAGTTTGGCTTCCGCCCCTACCATGGTGTAGAAACCCTTCTAACTACACTGATAGACTTCCTCATCAAAGGCACAGATGATAGCAGTCAAGGCTTCCTACTCCTCTTCATAGACATCTCTGCCGCCTTTGACAACATCAACCACCTTACTTTGATCAATAGACTAGAAAATCTAGGAATAGGTGGGACAGTACTCAATTGGTTTAAATCTTACATCACAAACAGACTAATACGTGTTCAAATAGACCAGGAAGTGTCAGAAACCTTCCCCCAAGGACAAGGAATACCCCAGGGATCCGCCCTTTCTGCCCTCCTTTTCAACCTGTACCTCCAACCCATTACAAAAATATTCAGAAAACACAGAATTAGTCACTTTATCTATGCTGATGACATCATGCTTGCTCTCCCCATATCCACCAAAAAAAATCCTACCTACGATGCCCTATCAAAATGCATGGTGGAGACCACCTCCTGGATGGAATCTAACTACCTTAGCATCAACCTCAAAAAAACTGAGGCAATGTTCGTAACAAGATCACCCGTGACTGAGGACACCTATCCAACATCAATCTCAATCATAAATACAACTATACCCGTCAAAAAAGAGGTAAAATACCTAGGGGTAATAATAGACCATACACTCACCATGCTACCACATATAAAACAGACGGTAAAAACCATATTCTACAAACTCAAAACCATACAACACCTAAGACCCCTTCTTGACACCCATGACTTTAGATCAGTTGTCAACACACTCATCACCCCACACTTCGACTATTGTAATAGTCTCTTAATTGGCCTACCACAAAAAAGTACATACCTACTCCAAAGAGCCCAGAACATCTGTGCCAAAGTAGTCACAAAAGCCCGCCTAGTAGATCATGTAACCCCAATAATGCTGGAACTGCATTGGCTCCCTATAAACAGCAGAATCAGATATAAAATCCTCCTAATCACATTCAAGCTCCTGAACAACATCGCCCCATCATATCTATCCATGCTATTACATGCCCCATCAGAATCAAGAACTCGCAGACTAAACGCAACACACTCACTTGAAATACCAAATTCATTCAAAAAACTAAAAAATCCACCAGCACCAGAGCCTTCTCATTCACTGCCCCCATGCTCTGGAATAATCTCCCAATAAACCTTCGGATCATAAAAGACCTCACCCAATTTAGAAAGGAACTCAAGACATACCTTTTCTCCGAACACTATAAAATCCCATATCCCCAAGTCCAACCACACACCATCCCCAAACACTCAAACACAAAGCCCTAAAACCACACTCAACTACCCACACACATACACCCACCACATACTCCCACCACATACACCCAAAATACTCCCAAGAGATGAAAAAAGGAAATAAATTCCTCCACACACACACATATGAAAGGTAGAAAACTCTGACTACCTATAAAAAGGTAGAAAAACTCTGATCAACACTACGCTACAGAAACTTATTAATGTATATAAAATGTAAATAGTTTTGACAATTAATGCACAGTTATTTGTATAAAGTTACAATGTTATAAATCTCTGTTAATAACTATTATCTGTATAAAGTTAAAAAAAATCTCTGTTCCCATGTAATGTATACATTAGTATACAAATTTGTTTACTTGTTCCATGTAAACCGCCCCTGATCTCTGGAAGGGGCGGTATAGAAGAAATAGATAAATAAATAAATAAAAAAAAATGCCTGGCCATCAGATCTTGCAATCTAGTCAGGACTCAAACACAGAAGATGTGAGCAGGGCACCACAGCGGGTGGAGGTGGATTATGTGTGTTAGGATTAGTAGACTTGCGGGAGGTGGTAAGGTGTCACACATGATTTGTAGCTGATTGGGAAAGGGGCTGCTGTACAGCCACAGGTAGTTAGTTCTAGCCTTTGAGTGCAGCAAGGTGAAAGGCGTGTAGTCTGGGGTCAGCAGTAGGTGAGCGGCCCATAGATGGGACCATTTGCCTAGACGTGTGTTGTTCACATTTTGTAATATGAGGCGCTTGATTTGATTGTATGCTCTGCTGAGAAGGGACTGTGTGTTACGTTTTTCAGTATAGTGCTACATATGACAGGTAGCACCATATACATGCTCAGTAGTAGTTGTATTAGTGGTATTTGAGATCATCAAGGAAAGGTACTGCAAAGCCACAGTGTGACTGCATGTATAGGTCAGCAGGTGAGCCTTGACATGAATGCGGAGACGGATAGGGAGCCTGTGAGGTATCATGACAGGGGGCGTATCATTGCCATTATGCGTCTGGCGGTAGATTGGCCATGCAGTACAGTGTTGCATATTTCCACGCAGACACAGATGATTCAAAGGGAGATCAGCAAGATGTAGATTACAGTAGGCAAGCTGGGAGCTGATTAAGGGGTGGGTTGGCGTTTTAGTTGTGTGTTCAGGGAAGACTGGGGAAATATAGCTGATGTCATCTAGAAAGATATCCCAAGCCTCAGCTACAAGCTGGGTATATGTGGAGCGGAGGAATGTGGAGTCCAAGACAACCCCTACATTGAGGACCCTGGAGAAAGGAAGGTGTGGCCACCCACACACAGATGCTGTACTGGGAGGGTAGGGTTTATGTGTAAATCTGGGATATCCATTCTTTGCCATTGTAAATTTCACGCAGTGGGGTGACATGCAGCCTGCAATATCAGGTGGCAAGCAGACATCGGTGTGTGGTTTGTCAGAAATAGCTCAGGCGTGGAGAGATATATTTGCAGCTCATCAGCACACAGCTGGTAATGTAAGTCAAGGGATGAGATAGCCACACCACGGAAATGGATATCGGGAGAGGGAAAGGGAGAAGCCCCTGGATATATCCCTGTGGTACAGGAACTGGCAGCAGGGTAGCAGAGGACATGGAGCCACCAGAACACACACTTAAGGAGCTGTGCGAGAGATATGGGGGGCGCAGGATAGTACAGAGGCCTTAAAGACGAGCAGGCACACAGTAGGGAGGAGACGGTTGTGTTCAACAGTTTTGGGGGCAGCAGTGAGGTCAGGATGGGGACGGACAGAGTAGGGGCCCTTGTATTTTGCCACACACACTTCAGTGAGAACTTTAGGATGATTCGAATCGGTACAGTGTCATGGAGAACAGCCAGTCTTTAAAGGATCTTGGGGGGTATGAGAGCTAAGAACATGAAGGTGCTGTGTGTGTTGCGCATCTCCAACATGACATATGTATGTTTCTCTTGTGTTTCTCAAACCACAGGACATCCTTGGTGACCCTCCTGGTGCTGTGGTGCAGTGCCAGCTGACTGTACGTCATTCAACATGCAGTAATCTGGGGTAGATGGGCCTACAGGTAATTTGTCTGTGAGAACAATCAGGGGGAGCAGATGTCTGAGGTAATCTGTCTTAGTACACATATGTTGTTGTTCACCTCTTTGCGCTGCCCCCCCAAACCCCATATGTTGCTGTTGGCACACATATCCACATGTGTGCCTGGCCAGTTTGTCATCTCCAGCACTGTCTCTGGACACATCCAACAGAGCTGCGTGTGTCTGCAGGTTCTAGGTGTCCTGGTGGTGGGCTGCACATACACCCTTCCCTGACATTGTAGCATCAACCAACAGCAGTGTATCATTGCATTTGATGAGCTTTATCTCCACTAATCTCCAATTGTGCACATACAAGCCGTATGCTACTGGTGGCACGCTCACCTTAGCATAGTGTGTGTATGTGTGTGTTTGGGTTGGCTGTGTGATGTTAGTCTGCAGGCATTTTGCATTATCATGTGGTGCAAGGGGTCTGTACACCTCTGGAGTAGTGGTGACTGTGCTATCTCTACCTTACTGCTGTTGACCTTGTGAACATCGTGGGCATGTGTTGTGTGTTGTGAGCTGACCTATCTCTTGTGTGCTGACAGACCACTGTGCAACAGCATTTATGTATCACAGATATCGCCATAATTTGGACATGCATCAACAGTGGCTGGACATGTGGACATGGTAATTCTACACATTTTGATGACATCTTCTCCTTTCACTGTGACGTGCTGTGGCCTTTGCCAGCCTCAGAGGATCCCGAGCAGACACTTGCTGCAGACACACGGTAGGTTGCACCTTGGGTCTTTTGAGAATGACATCAGCCTTTACATGTTAGTGATTTGCTGTTTATTTCATGGACCTTTCCTGTTGAGTCTCTGTACACCAACGCTGATGCACATGGGGTGTAGCTCTGCAACGCCTGTGTGACATGGGCATGGACATGACCATATCCATGTGACACCCTCGTCTGCGGTTCCATTTCCAAATGTCCACAACATGCAGTGTGTTCTGTGTTGTGATCATGTTATGTTTGCCTGTGTGATGTTTCATTACGTACATATTTATGTTTGACTCCCTGCAATTTGGCCTGATGTTGTGAGCAGCATACCAATACATTGTTTCTCCTTCTTCTGTACAGGGCAGAGGACACACACAGCACATCTACTACAGTGCATACGTGGTCACCATCACCCACCTGTTGGTGGACACAACACCACCATGCAACTATCCCTGGGAGAAGGTGCCATAGATGTTTGACCTCTGCGAGTGCGACACTTGCCTCAGATGGACATTATTGTTGGACTGCTACTTTTTCTAACATTGGGAGATTTTTGGAATCGGAATTCTTTAGTTTTGGACTGCTACTTTGAGCATAACAGGCCTGTCCAACACACCGTTGCTACCATGCTCTGGCTGGGTGTTGTGTTCATTGCAGGAGACACACGTGACCTCTCCAGTACTGTGGCATACTGAAATGTCACACTTGACTATGCATGCCCATGGTTTCAGGGACAGTCTTAACGGGACTTGTTGGGTTGCAGACACCCTTTGCACTGTGGACACTGTGTACTGGTCCCTACGTGTGCAGCAGGGACTGACATTGTCGCTGTATGTTGTACATCCATCTGACATTGTGTTGGTGTGTTTTGCCCATGTGTGTGACCTGAACCGCAGGATACCCTCATCTATTTAGTTCAGCAGGGGCATACAGCCATGCGTGTGGCACAGGGGGCACATTGGGGAGGTCCTCTTGCCCATGTCAGCCTACCCTCCACTTGGACATGAGACAGTATTTGCCACCACACCACTTTACTGCACACCAACGTTTTGGATTGATATTTGCCCTCACCAAGGGTGTTATAGTGCATGTGTGGCATCACTGTATCATGTGTCAATGTACACGGTGCATGTGCATGTGACTGGTTATGTTGGTGCAACACAGCATGGGACAATATGGCTTCTGTGTGGGTTACTGGAACATGTTTGACCTTTCTTTCAATCTCTCTAGACTGGTTATTGTGTTTGTTTACCGTACAAACGTGCCGCTCTACATTGATTTACAAACCTAGCATTACATGCCTGCACAGTCCTATTTATCTCCTGAGGTTCCGGCACTCACATTGCCCTGTTATATTTGGAGTGTGGCAGTGTGGGTGTCCATTTTCTTCCTCATTTGTGCATTCCATGTACCGTGATATACGTGTACAGACACTGTATCCACACCACCCATTGCAGGGGACCTTATGCATAGTGCTATCTCTGCATGTGTCTGCAGTTCATTTTATTTGAATTCTCTGTGTTCATGTGCCTCTTGTACCTGTTACCATATCCTCATTTTGCATTTGGCGATTGTTTTTGGTTACATTATGGCCGCTTTGACTCCTATATCAGGCATTATGTGACAGCTGTAACATATATTTTGATATCTGTGTTTACACTTGCTTACTTTTAACAATGTATGCTGTTTCATTTTTGTGCCTCCTGTATTTGCACACAGATATGTTTTTGGTTAAAAATTATGACTAATGTGTGTTGGGCCCTCATCATGAACCGCCTACTGTCTACATGCACACATATGTGTATGAGGCATTTGGGGCGTGCGCCAGCATGTGGGGGGTGGGGGTCTAATGCATAGTGCACACCATGCACCTACTGCACATTATCTCTCCTGCCCATCATCTGTAGACGGCACAATGACTTTCCTGTGACATGTGGGTTGCTGCCCTGGTAAATGTGTGTTTACTTTTTTCACAGTTATCCATACACCTTGATATTATGTAAGGCGGTATCTACGCTATGTCTCATGGTTAACCAAAATAAAAATATGTGTTGGACGTACATTTGTCTCTGCTGCTGCTTGACCACACTAACACACGTATTTAGTGAGTTCCTGGTCATGTACATGGCCCACCTGTGCTCACATCCTTGTACGGTGCCAGCTGTCTATCTGCGAGCTGTCTGCCACATCACTGGTTGTTACGGGTTCCCTTACACACATTCTCTTTGAGGTAATATCTTTGCATTGTGCTTATAGTGGTTGTTTGGCATAGTGGTTACGGACATATGCTGGCACACCATAGGTTGCAGGTTTTATTCCCACATGGGGTTTTTTTTTTTGGGGGGGGGGGTTGTGCTAACCTGACCATGAGCTGCCTGCAGGTTCATCACCTCTCCACGCACCCTTCCATCTCTTTACTATACACCACAGTGTGCCCTCTGTGCTGCCTATCCATCGCATATTAGCTGTAACATATGTCTCTTTCTTTGTACTGTCCATGTAGGCAGTCCTCTTGGGGGATTAGCATTGCTGTTGTGGGCCACCCCTGTTTGCAGGTTCAAATCTCATATGCTCCTTTTCTGTTCTGTTCCCTATTTTGGTGGCAGATCATAGTCTGTAATTGGGACGAGAGCCACAATTAACTACATGCACACACACAATGAAATGTTATGCAGTGGATACAGCATGAAAAAGAGGAAAGAACCTAAACCCCGCCCTTTGGGTTTAGGTTCTTTCCTCTTTTGCATGCTGTATCCACTGCATAACATTTCTTTTTGTGTGTGCATGTAGTTATATGTGGCTCTTGTCCCAATTACAGACTGTGATCTGGCTGTACACACCAGTTCTGCAGGTACATTCCATCATGGTTACTGTTGGGGGTTGGCAGCACCATAGATTCTGACAGGTTATGGTGCGCCTTATATGGTGCCTTGGGGGTTGCCAACCTTTCGTGCCGCCCTCTGGGGCATATTATGACCCGCCTTGGCTGATGTGGTGGTTTATGATGTGCCTCCTGGTGCGCCCTAAAATGTGCATTAGGCTACGGCACTGGGGTGTGGGTGTTTTTAGCTGGCAGCACAGATTGTTGGAATGTATCTGACTGGTTCAAGCAGGAAAAGGAATTGCCTTCGGCACCCTTATTCATTGGGCCACTGAGGGATCGAACTCATGACCCCTGTCTCAGCAGTCATTGCATTAACCAGTGTGCTACACCTCTGTTGCTGTGATTGCAAGTCAGCGCGCAAAGTTAAGGTTAACGCACATTAATGTGCCATGGCGCCCTGTATCGCGCGATAACGGACATGCGCCCTGTATCGCGCGATAACGGACATGCGCCCTGTATCGCGCGATAACGGACATGCGCCCTGTATCGCGCGATAACGGACATGCGCCCTGTATCGCGCGATAACGGACATGCGCCCTGTATCGCGCGATAACGGACATGCGCCCTGTATCGCGCGATAACGGACATGCGCCCTGTATCGCGCGATAACGGACATGCGCCCTGTATCGCGCGATAACGGACATGCGCCCTGTATCGCGCGATAACGGACATGCGCCCTGTATCGCGCGATAACGGACATGCGCCCTGTATCGCGCGATAACGGACATGCGCCCTGTATCGCGCGATAACGGACATGCGCCCTGTATCGCGCGATAGCCCGCCATTGCTACCTTAAGACCGGAACGCCCACTCCTTATATGGCATCCTTCACATTATCGCTGCAACTAGCGCCAGTAACATTAAGACGGTTTAGTAAACATAGTCTACATTGTGTTAAAATTTATGTAAATTCATTAATAATAAGCTTCTCTGCAGCAAAAGCATCTATAGTAGCTAGTTATGATTTTTTTCTAAGTTGGCACATGAAAACATCTTTGCCTACCAGTTTTCTAAAAAAACCCCCAAATAAGTCTGTACCTTGAGGGGAGTAGTTATTTACACAATATTCAAAGTGAAATATCTGGGTAATGGCTGCCATGAACATATTTCCCTTGGCTGAAGCTATCTGTGAATATACAGTGGCACCGTCTGGATAGCCCTGCCGAATATCCTTACAGACTGCCTAGCACTATCCAGATAGTGCCAGGGCTTTTACTGCTTTGTCTCTGGGGGCAGTTTCTCCAAATGGGTTAGTTTTGCACATACCATGATAGTTGTGAACCTTACTTTTAAGCCAGGGCATGGGGGAGTATGATCTCATTCTCTCAAATTTACTGCTAAGGCTCGGTGCAGTACTTGCATCGTGTCAAAGACAGCCTCCTACTGGAGCTCGTGTAACATGTACAGGTAGTTTGTAGTTTTTCTTGTGGCAATTTTCCCCTTTCTTCCAGTTTTTGTCAGATGCTCCTTGTATACTCTCTTGATTCAAAAGTAGGGTTTGTAGCATAAAAGTTACAGTACATCATCTCCTTATCTGCAGAAGTCTACTTAACTGTAGTCAATCCTCTCAACTTTTTCATTAATTTCCATGGTTTATTTCTTGCCACAGTGGTCCACGAACATGCTCATCATGGCCTTTATCTGTGGCAGGGATATTATTTACATCTGCAGTGCTTGCACTATCGCAACCACCATCATTAGCTCCGGGTCAGTTTCTCCAATGGGTTAATTTTGTGTATACCATGACAGGCATGAACCTCACTTCTAAGCCAGGGTACGGGGGGAGTATGATCTCAGTCTCTCAAATTTACTGCTAAGGCTTGGTGTGATACTTGCATCATGCCAAAGAGAGCCTCCTGCTGGAGTAAGTACGATGTAACATGTATGGGTAGTTTGTCAAGATGTGCTTGGAAATTCTTCTTTATCAAGCCGGTGGCACCCAACACAGAAGGAAATATTTCTGTATCTTCCACATTTTCTTGATCTCTGACTGCATTTCCTGGTATTTTGGAATCTTCTGCCTCTCTATGCGATTCACAGAGTAGTCACTTGGAACTGACACCTCTATTATCAATGCCGTTCTGGTGTTTTTCTTCTGAACCACTATATCCGGCTTCCTTGCATTCAGCTTTATTGGTCAGGATTGGAGTATCCCAGGTGATCATAACTTCCTCATTCTCTGTAATTCTCTAAGGATCATGATCCCAGTGCTTTTCAGGCACAGTGATGTTATAGTCTTTAGAGAATTTCCAATGGATGAGGTGCGCTACTTTATTATGTCTTTCTGTATAGAAATTTCCTGCCATCAGAACTTCACAGCCAGCTATGAGGTGAGTTACCGTTTCCAGGTCTTTCTTACAGAACTAACATATGTCTGTATTACCAGTTTTTTCAATGTTTTCTGTAAACCATCTCATCCGTAATCCACTGTCCTGGGCTACAACTATCAACCTTTCATCCTTTGGTTTCAGTTCACCCCTCCTTAACCATTCATGTGTCCATTCTTGATTGACAAAGGGTTCCTGGAGTAATACTCTGTATTTCCTACTGTATTTGTGCATCTGCCACTTAGAAATATGATGAGAGAAAAAGACCACATGGCCTATCTAGTCTGTCCTTCCATAACAACTACAACAGTCCCCTTTTTACCTTTAGAGATCCTCTGTGTTTGTCCCATGCTTTTTTGAATTCATTTACTGTCCTAATCTCTACCACCTCCACTGGGAGACTATTCCACGGATCCACTACTCTTTCCGTAAAGAAATATTTCCGCATATCACTCCTGAATCTATCTCCCTTCACCCTCATCCCATGTCCCCTTGTAGCAGAACTTGCTTTCAATTGAAAGAGGCTCTCTCCCTGAACATTTATGCCACGGAGGTATTTAAACATCTCAATTATATCACCTCTATCCCGCCTTTCCTCTAAGGTGTACATATTAAGATCCTTCAGTCTGTCCTCATATGCTTTATAATGAAGACCACTAATCATTTTAGTAGCCACCCTCTGCACCGACTCCATCCTGTTCACATCCTTTTGAAGGTGCGGTCTCCAGAATTGCACACTATACTCCAAATGAGGTCTGTCAGACGGTTGCCTGGGTGAGAATCTTCACACTCTTGGCAAGTGCATATTTCTATATGATTTGCAAGGTATTGTGGGCAATGTAGTTCATTCACACCAGACACAGCTGCTGACAATAATTTAGTTGTGCTCTTGGGTAAAGCCAATAAGATATTTATTTATGGGGTTATTTCTCCCAACACAGATATGCTTGGTAGCACATAAATTAGGTTACTTGCTTTCAGTGTTAACTTGGAGAAACAAAGTCAAAATCAGGAAAACAACAAATGAAAAGCCACAAAGCAAGAAACAAACTGTTCTTAACTTCTGATTACTTCCCACATAGATACAGAAGTGATTCTCTCCTAGCTCACAAGCAATTAGGTAAAGCTTAATTGCTAGCAGTTACCAGCTGAAACCCCTTAGCTGGCTTGCCTTCCACTGTGTGGGTCAATCCTGCTTCAGGAGCTTTTCTGAGTAGATTAAAGAACAAATTTGTATTTCTTTGTGATGGTTGCTGTACTTTATAACAGAAAGTTACCAACGGAGTTTAGATAGAGAGCAGTCCATATAAACAGGATCCTCATCTGCTATTATTCCCCCTTGTTCAACAAGCATGGGTTCAATATCATGGATTGGCACAGATGAATCTCTCAATGGAGCATTTTCAGGAGAATACTTGTTTCCCTGCTGTTTTTCAAGGTTATAGCTAGGGCATAGATCAGTGTTCATACCTGAGCTTCCATTGCTGCTAGAGTTCCTCTCTATATAGCCTGGCCAGTATGTAGTCCAGTTCTTATGTCCAGCCTTCCAATCCAGATCCCTGGACACTGGATCTCTCTTCACATACCTTCTGGCACAGGTCTGAGGGTCCCTTCCACGTGCAGCCGTCTCCCTCACAGGTAGCCTCTGGTGATTCCTAGCTCTGCAGCACCATTCCTCTGGCTTTCCCCAGTCCAATGGTGTATGCTGGCCCTTGGAATACCTCCCAGTATACATACTGCTTTGGACTCTTCTAGACCTTTCAAAGGCTTTTCTCTTCCTTCTTCCAAAGGGTCTCTTTCCCTCTCTGTCCGTCCGGTTTGGCTTCTGCTTCTGATGATCCTTCAGATGAAACTGATGATCAAACTCAAGCTGATTCTCAGGATACTGAGGACAATTCTCTGGATATCCAAGGTGATCATGAAGATGGTCATCTGTAGAATAAACTCTACTCTTATTCTGCCTGGATGAGTGCTCCTCCCTAACACAGCGCAGCTGTGCTGAATCAGGCCCTGCCCTTTGAGATGAGTGCTTAGGGATTACCTCATAGCCCTCCTGATTGAACACACGTTTCCCCACTTCAGCTCCTCTAATGGCTCTTGGAAACCTGGTGCATTCTGGGACTGGTAGTCTTTTATGGCAAAATTCTGTTTTCTCATTTCTACCAGCACTGACAGGTTGCTTGTTCAGAGACACTTCACCTTTTCTATAGCCCCTTCCTGAGCTATGATAAGCTTCCTTATCACAGGTCGCACCAAAGACTTATACAGAGGCATTATCACCTCCTTTTTTCTGCTAGCCATTCCTCTCCGTATGCACCCAAGCATCCTTCTAGCTTTTGCCGTCGCCTTTTCTACCTGTTTAGCTACTTTAAGATCATCAGACACAACCACGCCTAGGTCCCGCTCTTCTTTAATGGACCAAAGTACTTCACCCCCTATACTATATTGCTCCCTTGGATTGCTGCAGCCCAAATGCATGACCTTACATTTTTTAACATTAAATCCCAGCTGCCAAATTCTAGACCATTCTTCAAGCTTAGCTAGATCCCTCCTCATGTTTACCCCTCCCTGGGTGTCTACTCTATTGCAGATTTTGGTATCATCCGCAAAGAGGCAAACCTTACCTGAAAGCCCTTCCGCTATATCACTAACAAAGATGTTAAAAAGAATCGGACCAAGGACAGATCCCTGGGGCACACCACTGATAACATCCTTCTCCTCAGAGTGAGCTCCATTTACTTGTACACTTTGTCGCCTCCCACCGAACCAATTTCGAACCCAAGCAGTAACTTTAGGGTCCATCCCTAGGGTGCTCAGTTTGTTTATAAGTTGCCTATGAGGAACAGTGTCAAAGGCTTTACTGAAATCTAAATACACCACATCTAGGGCTCTCCCTCGGTCCAACTCCCTGGTCACCCAGTCAAAGAAATCAATCAGATTTGTCTGACAAGACCTGCCTCTGGTGAATCCATACTGCCTCGGATCCTGTAATCCGCTGGACTCCAGAAACCTCACTATTTTCTCTTTCAGCAGCGTTTCCAATAATTTACTCACCACTGAAGTTAAACTAACCGGCTTGTAGTTTTCAACCACATCCTTACTTCTGCTTTTGTGTAAAGGCACCACATGAGCCTCTCTCCAGTCCTTTGGCACCACTCCCGACTCCAACGAGGCATTGAAAAGGTCAGTCAGTGGAGCTGCTAGAACGTCCCCAAGTTCCCTCAGTATTCTCGGGTGTATCCCATCCGGTCCCATCACTTTGTCTACTTTAAGTTGAGATAGTTTCTCACGAACACAGTCTTTTGAAAATTGTTCAAGATGTCCTTTGCTTCTGTTCCTATTTGTGGGTGTTTTCTGAGGTCCTGCTCCTGGTTCTTCATCTGTGAACACAGAACAAAAATATTTGTTAAGCTATTCCACTTTATCCTTATCAGCTTCTACATATTCCTCCCCTGCACCCTTGAGTCTGACAATACCACTCTTGCCCTTCCTCTTCTCACTAATATATCTGAAAAATGTCTTATCCCCCCATTTTATTGCATTGGCTATTTCCTCCTCCTTTTGAATCTTTGCCTTCTTGACTACTTTGCTAGCTTCTCTAAGTTTTTCCAAATACAGATGCCTGTCTTCCTCTCTCTGTGATCTCTTGTATTTCATGAAGGCCTCCCTCTTTTTCTTCACTTTTTCAGCTACTTCTTTCGAAAACCATAGCGGTCTCCTTTTCCTTTTACCTTTATTTACCATTTTAACAAAAAGGTTGGTTGCCCTTAAAATATCCCCTTTCAGTTTTTCCCACTGTTTTTCTACATCCCTCAGCTGTTCCCATCCAACTAACGACTCCCTGAGGTATTGGCCCATCTTCGCAAAATTAGTCTTCCTAAAGTCTAAGATCCTCACCTTTGAATGGATTCTAACAGCCCTAGTCCGAATACTGAGCCACACCATCTGGTGATCACTGGATGCAAAATGATCTCCCACTACAACATCAGAAACACTTTCACCATTGGTAAGCACCAAGTCCGGTATGGTCCCTTCACGTGTGGGGTCTGTTACCAATTGCCTTAATAGTTCTCCCTGTAGAGAATCCAGGATCTCCTTACTTCTTGATGATGCTGCAGCAGGAATGTGCCAGTCAACATCTGGCATATTGAAATCTATCAGTAGCATTTCCCCTTTCCTAGCAATGCTGCGTATGTCTTCAATTAACTCTCTGTCCACCTCTTCCTCTTGTGAGGGAGGTCTGTATATCACACCAATGCAAATAGATTTCTCTTTCCCTCTTTCTAGTTTAACCCACAATGCCTCCCCTCTCCCTTTTAATCTCTGTAATTCCAAAGCTTTAATAGTAGTTTTTACATATAGTGCCACTCCTCCTCCCCTACTTCCTACCCTGTCCTTTCTGTCTTTCCTTGTTTGTTGATCTAATTCCTTGAAGAGTGTTTTTTCTCTTGTTTTGCAAATTCTGTTACTGCCTTCCCTATGCATGCTTGTGGATTTTCATTCATTCCTTCTAGTTGTCAGAACGCTTATCCGAGTTTGATGATGGAGACAGATTCTGGATTTTTACTTTCATATTTTGCATATTTGGAACTGAGGATGCAGTTAAGTAGGCCTGGAGGCCTATGATAGTAGCTCTGTATGTGTAATCAATCTCTGAGTCCTAGCCCTCCTTCAGCTCTAGGGATGTACAGTCTTGGCATACATTGATTCCTGTAAATCACTTCATGAGCATGGAGGAGTTTTTGTGTTTACACACCCTGTTTTTCAAGATCTTTGAGGCCAGTCCACAACCTGAAAGCTGTATGAAAGGACAGGAATTGCCAGCTGATTGATGGCTTGTATCTTATTCCATGATGTTAAAGCACTTTTCAATAATAATAATTTTAATCTCCTATAGTATTCTTTACTTATTTTTTCTCTCAGTAATTTCTGCTTGAGTGTTGTTCCTCCTCCTACTCTGAGATACTTATATATGCCTTCCTGTTCAAGGTCCTTGATGTCACGGCCTTCAGCCAGGGAGAGGTTTTCTGTTTTGATCAATTTTTCTCTTTAAAAAAAAAAGTTTTCTTAGCACATTTGTCAAGGCCAAAGGTCATTCTGATGTCATCAGAAAAGCTTTTCACCATACGGAGTTACTCTGCTGATTGTTGGTTGCTGGAACTATAGAGTTTCAGATCGTTTTCAAATAATAGAGATGTTGTTTCTGGGTTGTTACCTTCTTTAGGCTTCATTCTAAATCCATATCCCAAAGAGTTGATGAGAGTACTTATTAGATTAAGCACCATACAAAACAGAAGGGGCAACAGGGAATCCCCTTGAAATATTCCTTGCTGGCATCTCAGACTCTTCAATTAATTCTGTAAGATACAGTACATTCAAAGAACACTCGCCTTACCGTTTATGGATCAGTGCTTTGTTTAAATATTATCAATGTCAGGTTTCTTGGACTTCAACAGAAAAATACAATTTAAAAAACCACCACCACATAATATATCTCCTAGAGGAAGATACAAAATGAGGAAACCACTCTCCTCCCCCAGAGAGCATGAAAAATAGGAACTATCTGGGCCCCCACACTCTGGCATTCCCTTCCAATAGATCTTAGATTAGAAAGTTCACATGTAAAGTTCAAAAAAGGAATTAAGACTTGGGGGTATGTTTACTAAAGGGAGGTAAAGGAGCAAGTGTCCCGTTAATGCCTGTTATCAGCACCTTTGTGTCCTTAAAGCTGCGGAAAGGACAAATGCTGCTGCAAAAATGAGCCTTACAGGGTCCTGTAGCGTTAATGAAAAAGGAGGTGGAGAGTGGATGTTGACAGCGGGTGCTCCCTTATCACCTGTTGTGCAATCATGCATTAGAGCTCTCATTGCAGAGAACCCTAACGCCAAGTAAAACCTCGCGGAAAGGGTAGATATTGAGGGGAGAGAACCTATTCCAATGTCTGCAATGTGATCCACTTACAGGGAAAACCAAAACAGTGATGATAGTGCTCCATTAGCAGCAACAGTGTAGTAGTCTAGTATGAAAGGACACTATGTTGATGGTGCAAATGGAGCAAAGGAGGTGGCATCAGGATGATGCAGTGGGGGTTTCTGGTGTACAAGGCTGACCAGGCAGGTGCCCAGGTGGCACATCTGTGATGACCGTCATGACCCAAAGGTGACAGTGGCAGCACACAGACATGCTCCTGCTGCAGAAAAGGTGATGGGCAGCCCAAGAGTCCCTAGCACCCTAGGCAGAGATCCCGGCCGGCCCTCCCCCCACTACTGCCAAAGCTGCCTGTGGAGGGATAGGCTGGCAGTGGCAATATCTCTAAAGGGGGCCTCAAAAAGCAGCCACTCTCTAAAATACTGCTGGTGTGGCCACCCATGGAGTCAGCAGCAACTGGGGAGAGGGGGCAGTGGCAGCAGTTGAATGGAGGGGTGGCATGGCCAGGCATGTGTGTTGCTGCCAAACCCATCTGGACCTGCCAACCTAGGCATCCGCGCAACCTGCATAGTGGACAGACCAGCACTGCACACCATCCCCACTGCCACCATACTGCCATGTCAGCAGTCAGCATGGTATGAAGGGTGGTGGTGTTGGTGGGTGCAACGACTCCCGCCTGCAGCCAACAAAAGCAATGTCCCAGCCCTGTTTGCCCGGTTCAACACAACATTTTCCAAGGTCTGTCTGATGGCAAACATTTCACCAGCAGGGACATTGCAGTACATGCTGATCCCTCCCCACCGAGGTCGGATGTAGCAGGATGTGTGCCAACATCCCCCAATGGAGTGGGAAAGGATTGGCAAGGTGTGCACGACTGCACGGGTGCAACATCAGGGAGGTCACCTGCAGCACTGAACCAGTGGGTGTACAATAATGGTAGGGAGGGATGGAGCGGCCAGCAGGCTGCCCACAATGACTATTGGTCCATAGCACTGGTCTAGTTAACCATGTGGATCGCTTGGACCTTGCATCAGGATACCCCCCACCTGCACATAGTGAATGGATATGTGCAAGTGGGGGGTGGGGGAGAATGATGCTGCAAAAGGAATACTATGCAACAGGAGAACAGGGCTTGTCAGAGGCAAAATGCCCACCCAGAACTGTCACCTGCCAGATGATAACACTACTACTACTACTATACATCTATCATAAAGCACTACAAGGCATACGCAGCACTGTACAAACACATAGGAAAACAGTCCCTGCCAAAAGAGCTCACAATCAAGTAATAACAGACAGTTCAATACAGGAGAAAGAAGGGTACAATAGGGAGCAGAGACACCAGGAAACATGAGATAAGGACCTAACAACAGCCCCAAGGAGGTATACCTTCTGCATAGATCTGAAGAGGCAGATAGATGAGATGTTGATGTACAGATACAGGAAGCTTATACCAGGCATAAGGTGCAGCAAGATGAAAGGATCATAGTCTGGAGATACCAGTAGATGAACAGGGCATAGAGAGGAGGTAGCCAGAGGAAGAGTGGAGTCCATGGGAAAGGGATGTAGGGAGAGAGGAGATAGGAGATAGGAAAGGTAATGAGTGTCAGTAGAGGAGATGGATTTATAGGTTAGCACACATCACATGTGAGAGATGGATCCTGAAATGGATGAGGAGACAGTGAAGTGAGATCAGGAGAGGGGTTATATGAGTGTATTGGGGCTGGCAGAGGATCAGCCATCCTGCAAAGTTCTGAAGAAATGGAAAGGGAGAGAGATGACTCTAAGGGAGACCAGCAGGGAGGAGGATGCAGTGGCAAGATGGGAGGTAACTATAGAGTGGACAACAGTTTTTGTGGTGGTGGTCTGAGAGCACAGGGCTCTGCGTGCACCAGGGCACCCTCCAATATAAGGACCCAGTTATCAACCGCAATCTGGGGCCCATGTGAATCCACATCAGCCAAATCGGGCTGCAAGATGTGAGGTTAATGCATGACTGCACCACAAGCACACACCAGGGATGAGGGAACAATGCCATTCTGCTAGTTCTGACATGGCATGCGATCTGTGTGTGCCAGTTGCATAGGCTGCTCCTCTGAGTGGACATATCCTGTGTGTATGACAGGAATGTCAGTTGCACCAACAGTATAGACAGCCTTTGCACCTTCTTGTCTTGGTTTTCTCTGCTATTTCATATGCATGTCTGTCCTCTAACTGGCCTGTCAACATTGTAATTTCTTTTTTTTTTCTGGCCAGTGGCATTTTCCTTATAATTTGAATATTGTAAACCGCTCTGTTGTAACTACGAATGGTGGTATATCAAATAAATAAACATAAACATAAGCATAAAGACTGGACAACACGTCCCCCACCCATTCCTGACAAACACAACTTGTCAGGCAATTATGGCACAGGACATGCAGAGATCGCAGAAGACATAGGCAGACCCCTACACATGCCTGCATTCACCATGACAATAACCATATCTTCAACCATGGACTGCTCAACCTATTAGGCAATGCTATGGCTCAACACACAAGGCAAGTGTGTATATGAGTAGTAGGTCACAGGTTCAAGACCTGGATGCAGATCATGTGTTGCATGTCCCTGTGTGTAAACTTTATCCTACAGTGCAGGTATAGCTCTAGTATGTGCAACAACCAATGAATAGTCCAGCAATGATCCATGCACCCATCTGCCATACAAACAGGCTCCATTACTCATGACTGCATGGAAGGGTAGGCTGATAGCACCGGCACACTGAGAGGACATTAACAGGTGAGATTTTCAGAATGCATTAATAGCGCCTGCACAATGAGCACAAGGTAACAATGCTTGAGCAGATAAGGAGCCCCAAGTGACAGGCAGGAATGCTAACCATCACCACTTTTGCACAGTGCAGTGATGTGTGTGTATGTCTCTCTTCGGGGTAGTGTTGCCTTCTGCAGTGCACTGTGCCTCACATTGCATAAGCTATTCCCACTGTTAGTCTGGAAATGTGCATGATGAGGAGCAGAGGATTGTGGGATATGGCCTGAAATGTAGCAGTTTGCCTAGGACGTGTATGCATCGGAGGTACAGTCCATGGCTCAGACTTTGTAGTGCCCATCTGCCACATACGTGGCCAGGGTGCCCACAGCATCTCATGCTGAGAAGGTGTTCTCACTGTGACCATGTCACGACTATGTATCCACGTAATGTTATAAAGTGTCAGGCTGCAGGTACGTTCCCTTTCATCGGAGCCCAATCACTGTTAAGTGCCCATGCTGTTTGTCCCAAGCCAGGATGTACATGGTTGCTCTTTGCACATGTAGTGTGTGCAAACCAGTAGACTGGGCACGTTTGGTATATGCATGGCTGAGCCAGCCCTGTGTTGGGCCTCAGATGCAGACTGACTGTTTGATGTGGTGGATTTGTAGGTAAAGATGTTTAGGACAACAGCTGTTCTTAGCCTGCCCACTATGGTCTTGGAAGTCCCAGCAGTATGGTGACAGCCTCATGCCAGCCTACACAAACTCCACTGCATTTGGCTTTCATGGACACAGTTGCCACAACTCTGGGCACAGACTTGTGATGTTCTAGGAGAGTCCCTGGCCAACAGGAGCATGACAACAATTATGTATTGTGGCAAGGAGGCCTATCCGGAGTCTGGGAGAGGACAAAGAGACAGGGAATTCACCCTAGTAAAGGGCCCCCTTTCACCGAGACAGGGTAGGAAAGCCACAACCACCTCTAGGAATCAGAAAACTTCCACGTGGCCAACATTTCATGCTCCCCCTAGTGGAAGGAAGGGGAGAGGATACAGGGCCCAGAACCCCTTAGGCAGTGAATGCTCCAAGTACTCATGTACCCGAAGTCAGGCTGATTGCCATCACCTGGGTAGGGAGGAGTTGGAGCTAGAGCCCTGGAAATATAAACGTATGCCAGAGTGTGAGAAAAGGGGAAGAGAAGCAGGAAGCCAGGCTGACATGAGCAGAGGCACAGACACAAGCAAGGGAAGCTTGACTGGTGCTGAGCAGAGCAGAGGAACTGAGCTTCCAGGAGAAGGGAGTGCTAATTGGCATATAGCACGTCTGCAGGAGAGTTTGGAGCCAGGAGCAAGAGAGACTCCCAAGATTCCCCGGGAGGCTGTTAGCTGAGCACTGTGAGCAAGACGGGGAGTCAGAACCTATGCAGCTGGGAGAGCCCGAGGTGAAGCTGAATGATGAGGATACTCCCATGGACTGTTCCTTTTGCCAAGCTTTAAACCTGGGAACATAGAGAAAGCAAGCCAGACCTGAAAGAAAGTCTTCCAGGAAAAAGGTACCTGTAGTCCACAAGCAGGGTGGCCGTGATTCCCTCCTGTTTGTAAAGGGGAAGTTTACGGGGACTAAGGAGCAAGCCTGGAATGGTGATAAGCTTGTTAATCACCTGCTGCTGGAATGAGGACACTGGGGTAAGCTAAAGTAGCTATTATAACAAAGCTTTCTTTTGCCCCTGAATTATATCTGTTTACTTGGAAGGTCTGCAAGAAAGGTTTGAAGCTGAATAGAAGCTAAACTACCACAGACTTTAAATGTGATTTTGTTTTTGTGCTTTAGCCAGCAAGGCTAAAAAGGAATGCACTATCCTTGCTGTTAAAGACTGTGTAT
Organism: Ichthyophis bannanicus; assembly: GCA_033557465.1. Taxonomy (NCBI): domain Eukaryota; kingdom Metazoa; phylum Chordata; class Amphibia; order Gymnophiona; family Ichthyophiidae; genus Ichthyophis; species Ichthyophis bannanicus. Next base: position 659,593,420 of record CM066031.1, read on the forward strand.
CCTGAACTACAGAGAACCTTTAAACAGCAATTTTGTGTTTGTGTTTGTTTTTGGACAAAGCTCTACTTCAAAGAGTCCTGAACAACTAATCCTGTATGTGGTATGAACAAACCATTGTGTACAAAATAAATTTCTGTCATTTGCCTGATGCACCCATACAGCTAAACAAAGACTACATTTCCCAGTTTGGAAAAAGCTGAAAAAGCAGATAGCAGAAAGTTCCTCTATTAACCACGCCCCTCTAAGCTAGAGGCGAGTGGTGGTGGCGTGACAGTATGCTGCAATTGTGCAATCAGGTGATGGGCATTACACACTGCAGACAATACATGACACACACTGGTAGTGCTATGGATCTGCAGCAGAGCCGACAGAGTCCAACACTAGTAGTGCAAGCTCTGGGGACCAGGTACTGTGCATCCCCCCTCACCTTCAGGGTGACCACTGAAACAGGTCAGTAGCATAGTTTGCAGGTGTTAAAAGGTTGTAGCACATACTATCGGTGCGTATTACTAAGCTGATGTGACGGATCACTGCATTCTCCTTTTGGTGATCAGTTGCAGAAAGCTGTTCAGAATGTGCAGTGCATCAGGGTAATGGAGGCACACAGAGCACACATTGCTGCTATAGTGGCAACTGTGATCATTGGGGCATTGCCCTGTACCTGCTTGTCATCTATGATGGTGAGAGATATGCGCATGGCCTCCTGGGGAGTCCAGGATGGTCTGCAATGGACCACATGGGTCAAAACTGCTTTGAGTTTGGTGTATGTGCAGGTGTATGTATTTTACAGTGTACAGCAGGTCACAAAGGGAGTGCATGCCCCGCACATGTACTGCCCCTGGGGTTAGTGCCATACTGCAGCACAGCGGACTTCTGCATGCAACTGTTGTGGGATGATGTGGGTACAGTGGAGGGACAGGCATCATGACCACACATGTGCCTTGGCCTCTGCACAAGGGAGGTAGCCTACACCAGTATGTCTGTGGTGCTGCTACAGTATTGCATGTCATGGGTTTCACACATTGCATGTGCGCCGGAGAAGCCAGCACTTAGGTGTGGTGTACTACTGTCTCTGAATATGACAGCCACATTGTTTCATGTCCTGGAGTCCACTCATTGCAGGCCAGAACCTGCAGTCTCTTTGATTCCAGGCATGTGCAGTATGGTATGGAAGAGTAACCTAATGGTTAGAGCGCAGTCTCCGTAAGCAAAAGATAAGGGTGCGATTCCCACTTCTTCTCTTTGTGCTTGTGCACTACTGAGTTCGTTTTCATGCCTGGAAAAGTGAGGGGTCGGTTGTGACTGCCTGACACACATCCTTATGCTTTTTTATGTGTTCCGCCAACAAATTGGGGTCTGCAAACATGCAATTCACCATCGTGCCTCTCTGAGAGCATGGCTTTATTGACTCTGCTGCAGCCCATTGCAGGGGGTCAGACATTCACCCTGCAGATGTCTGCCACCTAACTGGATGTGTAGCCTAATGTTCAGGGCCCTGGCTTGAGAACTAATCTACCAGGGTTTGATGCTCACTAGCACTCCTTGTGTGACTGGTTGAATGGTTTCACTGAGGCTTTTTATGCATGGCACAGCCTTCATAGATTGACACAACTCCTTGTGGCCTTGGGTAGGTCACTTAACCCCCCCCCCCCCCTCATTGCCTAAGCAGACTGCAGATTCTCACAGTCCCTGTTTTTAATCATATATTACCATGTTTTTGGTACTATGTACCCCTCTTTGACTGCACTGACACAGCAGTATAATGAACGGCAGTTAAATACAAATAGATATAGCCTACAAGTGATAAATGATTCAAATATTACATTATGACTGTGACTGTATAGCTTTGGCTCTATCACATCTCTGCATTACATGAAGGCACATCCCTACCCCTCAGATGGTCACCTACAGGTGTCATCTCATGACTTTACAAGTCCCATTTGGACAGTTTGAGCTACTCTTGTCCAGTTGTCATATGCACATTTGTCTGGAGAGTTGTATGGGGGTTGGGTGGCTGTGACAGGTGTGAGAATAACATGTCTGGTATCAGGCCTTCCACATGGCACTGGCACACATTTTCCCAGCAGAGCACCAATGCATTGGGGATGGCACCGCAGGTACATCAGTGCTGCGAGTCCATATAACACTCTCATATACCAGTGGTGTGCCCCAGGGATTTGTCCTTGGTCCGATTCTTTTTAACATCTTTGTTAGTGATTTAGCGGAAGGGCTGTCGGGTAAGGTTTGCCTCTTTGTGGATGACACCAAAATCTGCAATAGAGTAGACACCCAGGAAGGTGTAGATAACATGAAGAGGAATCTAGTTAAGCTTGAAGAATGGTCTAGAATTTGGCAGCTGGGATTTAATGATAAAAAAAATGTAAGGTCATGCATTTGGGCTGCAGCAGTCCAAGGGAGCAATATAGTATAGGGGGTGAAGTACTTTTGTCCACTAAAGAAGAGCAGGACCTAGGCGTGGCTGTGTCTGATGATCTTAAAGTAGCTAAACAGGTAGAAAAGGCGACGGCAAAAACTAAAAGGATGCTTGGGTGCATACGGAGAGGAATGGCTAGCAGAAAAAAGGAGGTGATAATGCCTCTGTATAAGTCTTTGGTGCGACCTCATTTGGAGTATAGTGTGCAATTCTGGAGACCGCACCTTCAAAAGGATGTGAACAGGATGGAGTCGGTGCAGAAGGTGGCTACTAAAATGATTAGTGGGCTTCATTATAAAGCATATGAGGACAGACTTAAGGATCTTAATATGTACACCTTAGAGGAAAGGCGGGATAGAGGTGATATGATTGAGATGTTTAAATACCTCCGTGGCATAAATGTTCAGGGAGAGAGCCTCTTTCAATTGAAAGCAAGTTCTGCTACGAGGGGACATGGGATGAGGGTGAAGGGAGATAGATTCAGGAGTGATATGCGGAAATATTTCTTTACGGAAAGAGTGGTGGATCCATGCAATAGTCTCCCAGTGGAGGTGGTAGAGATGAGGACAGTAACTGAATTCAAAAAAGCATGGGACAACCACAGAGGATCTCTAAAGGTAAAAAGGGGACTGTTGTAGTTGTTGATATGGAAGGACAGACTAGATAGGCCATGTGGTCTTTTTCTGTCATCATATTTCTATGTTTCTATATACTGCCATCCTTCCTTCAGCCCGTCCATCAGCCTCGGCCAGCAATGTGCAGTCATGTAATTTCCTGAAAGCTGCTACACCATGACCCACACAAGTGCTGTTTTCCCCATTTTGACCTTTCACACACGCCTCTCCTGTGCCCGATCTGCACGTCACCACTCCTGCTCCGTCATCCTTTTGCTGCACACATTGCACTACATCTGACTCCACTGGGGGACATGTCTTCCCCATCCTATGCCATTCTGACATTACGGCATTTTACGTGGGCACCCCCAGTGCATCAATACAGCTACCTCCCACATGCTGATCCCACTTACTGGCTGCCATGTAGGATGCCCATGGCTCTGTCAGATCCATGAGCTCCCACCTGTCCTTCCATCCATCACCATTAAATTGCTTTTCTCTGGGGCTCCCGTATGAAACGTTACCATGATAGCAGTTTTTGGGTGTTACAGTGCACGCTTGTCACCTTAACATCTGGTGTTCTGTTAGCGCACGTTAATCAGCCATTGCGCCCTTACTGCCAGAACGCCTCATGCCTGCCCAGAGCCTTTTTCACACACAAAAGCCCTTATCTCTGCCATTAACACTCCATAGTCCCTGCTCCCTTAAAAACCTTTAGTAAACATACTGCTTGGTTACACACTCAAGCTTTTAGTTAGATTTCTAGGTTTCTTTTAGACTGATCATATTTTCATTTTCGTATATCTCCTTTGGTGTGTCGGCTAAACTAGACTTGAATTACAGATGTTCTCTGTGCAAGCATTTCCTCCATTCTGTCTGGTATTGTATATGTGCTATATGTTTATATTCTTGTAACTGTTGATTTTTCTGGATTGTAAACTGTCATGATGCAAAGCTTGAATAGTGATATACCAAATCATTTTAAATAAAATAAGTAAACTCTTTTCAACAAAAATATTAAAATCCCATAAGCCAGGGTGCACCAAAGAGACTTGTCCCTCACCCTACTGTACTTAGTTGCTTAGTGATTGAGGTGGGACATACCTCTTTAGTCTCACTTATCTTCCTGAGGGACTCAAAACTCTGATTGCACTTTTACTCTGCTGAGATCCTTTGCCTGAACCCTTGCTGCCTCGGCTACTCTGTTGGCCTTCCAGCCCTAATCTCCCGAGGTCTAACCAGCTATCTCCTCCTCCTCCTTTATCTCTTCTCCTGTGTTAAATCTAGATGACTTAAGAGGCAGCCCTTTTCCTGTCTGGATGACCTAGTCACCATCAGGTTGACTGTTTCCTGTTGTGGGCTCATGAGACCACTTGGACTTGTGCAGGCCTTCTCCATTCACATGGACTTTTCTGAAGGAAGAAAAGATCGACCCTTGGCCACTAGAGACAGGTCCTTTTATACTTCCCTCCAAAACATAGGGGGAGACACCCTTTGAACTTTAAAGGACAGGTGGGCCCAACTCCCATTCCCTCATGCTGCAGGACAAGGTTAGACTGGGAGCAGGGACTGCAAACTCTTCTCCTTTAGAAAATAGGGAAAGATTTGGGTGTCCTGCTGCATGCAAAAAAAGAAATGTAAGCTGTGTTTGCTAAGAGTATAGGCAATAATTTAGCATCAAGAAATTTCCTCAAATGATTAGACTCTAGGAAGACAAGATCTACTCTGCAATATTTATTCAAATAGCAACAAAGAGATCTAAGGAAATATTTTGGGCATGTTTATTAAATTAGCCCAACAGTAGTTGCTACTATATGTTAAAAGTAAGCAGCAAGCTAAAAATCCTACATTAATTGCTTACAGCACAATGGGGCAGGATCAGGGCAGAAAGTGGGTGTGATGGCTGGTGGCATTAATTGCACCTGTGCTAGAGGTGAATGATGGCTGTGCACCTGTGCTAGAGGTGAAGGCTGTGCACCTGTGCTAGAGATGAATGATGGCTGTGCACCTGTGCTAGAGGTGAAGGCTGTGCACCTGTGCTAGAGGAGAAGGCTGTGCACCTGTGCTAGAGGTGAATGATGGCTGTGCACCTGTGCTAGAGGTGAAGGCTGGCTGTGCACCTGTGCTAGAGGTGAAGGCTGTGCACCTGTGCTAGAGGTGTCCTGGTAGCACAGCAACTGCCAGGCCCTTAAAAAAAGTGTTGCACAGTGACCTCAACCTGCCCCCTACACCCCCCCCCTTGGCCCAGGGCCACTGGCACAGCACTCACCCCCCTGACCTGATAAAGACCTCCCTAACCTCAAGCGACCCGCCCCAACATCAGCATTTCTATCTGCGGGACAGTAGTTTAATGTAGTATATATTGAATTAATGATAAGGCGGTATACAAAACCTGTTAAATAAATAAAATAAATATATCCTCCCTCCCTGAAATAACCCCCTCAACAAAGGCCACTTTAGCGACTCCAGACCCTCCCAAATAAACGCTTCCTCAAAAGAACCCCCCCTCCCCCTCTGCACAAAACCCCACACCGTACAATCCCTGACCCATCTCTGGGATTCACCCCAGGGATTCCCTGGTGTTTAGTGGCTGAGCAAGGAGAGGCAAATGGTGTTTTTGACCCCTAGCGGTAGTCTTGCATGGTTACCACTAGGGTTCATTCTTCCATATTTGGAGACTGACCCAAAGCAGTAGTACCACAAGGCTGCCGCTAGGGATCAAAGCTGCCATTTTGGAACCTGGAAGCTCAGGGCAGGAGCAGAGGGAGACCTCTCCTGCCCCATCCACTAGTCACTAGGGAATCGCTGGGGTGAGCCCCAAAGAGTGGGTTGGGAGGGTCAGGGATTGGATAGAGGAGGGGCTTTTGGGTCTTCTTTTGAGGACATCCTAATAGGGAGATCTGGAGTCACTAAGTGGGCCTTCATTGCAGGGGAGTCTGGAGCTGTTAATGGGGGCCTTTGTTGGGGGAGATTAGCTCAAGGAGGGAGGGCATGTATTGCATTGAACTGTTGTCTAGAGGGTAAGGGTGTTGAAAAGGAGGGGCCTGTGATCGGGTCAAAAAGTCTTCATTGAGGCAGGGGTGTGTGTATGCTGTGTGGTGGCTCTGCCCTGGGGTGAGGGCAGCTTGCGGGTGCCCTACAATGCTTTGTTTTTTCCTGGCTAGAACTATGTTGGGATATTGTAGTCAGGCAACGCAGCTCTGGTGTGCAGTAAGTGTGCCCTATGCGTTAAACGCAGGGCAGATGCTGGACACATCCACTGCATTTATTGCACAGGCTTTGCACTTACCACACCTTAATTTTTCCAGTTAAGGTGGCAGTAAGTAAACATATCCTTTTGTCTCTGAAGACAGAACCTTGAAGGACTACCAAAAGGAGCTGCTACTGTTGGAAAGAAATCCTTACCTGCAGAGAAATTCTCTAAATCTTAGGGAAAAGGGAATTCTTTGTGTTAAAGCTGATAACATCTCTGTATTTTAGAATTCAGTGTTTTTTATAAGTCAATCAGGGCTTAGTACCACTAGAGAGCTTTTCATTTAAATCGAAATCTGAGTATAGCATAGCATAGAAGCAGGGGCGGCTCAAGGCAATCTGCTGCCTGAGGCGAAGAATGAGATGGCACCCCCCCTCCACCTTAGAGGGGGGCGAGGCTTTTTCACAAATCCAATCAGAGACTGAACCAAACCAAAAAGCCGATTAAATTATATGGAGGAAAAGCAAGATGTCTGCACACAGGGTCATATCGAGCTGCAATTGCGCCCTGTGCGACTTGCAGCTCAGGCGCATGCCCCCTCCTCCTCCCCCATACCTCCGTCCAGCGCTGCCTGCTCTTTCCCTGCTGCTGCCACCCTCTGTTTTTTTTCTGGCAGCAGGGAAAGAGCAGGCAGCGCTGGACGGAGGTATGGGGAGGAGGAGGGGGGTATGTGCCCGATCTGAAAGGCGCCGACACTTTAAGGAGATCTGTCCCTCCCTGCTCTGACATCACATCAGAGGAGGGAGGGACCAGACCTGCTTAAAGTGCTGCAAAGAGGTTTGGAGGTGCATTTCGGCTGCCTGCTATTGTCCTGCCAGTGGCAGCAGGGCAACAGCAGACAGCCGAAATGCGCCCCCCAAGCCTTTCCACCCTGTGCAGCTGTACCACTTGTACAGGTCTAGGTATGGTCCCGTTTGCACACCAAGGAACTAACAGACAGCAAGAACCAACAGCACAGTTTATAAAACTAAATTATAACTCATTTTTATTCTGTTGTTATAAACTACGTTATGGTTCTTGCTTTTTCTTTTTCAACATATATTTTGCATCCACAGTAGGTGCAGAGGAGAACCAGGACATTCACCCACAGAACTCCAGTATTTAAAATTTTTTTTTAATTTTGATCATCTCACTAACAACAACCACCACCACTATTCTCCAGTACCAGGCATATTGTGAACTAATACTGCAACAAAGAACAAACCTACCATACCATACCATACCAGCACAAATTTCCAAAACTCAAATAAGGAGCCCATCCAAAAAAAGCTTCACTGTAAGTACTACAGTGGGCCCTGGAACATCCATACACCTATTTGAAAAGATGAACAAGTGAAATTACTACAGTACAATATAGATCTTTATGTACAAACGCCATGTTAACAGAACACCTGACCTCAGTCACACACTCACAACATCGACCCACACCAAGTACAGAATAAGTAACCACAATTTAAAGTAAAAATAAAAATATGTAAACAAAATTTAAACTGAAACCCCAAGAAGCCAGAGTCCACATGCAGTGCAACATCAGATAAATAAGAGATGCAGTTCCCCAATACTGTGTAAAATATAAAAATAGCACAAAGTCCAATCACTAAAATTCAATAAAATTATTTTTCTACCTTTGTTGTCTAACCATTTTATTCTCTGATCATGCTGGTCCCGATCTGAGGCTTCTGCTTTCCTTTCTTCTCTTAGCTCTCTTTCTGTGGTCTAAGGTCCAAGGTCCATCTGCCATTTCTTATCTCTTCTTTTGTTTTCTTCACTTTCTTCCTTCAACCCATTTCCAGTTCCAGTATCCCTCCCCAGTATCAGCCCCCTTTCCAGTCTTCCCCTCCCAGTACCTTCCAATGTCAACTACCTTGCATTCCCATGACTGCCACTGGTGTCCATTCCCTTCCAGTCCCCCTCCTTCCCCAACTGTCCAGCCCCTTCTAGTCCAAATACCATCCCAGGTATCAGCTCAGGTCCACTCTCAGTGTCACCCCCCTAGTTAGCTCCCTTCCAGTCGCCCTACCCTTTGTCCATCTCCCTTCCAGTGCCATTCGCATATCAGCTCCCTTCCAGCCTCCTCCCCATTACCCAGCCACCTATCACTCCCATCCCCAAGTGTCAGCTCCCTTCTAGTCCCCCTTCAGTACATCTCAGGTGTCAGCTCCTTTCCAGCCCCCTCCTTCCCCTGGCAGACCCTCTCAGTTATCTGCTCCCTTCCAGTCCTATTCTACCTGCATCAGCCCATTTGTAGCCCTAAGTTTTCTTCCAGGGCCAGCAGCACTCTCCTCCCCTCCCCCATTAGCCCATTTCCAGTCCTATCCCCCTAAATCAGCCCACTCCAGTCCTAGCCCCCCAATCAGCCCATTATCAGTCCTAACTCATTTCCAGTGCTAGCCCCCCATCTGCCCATTACAGTCCTAACCCCCCCATAAGTCCATTTCAAGTCCTAGCCCCCCAATGAGCCCATTTCCAGTCCTAGTCTCCCCTCCCGATCAGCTCATTTCCAGTTCTAACCCCCCATCAGGCCATTTCCAGTCCTAGCCCCCCCATAACCCATTACCAGTCCTAACCCCCCATCAGCCCATTTCCAGTCCTAGCCCCCCATACCCATTACCAGTCCTAACCCCCCATCAGCCCATTTCCAGTCCTAGCCCCCCCATAACCTATTACCAGTCCTAACCCCCTCCCAATCAGCCCATTTCCAGTTCTAACTCCCCCATCAGCCCATTTCCAGTCCTAGCCACCCCATAGCCCATTGCGAGTCCTTAGACCCCGGTCAGCCCAGTTCAAATCCTATCCCAATCAGCCCATTTCCAGTCCTAGCCCCCCACCATAGCCCACTTCCAGTCCTAACCCCCCCCCCATCGGCCCATTTCCATTCCTAGCCCTCCGCCCCAGCCCAGGGAAATTGAAAGAAAAACTCTGTCTTCAAAAGCTGCTGCCACAGCAGCAGCAGCAGCAGAATGAACTGCCCCGTGGCTGCGGCCCCCCACCTCCCTGGAAGAGCCCAGCGTTTCCCCTCCGCGCCGGCTCAGCTTTGCAGAGCCGTGCAAAGGGAGAGTGTTTCCCTTCCCCGTGGCTCTGTTAAAGCTGAGCCCTTTGGCGCTGATGGGAAACAGGATATCTTGTTGTGCCTTTCTGTATAGAAATTTTCCACCATCAGAACTTCACAGCCTGATATAAGGCGAGTCACTGTTTCCAGCTCTTTCTTACAGAATCAACATATAACTGTTTTGCCAGTTTTTTCAATACTCACTGTAAACCATCTTGTCCATAGTCCACTGTCCTGGACTGCAACTATAAATCTTTCATCCTTCGGTTTCGGTTCACCTCTTCTTAATTATTCATGCATCTGTTCTTGATCGACAAAAGGTTCTTGGAGTAACACTCTCTATTTTCCACTGTACTTGTGCATTTGCCACTTGTTTTTCCTTGTCTGCTGATCTAGTTCTTTGAAGAGCTTGTTCTCTTGTTTTGCAAATTCTGTTACTTCCTTTCCCATGCATGCCAGTAGATTCTCACTCATTCCTTCTAATCATTGGAGCACTTGTCCAAGTTTCATGATGGAGACAGATTCTGGACATTTCATATTTCAATACTTTTTGCATATTTGGATCCGATGATGCTGACAGGTAGGCTTGGAGGCCTATGATAGTAGCTCTGTAGGTGTAATCAATCTCTATAAGTCCTAGCCCCCCTTCAGCTCTAGGAATGTACAGTCTTGGCATACACTGATTTTTGTGAATTACTTCATGAGTATGGAGGAGTTTTCTTGTTCGCACATCCAGTTTTTGGATGTATACCATCCAGCAAATCACCTGGGCCGGATGGTATACATCCAAGGGTGTTGAAAGAACTGAAATTTGAGATTGCAGACCTGCTATCAGTAATCTGTGAACTATCATTAAAATCATCTCTAATACCTGAGGATTGGAGGATCGCCAATGTAACACCAATTTTAAAAAGGGTTCGAGGGGTGATCCGGGAAACTACAGACCGGTGAGCCTGACATCAGTACCGGGAAAAATGGTAGAAACCATCATAAAGAATAAAATTACTCAGCATATAGATAGTCATGACCTAATGGGAGACAGCCAACATGGCTTTAGACAAGGAAGATCTTGTCTTACTAATCTGTTATGTTTTTTTGAAGGAGTGAATAAACAGGTGGACAAAGGTGAGTCGGTTGATATTGTGTATCTGGACTTTCAGAAAGCCTTTGACAAGGTCCCTCATGAGAGACTTTTGGCAAAACTAAAGAGTCATGGGATAGGAGGCAGTGTACTACTGTGGATCAGGAACTGGTTAAAAGATAGAAAGCAGAGAGTAGGGCTAAATGGCCAATTTTCCCAATGGAGAAAGGTGAATAGTGGTGTACCCCAGGGATCTGTGCTGGGTCCGCTGCTTTTTGACATATTCATAAATGACCTGGAAAGTGGAATAACGAGTGAGGTTATCAAATTTGCTGATGACACAAAACTATTTAAAGTTGTTAAAACCCAGGAGGATTGTGGAAAATTGCAAGAGGATCTTGATAAATTGGAAGACTGGGCATCAAAATGGCAGATGAAATTTAATGTGGAGAAGTGCAAGGTTATGCACCTAGGGAAGAACAACCCAAACTATGGTTACACGATGCAAGGTTCCACATTAGGAACCACCACCCAAGAAAAAGATTTAGGCGTCCTTGTGGATACCATGTTAAAACCCTCGGCCCGGTGTGCAGCGGCGGCCAAGAGAGCAAATAGAATGCTAGGTATGATAAGGAAAGGAATGGAAAATAAAACAAAAGATATTATAATGCCTCTATATCGTTCCATGGTGAGACCGCACCTTGAATATTGTGTGCAATTCTGGTCGCCGTATCTTAAAAAGGATATAGCAATTTTAGAAAAGGTTCAGAGAAGAGCCACCAAAATGGTAAAGGGGATGGAAGGCTACTCCTATGAAGAAAGGCTAAAAAGGTTGGGGCTCTTTAACCTGGAAAAGAGACGGCTGAGGGGAGATATGATAGAAGTCTATAAATTAATGAACGGAGTGGAACGGGTAAACGTAGATCGATTGTTTACCTTATCAGAATATAGAAAGACTAGGGGACATGCAATGAAGCTACAGGGTAAACTATTTAAGACTAATAAAAGAAAATATTTTTTCACTCAACGTGTAATCAAACTCTGGAATTTGTTACCGGAGGATGTAGTAAAGGCTGTTAGTGTAGCTGGGTTTAAAAAAGGTTTGGACAAGTTCCTGGAGGAAAGGTCCATAAACCATTATTAAGAAGGGACCCAGGATATCAATGCTTGAACCAATACAAGCATTGTGGAACCTGTGTCCCTTGGGGAAACTGCTAGGTACGTATGACCTAGATTGGCCACTGTTGGAAACAGAATACTGGGCTTGATGGACCTTGGTCTGACCCAGTATGGCATATCTTATGTTCTTATGTTCTTTTTCAAGATCTTTAAAAGGCCAGACTACAATCCCAAAGTTGTATGAGAGTACAGGAATTGCCAGCTGATTGATGGCTTGTATCTTATTCTGTGATGTTAAAGCACTTTTCAATAAAAATTTTAATCTCCTGTAATATTCTTTACTGATTTTCTCTCTCAATAGTTTCTGCTCGAGTGTCATTCCTTCCTCTATTCTGAGATACTTATATATGCCTTCCTATTCAAGGTCCTTGATGTCATAGCCTTAGATTTGCTCAATTTTCCTCTAAAAAAGGTTGTCTTAGCACACTTGTCAAGGCTAAAAGTCACCCTGATGTCATCAGAAAAGCCTTTCATCATGTGGAGTTGCTTTGCTAAATGTTGGTCACATCTCATGCCTCTGTGGGTGCTGTTTGCTCTTCATTGGACTTCCAGACTGACAGTAGAACACCCCACTGCCATTCCCTTCCCCATACCCTTGGAAACTGTGCTGCCTTTTAATCCAATAGCTTTGATCCAATGTTAGAGCAGTGTGCTGAGAACCAGGAAAGCCAAGTTTGAATCCCACTGCCGCTCCTTGTGATCTTGGGCCTAAGTCACTTAACTTTCCATGGTGTCAGGTACAAAATTAAATTGCACATCCTCTGGGGATAGGAAAATACCTACCGTACCTGAATGTGACTTGCCTTGAACTACTGAGAAAAAGAGTGAGCTAAATCCAATTTCCCTATTATTCCTAACCTCCTTGACTACACTATGCTGCCACCCTCTCACCTAAAAGCTTTGAGTGGACAAGAGAGTAGTACATGCCATGATAATGTCATGACTAGACTACTATAATGCCTTTATATAAAGAATTCGCACCACCTCCAATTAATTCAGAATGCTGCAGCACAACTGATAGAGGGTTGAAGGCAACGTGACCACATTCTGAAAAAACACCACTGGCTACCAGTACCATAAAGGGCCATATTTAAAACTCTATCTCTGATTTTCAAAGCTGTCAAATGAAATGGGCCAGAGTACCTAAAGAACAAGTTAGCCTTCAACACACTTTTAAGGCCTTTAAAGTCTTCTCAAGGACCATTCCTAATTGTATCCTTGCCAAAGGCAATCACACAATGTGATGATCTTTCTCAAGAGTAGTCCTCATAGTCTGGAACCCTCTCCAAAGGAGCTACACTTAGCTTAAGGCCACCTATGCTTCAGAAAGCAGGTGAAAGCCTGACTTGTCTCCCAAGCATTTAATGACTGTGGTGCCTGGCTATCCAATTACCACATCAGGACTAGCTTGCTGCACACCCGGCAAGTTTCAAACAGGTTTGATCGAAAATGTATGGCGAGCCTCTCTGTTAAGATTCTAAAATAGTTTTCCCCATAAACTTGAATGGGGAAGGAGACAAATGCATGAATGATTTGGTGTACAAAGACTAACTGAACAGAGTCCAAGGATGATGACTAACTCACATGAAATTTTTAGGTGCAGATGGAAATAAATCTCATGATAATCATTAGGGCTCTCCTTAAAGCCTGACTGGTTTGCAGTCCTTGAGAACTGCAGTTTGACACCCTTGTATATCTAATCCTGCACGTAGATAAAGCATAAGGCACAGAATGGCATATAATATCACTGAACCCACAAGAATTCGAAAGCATTGCAATAGACTATGCTTATGCATGAAATAAAAGTCAGAGAGGTATCCTTCCAAAAACAATTTCTGTGCAAATTTGTACGATGGCTACAAATAGCTCAGTTAAGTACAAAAAAATACCTTCTGACTGCATCACAGATGGCACCAGAGAGCACTATCATAGTTCTCACCACAAAAACGGAACAGATTCAAGTCCCAGAACTGATCTCAAGACTCATTACTTTTCACAATCAACTCAGAAAAATTTACTGTATCCACACACATGCTAAGGTGTTCACTTTTTTGATTTCCCTTTTTTTTTGTTCATTTTTTGGTTGTCTGAAATGGAAAAAAATTAAATGAAATTTGAAGACTTAAATGAAAAACAAAAGAGAATAAAAAAAAGTCCTCTCCTTCCTCCATGAAAACAATGAAAAAATCCCTCCCAGCTTCTCCTAGATCCCTTCCTGAAACCTCTTACCATGTTCATTGTATCTTTAGGAAGAAAGGATCTCCAGTGGCTCCCCCTTTCCCTTTCCCCCTCCCCCCCTGCCGCTAGCTGCCCGAGGCCAGTGACATCTCTAACAGATGATGGGGCAATGAGGCATATCACAGCCTGCAGATTCACCCTTTTTCTCTGGCGGCCGTGGCTGTGTGAGTCATCTTCAGCTTAAAGAAAAGTGAAACCGGTGCAGAGCCTTCTCGCCTCTGAGGAGCCCGTGCAGATGCATCCTGCCTCCAAAGGAAGTCAATGTAACTTCCTTTAGGGGCGGGATGCAACTGCACAGGCTCCTTCATAGAGACGGAAGGCTCTGCACCAGTTTCACTTTTCTTTAAACTAAAGATGACTCACACAGTCACAGCTGTAGCCGCAGCCGCTGCCAGAGAAAAGAGGGTGAATCTGCCGCTGCCAAGAAGCGGACTCAGCAGTGGAAGCAACTTGTGTGCTTTTTTTTTTTTTAACTTTTGAAGGCGGAGTGAGGCAGCTGTTTTGGGGGCATTTTTGCCACCTTCAAAACTTGCCGCCTGAAGCAACTGCCTCACTCCGCCTCATTATAGAGCCACCCCTGCATAGAAGGTAGAATAGGGTAAATATTCTTTGACAGAAACAAATTGTTTCTAGACACCTTTACAAAGAGGCCTTCCAGTTAGGAAGCAAGAGACCTGTGAAATTGTTTTAAATAGGTGTTAAAAACAAGATCAAAGGTGCAATTTGAAAAACTCCCTCTATCAAGCCACCGTATGAATCACCCAGGAAATTAAGGGATTACCTTAGAAGCACAGGTTAGGGCACTGTGAAGCAAGCCAGCTTTTACGAAGTGTTTCTTTCTATCCCACCCACCCCAGGCATAATCTTAGATTGATAGTTTCTTAAAACTATTAAAGAGAAAGAGGTGGTTAAATTCACTTTCAGGTTCAGCTGGTTATCCTCATCAGCAATAGATAATTAAGGCCCTGAAATTAATTAATCTTGAAGTGAACAACGTCCCTTAAACTTATTAGGTATAGTTGTATTGGTACAAGTATCACTAGCAACTTTAAGTAAACTTTAATATCTAAACAAATCCTTAAAATGTAGATGCAGACAGCAGTTCAGCAGTGGGATGGGGGCTATCAAGCTTTTGAATTGAGTGCCACATATACAGTTTCTCCCAGTTGGTAAAATGTCTTACGTGTGCTCTAGGTACAAGGAGCTCTTTGCTCTTAGTGAACAAGTCTGATCTCTGGAGGCTAGAGTAGCAGACTTGGAGGAGATAAGGAAGACAGAGAGGTATATAGACGTAATAGAAACACAGAAACATGACAACAGAAAAAGACCACATGGCCTATCTAGCCTGTTCTTCCAAATCAACCACTACAACAGTCTCCTTTTTTTCCTTTAGAGATCCTTTGTGTTTGTCCCATGCTCCTTTGAATTCAGATACTGTCCTCATCTCTACCACCTCTACTGGGAGACTATTCCATGGATCAACCACTCTTTCCATAAATAAATATTTCCACATATCACTCCTGAATCTATCCCCTTTCATCCTCATCCCATGTCCCCTCGTAGAAGAGCTTGCTTTCAATTGAAAGAGGCTCTCCGGTGCATTTATACCATGGAGGTATTTAAACATCTCAATCATATCAACTCTATCCTGCCTTTCCTCTAAGGTGTACTGCGACGCCTCCAGCTGGGCCCAGGGGCTTACAGCCTGGAGGACGGCCTTGTATGTCCTTTTGGAATAAAGTTCTTTAAAGACACCAGAGGATTCTGGGTCTTGTAGTACTCTTTACTCCTCGAGGGAAATAATGTAGTTGATTCGGTGGTAAGGCATGCAAGAAAATTTATTTGTGGGGATTTCCAAAATACGCTAGGGCTCATACACAACTAAGACAGTAGGATACATCTCCAATGAAAAAGATGAAATCAGGATTTAAACCAGAGGGAGAATAACAAACAAAAACCTTTTCACTTCTCAGCTGTTCTGCTTTCCTACATATTCACCGGGGACTGCCCCGTGTGGTCAATTAGCAGAATTCCAACAAACTTTGTCACAGCTGGGTTTCCTTTTCAAGCACACAGTTCCTCACTGCTTCTTTACTTCAGCCAGTGATACAATAAACACAGAATTAGCTTTCTTCAATAAAGGTAAGAACTGCCCCTATTTTCCTATAGGGCTTTCAGACTCTCTGTTCTTGTTCACAACTGTAGAACTCTTTCTTTGTGCCAAAGAACAATCCATGGGCATAGGCAAATATTCAGAGCTAGGCACACATGCATCTATTTGCATTCCCTCACTATCATTAGGGTAAACAGAGTCTCTCTCACAATTAGGAGCTTCCTCAAACTTCCTTTCTTTTAAGAACTCCAGAAATTGGCTCCACAGCAACTCAGCCCTTGTTGGCACTTTTAACTTAGAGGAGTGAAACTTCTCTTCAGAGAACAGCTTCCTTAATGCCTCTAACTTAGAGGTCTCACAGGCTTCACTGTTATCAGAGCTACGGCCTTTAACATCAGATAAGCTTTCTATCCACTTCTTAATCGTGGGAGGTGAGGGCTCAACTTCCTGCCCTTTAAAACTAGCACATTGTCTTTCTGCTATATTATCAGAAATGAAAGTGTTGGCTTTACCTTGAGGCTGTTTCTTCACATAAGCACTGCTTTCTTTCCTCCTGGGCTTCTCCAGGCTTTGAAATGCAGGCTCCTTCTGTCCTACTCCAGTCCCTCTGAGGTAGCTGCTTTCTGGAGATATTTTCTCTGGCCTTCTCTTCCAGTCTAGCACTGCTCCAGCCTCTTTCCTTTCTCTCCCACCTTTCCAGCTCTCACAGCTGTTCCTTGCCTTACGTCCAGGTCTCCTCCATTCACTCGTACCTCTGCCTTCAGTTGCTGGCTCTATCTCTTCCTCCTCATGGTCTGTATCTGTGTCCGGGCTCCAGCCTGAGACTGCCACTGCTTCTGCCTCTCCGTGTGCTTCTCTGGGTGCTTCTCTCCAGCTGACTCTGGATGCTTCTCCTTGTGCTTCCCTGGGTGGTTCTCTGGGCGGTTCTCTCCAGCTGACTCTGGATGCTTCTCCTTGTGCTTCCCTGGGTGGTTCTGCCTTGCTTTGCTTTGCACGTGTTTTTAACCAGTGCTGCCTGCTGGGCCTTCCCTGCTCTCTGCCCCCATGTGACCAATCAGCAGGGAATCCTGTCTCCACCCCTGAGCTAGGGCGTGGTCTGACTCTTGCAGGGAGCTGACTTTGCTTCTGACCTGGGCTGTAATTCCCCTGCACATGTGCACTGCCATTCACTTCTATGGGGATTTCAGGATTTTCATCCAGTTCCATGTTTTCCACAGGGCTTTCATCACCACAGTACATATTAAGATCTTTAAGTCTGTCCTCATATGCTTTACAATGAAGACAACTAAGCATTTTAGTAGCCACCCTCCATACTGACTCCAACCTGTTTATATCCTTTTGAAGGTGCAGTCTCCAGAATTGCACACCATACTCCAAATGAGGTCGCACCAAAGACTTATACAGAGGCACTATCACCTCTCTTCTTCTGCTGGCCATTCCTCTCCCTATGCACCCAAGCATCCTTCTAACTTTTGCTGTTGCCTTTTCTACCTGTTTAGCTACTTTAAGATCATCAGACACAATCACGCCTAGGTCCTGCTCTTCTTTAGTGGACAAAAGTACTTCACCCCCTATACTATATTGTTCCCTTGGATTGCTGCAGCCCAAATGCATGACCTTGCATTTTTTAACATTAAATCTCGGCTGCCAAATTCTAGACCATTCTTCATGCTTAGCTAGATTCCTCCTCATGTTATCTACACCTTCCTGGGTGTCTACTCTACTGCAGATTTTGGTATCATCTGCAAAGAGGAAAACCTTACCCGACAGCCCTTCTGCTATATCACTAACAAAGATGTTAAAAAGAATTGGCCCAAGGACAGATCCGTGGGGCACACCACTGGTAAGAACCTCCTCCTCAGAATAAGCTCCATTTTCCTGTACTCTGTCGCCTCCCACTCAACCAATTTCTAACCCAAGCAGTAACTTTAGGATCCATCTCTAAGGTGCTCAGTTTGTTTATAAGTCGCCTGTGAGGAACAGTGTCAAAGGCTTTACTGAAATCTAAATACACCACATCTAGGGCTCTCCCTCGGTTCAACTCCCTGGTCACCCAGTCAAAGAAATCAATCAGATTTGTCTGACAAGACCTGCCTCTGGTGAATCCATGCTGTCTCAGATCCTGTAATCCACTGGACTCCAGAAACCTCACTATTTTCTCTTTCAGCAGCGTTTCCAATTTACTCACCACCAAAGTTAAATTAACTGACCTGTGATTTTCAACCACATCCTTACTTCCGCTTTTGTGTAAAGGAACCACATGTGCCTCTCTCCAGTCCTTTGGCTCCACTCCCAACTCTAAGGCATTGAAATGGTTAGCCACTGGAACTGCTAGAATGTCTCCAAGTTCACTCAATATTCTAGGGTGTATCCCATCCAGTCCCATCGCTTTGTCTAAGTTTAACTAGTTTCTCACAAACACAGTCTTCTGAAAATTGTTCAAGATGCCCCTCGCTTCTGTTGCTGTTTGTGGGTGTTTTCTGAGGTCCTGCTCGTGGTTGTTCATCTGTGAACACAGAACAGAAATATTTGTTAAGCAATTCTGCTTTATCCTCATCAGCTTTTACATATTCCTCCCCTTCACCCTTGAGTCTGACAATACAACTTTTGCCCTTCCTCTTCTCACTAAAATATCTGAAAAATGTCTTATCCCCCCCATTTTATTGCATTGGCTATTTCCTCCTCTTTTTGAATCTTTGCTTCCCTGACTACTTTGCTAGCTTCTCTAAGTTTTTCCAAATATAGATGCCTGTCTTCCTTTCTGTGATCTCTTGATTTCATGAAGACCTCCACCTTTTCAGCTACTTCTTTCGAAAACCATAGTGGTCTCCTTTTCTTTTTATCTTTATTTACCATTTTAACAAAAAGGTTGGTTGCCCTTAAAATATCCCCTTTCTGTTTTGCCCACTGATTTTCTACATTCCCCAGCTGTTCCCATCCTGCTAACGACTTCCTGAGGTATTGGCTCATCTTGGCAAAGTTAGTTTTCTTAAAGTCTAAGACCCTTGCTTTTGAGTGGATTCTTACAGCCCTAGTCCTAATACCACACCATCTGGTGATCACTGGATGCAAAATGATCTCCCACTGTAGCATCAGTTATCAGTTGCCTGAATAGTTCTCCCTGTAGATAATCCAGGATCTCCTTACTTCTAGGTGATACTGCAGCAGGACTGTGCCAATCAACATCTAGCATATTGAAATCCCCTATCAGTAGCACTTCCCCTTTCCTAGAAATGCTGCGTATGTCTTCAATTAACTCTCCGTCCACCTCTTCCTCCTGTGAGGGAGGTCTGTGTATCACGCCAATGCAAATGGATTTCTCTTTCCCTCTTTCTAGTTTAATCCATAGTGCCTCCTCTCTCTCTTTTAAGCTCTGTAGTTCCAAAGCTTTAATATAATTTTTTTACATATAGTGCCACTCCTCCTCCCCTTCTTCCTACCTTGTCCTTTCTGAATAAAGTATAGTCTGGTATAGTTACATCCCAGTCATGGTTTTCTGTGAACCATGTTGCAGTAACTGCCACTAAATCCAAGCCAACCTCTCCCATTAAAGCTTCAACATCTGGGATTTTATTTCACATGCAACGGGCAAAGGTGAATAGTGGAGTACCCCAGGAATCCATGCTGGGGCTGCTGCTTTTTAACATATTCATAACTGACCTGGAAATGGGAATACCGTAATGAGTGAGGTGATCAAATTTGCAGATGATACAAAATTATTCAAAGTTGTTAAAACACAAGAGGATTGTGAAAAATTGTCAGAGGACCTTGATAAATTGCTAGACTGGACGTCCAAATGGCAGATGACTTTTTTTTTTGAAATTTGAAAGTTTATTAGTCTCAAAAGTTCAAATTACAATTCCAAAAATTAATCACAATCATGCTGAGGATCCAAGAGAAAATATAACACACAGGCAAATATGCACTATAGAAAACAGCCTAGTTGATTGCTAGATCATTAAGCCAGGTTACAAATAGTCTAAATATAGAACTCTAAACCTCTGGGTTAGATAGATTAGCATCATCTTCTATATCTACAGCTAAATCTTCTGAGTGTAGAGACAAAAAAAATCAGGCAATTGTTCAGGTTCGGTAAATATATACAGTTTCCCCTGGTAGAGTATCCTACAACGAAAAAGATATTGAACAAGAAACATCGCACCTAGCCCCAAAACCTGAGACCTTAGAGCAAGGAACTTCTTCCTACAATTTTGTCTCCCAAGCCAAATCAGGATAAATTCTCACCACCTGCCATGAAATTTACAATCATGTTTAGAAAAGACAAGTTTAAACAACCAATCATGATCCAAATCAATAAGAATAGTAACTATTAAGGTAGAAAAAGCAAGGTTCTCAGGTAGTAGAACTAAGGAGTCTTCCAACAAAGATTTTGTCCCCTTCCCATCATTTTGCTGTTTCACAACAGACAATGTAAGTGTTTTCTCTGGAGGAATCCTAGTTGGTAAATAATATGCTGACACGACTGGAGGGATAGCATAGTCTGGGACTTCCAAAATCGCCTTTAAGTAATTATAAAACATATCCTTAGCAGTGATCATAGCCACCTTAGGAAAGTTGGGCAATCTTACTGTCTTCCACCTGGCCATATTTTCAATATTTTCCAAATGATGAGAAGGAGTCAACTCCATCTTAGTAACTTTGTGGAAGTTCTCTAGAACTAAAGAAACAGCAGATTGAATTTCTAAAATCATACCTTCCACCCGCTCCACCATTTTCTCACAATTATCAGTTCTTTCCACAAATTTAATAATGATGGCATTATGTTGCAACTCATTTTTAGCCAGCACTACAGTCAAGCCTAGCAAAGGCCTATAGAATCACTTGTAGAGAGTCACGTTGCATGGTGAGGAAAAGATTTTGCTGTACGGGAACTTCTAAAGTAATAAGGTCCTTATTCTGTGCAGAAATATGACCTGATGGAGCTTGAGCAGCAGAGGAAACATCCAGGCTCTAAACAATACCTTTAATATGCTGCTGCTTCCCTGCAGGAAATGTAGCCGAAGTCTCAGGAGATATTGAATCCAATCAGTTCCAAGACCCAATCCAATCAGTCCCAAGATATTGAATCCAATCAGTCCCAAGACAAATTCTTACTCAAAATGACAATGGAGGGAAGCACGGAAACAACATTGTCTGAAATTAACAATGGAAACTTGTCAGGTTCAACTAACCGGGCTGCTGGAGTCGAAGAAATACTCTCAAAAGAAAGCCGTCGAGGCACTGGAGAGTGAGATTCCCTTTCTTCATGCTCTTGCACCAGTAAAAAAGGTTCTTCGTCTAATGCGGAAAACTGTGCCGGTCCTGCAGATGAAGAGTGAGAGCTCAATACACTCTCCGGGTTGCTGCTTCCTAACCAGAGAAGCTTAGAAGTCTGAAAGAGTTCCGGACTGGAGGCCAGAGTCTTTCTGGGTGAAAGGGCCACTGCAGCCCTGACTCCCTCCTGGAGTTATAGCACTATCCCCAGACAAACCTGCTTCACCATGAAGGGGAGTATGGACTGTTGGCAGGTCTCCGAGATAAGAGGAGGTGTTTTTTTCCTTCCTCTTTGCCATAAGATAACTCGAGTAATCCTCAAAGGAGAAGAACCAAAAGAATGCTCACTGAACAAAAGAAGTCAGAGACCAGAACTTCGTGGCTGAACTAGAGCACAGCCATCTTGGCAGATGAAATTTAATATGGACAAATGCAAAGTTATGCACCTAGGAAAGAACAACCCAAACTATGATTACACGATGCAAGGTTCCACATTTAGGAACCACCACCCAGGAAAAGGTGGATAATATGTTGAAACCCTCCACCCAGTGTGCAGCAGTGGCCAAGAAAGCAAATAGAATGCTAGGAATCATAAGGAAAGGTGTGACTGCACATTGAATATTGTGTGCAGTTCTGGTAAAAAGGATATAGCAGAATTCAAAAAGGTACAGAGAAGATGCACCAAAATGGTGAAAGGGATGTAAGGATACTCCTATGAGGAGAGGCTTAAAAGATTTAGGGCTCTTCAACTTGGAAAAGAGACGGCTGAGATGAGATTTGATAGAGATCTATAAATTAAAGAATGCAGTAGAACGGATAAACATAGATCGGTTGTTTACTCCATCTAAAAGTAGAAAGACTAGGGGACATGCAATGAAGCTACAATGTAACCCATTTAAGTCTAATAAAAGAAAATATTTTTTCACTCAATGCATAATGAAACTCTGGAATTCATTACCAGAGGATGTAGTAAAAGCTGTTAATGTAGCTGGGTTTAAAAAAGGTTTGGACAAGTTTCTGGAGGAAAGGCCCATTAACTATTATTAAAGAGGACCCAGGAAATCCACTGCTTACCCCAGGTCAAGCATTTTGGAACCTATGTAACCTTTTGGGAAACTGAAGGGTACGCGTGACCTGGATTGGCCACTGTTGGAAACTGGGCTTGTTGGACCTTGGTCTGACCCAATATGGCACTTCTTATGTTCTTATAACCACCTGATACATGGCCAAAGATAATTTTCTTCTATTTGGAATTGCCCGTGATAACTTTGGAAGTATCTATATCTTCCTTCATCTAGAAAAGCACTTCTGTGTGGCAAACAAATAAACTCAGAATCCAGTTCCTGTTAGCTTTTGAAGTAAAGATAACAAATGTGGTATCAGACAGCTTCCTCTTCAAAGGACAGTTTTGAAATTTGTCTGGTTAAGGTTCTTTCAAGCACTCTCTTTGGCAAATCACCTGTTTCTTCAAGACTAGGTAAAATGTCTTAAGAGATTGAAGTTCTTCATGTACTTGCTACGCATATCCACAGGACCCATAGTAGATCACAGAGCTAGTCAGCAGGGGGGTGAGATGTGTTTGATAACTTGGGCAGATAAGATGTTTTTCCTATTTCTGTGATGTTCATTATGTCTAGTTTCAGAAAATACATGTTGTAACAGGATGTTTTATTGTTTAATCACTATTCTGATGGGATATGGCTGGATGGATGCTAGAAGGAGTTAAGGAATCCCCACTTTTTCTGCTGGGTGCGGAAAAGTATCCCAACACAAACTTTATTTGTTGAAACTAACAAAATTAGGGTTTAAAAATGAGCTACAGTTTTTCCATTGCAAAGTTTTTTTTTAAAATTGACTTTGTACTGGCGGTTATTACTGAAAAACGATGTATTTCCACACTTTTACTCCAGCTCAGGAAGGAAAGTAGAAAACAAAATTGTGAGAGGGAAAATTATTTCATGGGTAAGAACATAAGATATGCCATACTGGGTCAGACCAAGGTCCATCAAGCCCAGTATCCTGTTTCCAACAGTGGCCAATCTAGGTCATATGTACCTAGCAGTTTCCCCAAAAGACACAGGTACAAAGGTCCACACCATGTGTACATTCAGAACTGTAAGATTGTATTTAGAAACACATTACTCAGCTGTAGTTACAGAGTAAACAGCGGGCAGACAATAGCACAAGGCAGTTTCTTACAGCATTGCTTTTTTTCCTATGGCATCTGTTTCTGCACAACCAGGCATCCTGCCACAAGTTATATCTTTATTTTATAAAGCTGAGCAAGACAAAGATTTCAAGGATGGTTTGGAGTTTCTTGCTCCTTCGGTGCAAAATTACCCGTAGCCCTCCCTGGAACACAAATATGATTACTGGCAAATGCTTTTCAACACATTTTCTTCAGGTAGGGAGGGTTAAGTGTAAACAGAATCAAGCAGCAACATGAGCTTTGCACCAGCTGAAATAGCTAAAATCTTGTTTAAGGTTCTTTTCTTTTAGGTATTTATAAATGGTATTGTGGCAGGTGTAGGCCCGTGATCCACAGTGTCTGACATAAGCAAGCCTAACTAGCTTGACCTGTAAATGAAGCTTGTGAAGAGGCCCATAGGAATTGCACATCCCCCAATATGCTGCTATAGAACTAAGAACTCAGTAAAAGTATTGAATTAGCATTCACATTCCATCCTGTTACATGATTAGCGTATCTGTTGATATTTGTTGATAATTGTGCAAGTTTCTATTAACTGGAATTGCTTGTAAATGTGTGTATATCATGTATCCTGGATGGTGGTTGTTGGCAAGTGAGAGCCATTGATGTTATTTTAACTCCTAAACGTGTTCTGTTTAGCGAGTTAATTCTGAGGCTTTCACTTGTGGGTTGTGTTTAAAGTGCTTTGCAGTTTGGTTAGATTGAGTGAGGTCTCTCATTTAATTTTTTGAAGTATCATTTGGAGGCCCCGATATTGGCTTTATAGTGTTGAATTAGCTTAGACAAGCAGAACAGATGGAAAAATACAGAAATTCATGTTTAAAACTGCTGACAGAGAAGTTCTAGAGCCCTGCTTCTCTGCACGTAGCAACTAGCCCAATAGCCTTGAAAGAAGGAAAGTAACAAGTTAGTGAACTGACCATTGTAATTGGGACTAGAAGGGGGGTAAGCAGGTGCTGAGCCCACTGAAAGAACATAATTGGACAATCATATCAGTACCGGGACCAATAGAAGAGGTACGGGAGATTACCGGGACCAATGAAATGTTTTTCTATACCTAGAATGAAGCTAAAGTCTATAAAAGTTGTTGTATTGCCAGAGAACTTTGCTCAGCCATTTTGAATTTGATTCTGCTTGAGACTTGTGCACAAATAAATGATTTGGACCTTCTGAACAGACTCCTGGTATCATTGGTTTGTCTGCGCTCTGCTGCTACATATTCTTGGTGCATTGGCCGGGAAGTTGTGGAATCAGAGTGTATATAGGGCAATATACCACGACATTCCGCCTCTATAGGCTTGGTCCTGCCGGGATCGCGCCCTTCCGACGGGGGCTGCTTCCTGGCGCCGCCGGTCCATTGCATCGGAGGAAGTTTGCCGGACCTCGGCGGGTGCCGGGCCCGGCTGGAGCCAACGCCTCGAACCCGAGTGAGGGGAGTCCGAGGTCCAACTCATGCGCCTGCTTGGGAAGTTTGAGGACCGGATCCGGTGAGTATAGTTTTGATTTGTTGTCTAGACAGATATAGAAAGAGCAGTGCTGCCATTGGAACTTGGAACTTGGAAATTGGTAAGAGAGCTTGATCACCTCTCAAAGACGGACCGAGTACCCCCGCATGAGTATTCGCAGGGCGAAACTCCCGTCTTCTTGTAATTGAACAAGACTAGTCAGAATAGATAGAAACGAATGCATTCTGGGATACGTTGCTAGCATGATTGTGTGAATGAAGTGTGTATGAGAGGTCTGGCAGCACGGACCAAGCGAAGGCGGACCCCTGAGTAGCGCATTTCCTGACCGGGCGACCGCGTTCAGGTCGCAAAAAGGGGGAAGCGATTGTCGTCTTGTCTTGTTATTTGTTTCCCTTATACGTTTCTAGGGCCGTGAGGACCCCTTACCCACGGTCCGCCCTCCTTTTCCCTTCTGTCTGTTGTTGCGCGCACACATCAAAATGGGAGGGGTGGGGTCTACTAGGAACACTCCATTAGAATGTATGATCGCACATTTTAAAGAGGGATATTCCGGAGATTATGGTATTAAAATGACTGCAGCCCGTTTACAGATTTTGTGTACTAGGGAGTGGCCCGATTTAGACCCTACCTGGCCCCGAGAGGGAACCTTAAATGTAGGAATTATCCAGTTAGTTCATAGTAGAGTGCGGATAGCGCACCCTGATCAGTACCCCTATATAGATTCTTGGTTAAGTATTTGTGAAGATCCGCCCCCTTGGGCGCAGCGCTGCTATGAAGAGCAGTGCAGGATAATGTTAGCGAAAACAGATCATAGTCAGAAAATAAGAAATAAACTGCCTAGTAAGAAAGGGAAAGATGAGAAGTCCAGGAAGAAGCCCATTCTGGTCGATCCTGATTCCCCCGAAGTAATTCCCCGACAGCCTAGAACCCCGGGCCCAGTAAGAGTAGCCCGGCGTCCTGCCCCAGAGCCCCGGAAACAGCGGGTGCGGGACCAAACCCCTGAGCCACCTCCCGAAGAGCAGGAAGATGAGCTCCCTTTAGTTGAAGAAGATGATTCTACTGAGACAGAGACAGAGACAGAGAAAGGCGAGTCAGATTCAGAAACAGAAAAGGAAGAAACTGAGAATTCCCCGAGTGAGACTGACAGTGTAGAAGCGACCGCCAGTGTTAGCTTGCCAGTAAAAAGTAAATCCAAGACAAAGCATATAGAAAAGAAAGTAATCCGTGATAAGCCTGTAGAAAAGAAGAAAAAGAGCCCTGATAGGAGAAGTACGAAAATCTTGCTTAGATCCCAAAAGACCTCTACTGCTAAAATGATGCCCTTACGACAAGTCCCGGGAATACCTGTAAGAAATGATGATAATGAGGTGGTAGCGGGACCCCTAAGCTATGTGTATGTCCCTTTCTCTACAACTGATTTGTTAAATTGGAAGTCGCATTATGCCTCCTATACCAATAAACCCCAAGAGCTTACAGAATTAGTGAATACTATTATGGAAACCCACCAACCCACATGGGCAGATTGCCGTCAGCTCCTGTCCACCTTATTTACTACGGAGGAGCGGACATGAATTAGAAAAGCAGCTATAGATTGGCTGGCAGATAACCCTGTAGCTCCCGAACGAGGAGAAGAAAGAATAGACCATCGGGAAGCGGCCCAGAGGCAATTCCCGAATGAAGACCCCCAATGGGATCCGAATACTGAAAGAGGATCCAGAGCCCTAGCCCGTTTTCGCCAAGGCTTGTTACAAGGCCTGAAAAGGGGGGGCCAGAAAGCTATGAACCTTTCCAAAGTTACTGAAGTTAACCAAGGCATAGATGAGAGTCCAGCAGTGTTTTATGAAAGGTTAACTGAAGCATACAGAATGTATACTCCCTATGATCCCGATGCACCAGGAAGTTTATGCATGGTGAATTCTGCTTTTGTAAATCAGTCACAACCAGACATTAGATGAAAATTACAGAAATTAGAGGGGTTTGCGGGCATGAATGCAACACAGTTATTGGAAGTCGCTCATAAAGTGTATGTGAATCGTGATAATGAAAGACAGAAAGAATGTGATCGAAAGATGAAGAAGAAAGCTGATTTTCTGGCTGCGGCCATAGTTGAACAGAAAAGGGGAGGTGTCCCTAGTCGAAGGAGCAGAGGAAGGGGGCGGGGCCGAGGTGGAAGCCGGCCCCAGCAGCTAGGCGTAAACCAATGCGCCTATTGCAGAGAAGAAGGACATTGGAGAGATGCATGCCCGCAACTCGAAGACGCCCACGAAGATGACGAAAACAATCATCAATGGAAAGAAGAAAGACGAGGCCGTCCCCGACATCGCGGAGGAGCCAATCGAGAGCAATTCCAGCGAGAAAGAGGAGAAGCCGTGCAAGCATTGGCGGCAACAGCCTATGATGAAAATGACGTGGATTAGGACAGACTGGGCTCCGAATTTGCTTTAGGTCTCCAGGAGCCTATGGTCGGAATACAAATAGGAGACCAAGTCGTGAACTTTATGGTTGATACTGGAGCAGAACATTCAGTAGTGGACAAGAAGATAGCCCCATTTTCTACAAAAGCAGTCACCATTGTAGGAGCAACTGGTGCCAAAGCTACAAAACCTTTTCTTCAGAATTGCATATGCAGTCTAGGAGGACAGCAAATAACTCATCAATTCCTTTACATGCCAGAATGTCCAGTGCCACTACTGGGACGAGATATGTTAGCCAAGCTACAGGCCCAAATATCCTTCACTGAAAGAGGAGAAATGCAAATGACAGTTAATTCACAAGCCAAACCAGCAGGAATAATGCTGCTCACAGTTCCCCGAGAAGAAGAATGGAGATATTACAGTGGTGATTCTGTCCAAGATACCTATTTTGAACAAACCTTGAAAAGTATTGATGCCCCACCTGGAGTATGGGCAGAAGGCAGTCCTCCAAGCCTAGCCAAACATATAGCTCCAGTAATTGTGATCCTTAAGCCTAGTGCTACACCAGTACACGTCAAACAATAACCTCTCCCTAGAGCTGCAATTGAAGGCATCCACCGCCACTTGCAAAGATTACTGGAACATGGCCTATTGAAAGTATGTCAATCCCCATGGAACACCCCACTTCTGCCAGTGAAAAAGCCTGGAACAGATGACTACCGCCCAGTGCAAGATCTAAGAAGAGTGAATGAAGCAGTTGAAACTATACATCCAGTTGTACCCAATCCTTACACCCTTCTAGGACTGATTCCTGCTGAAGCCACCCACTTTACTGTTCTAGATTTGAAAGATGCATTCTTCTGCATAAGATTAGCCCCCGTGAGTCAGATATTATTTGCATTTGAATGGCAGGACCCCATCTCTGGAAGAGGGGGCCAACTTACCTGGACACGATTACCCCAAGGATTCAAGAATTTGCCTACCATCTTTAGTGCTGCACTGAATCAAGACCTTTCTAGCTATCCAGTGGCCCCGGGGAAGAGAGTGCTTCTCCAATACGTGGACGATCTGCTGATAGCTGCTGTATCAGAAAATGAATGTATACAAGCCACCAAAGACCTCTTGCAGTTACTAGATGAAGCTGGATATAAAGTTTCCAGAGCAAAAGCACAACTATGTCAAAAAGAAGTGAAATAGTTGGGCTTTCGTATAACCCAAGGAAGTCGGAAATTAGGCAGAGAAAGAAAAGAAGCAGTATGCAGAATTCCAACCCCAATAACCAGAAAGCAAGTCAGAGCCTTTCTGGGAGCAGCAGGATATTGCCGAATCTGGATTCCCAACTTTGCCCAAATTGCTAAGCCACTGTATGAAGCCACAAAAGGAGAAGAAAAGTCGCCACTGGAGTGGGGACCTGAGCAGGATACAGCCTTCAAAACGTTGAAGGAAGAATTGATGTCATCACCAGCCCTTGGACTACCGGATGTTCACAAACCTTTCCACTTGTTTGTACATGAAGCACAAGGAAATGCCTTAGGCATTTTGACTCAGAAATTGGGAAATTGGGAACGACATGTAGCATACCTATCGAAACAATTGGACACTGTGGCCAAAGGATGGCCACCCTGCCTGAGAGCAGTTGCAGCTACAGCTTTGTTGGTGAGTGAAGCAGACAAACTCACACTAGGACAGAATATACGAGTCACTGTGCCACATGCAGTCCTTGCTCTTATGGAACAGAAAGCAAATCATTGGCTCACCAATTCCCGAATGTTGAAATATCAGAGCATGCTGTGTGAAAACCCACAGATACAATTGGAAGTGAGCCATGCCTTGAATCCAGCCACATTGATACCTATTAGTGAAGAACTTCCAGAGCATGACTGTATAGAAGTCATGGACACTGTATTCTCGAGCGGACCTGATCTGACAGATGTGCCCATAGACAATCCTGACCAAATCTATTATGTTGATGGAAGCAGTCTCATCATCAATGGACGACGCTGTGCCGGATATGCAGTAGTCACTCAACATGAAGTTGTTGAATCATCAGCCCTAGCCTCAGGCACATCAGCCCAGAAAGCAGAATTAATAGCACTTACCCGAGCGCTACTACTAGGTGAAAAACTTGTGTTAAATGTATATACAGACTCTAAGTATGCCTTCACCACCTTACATGCCCATGGAGCTCTCTACAAAGAAAGAGGACTCATCACATCTGGAGGAAAATCAGTTAAGTATGGCCCTGAGATACTGATGCTACTTGATGCAGTATGGGCCCCAACTCGGGTAGCTGTCATGCATTGTAGAGGACATCAAGCAGGAAAAGGAGAAGTTGCCCGAGGAAACAGATTTGCAGATGCCTCAGCACGGCAAGCAGCTATGACAGGACAAATTTTGCCACAAGCCACGCCAATGCAGGCAGCATTGTTTCCAGTACCCTTGAACTCATGGACACCACGATATACCACCAAAGAATTAGACTACTACTGTAACAGAGAAGATGGAGTACTGAAAGATGGGTGGATTGAACTGCCACCAGCAGAGGACAGTCAACCCCCAGGACAAATAGTAATTCCCGAATTGTTAGGACCAGCCTTTGTCAAAGCTTTCCATGAAGCCACACATTATGGGAAGACTGCTATGGAAAAAGCACTTAGACCACATTTCTACATTGCCATGTTACCAGCCCTATCAGCCTCAGTAGCACGCCAGTGTCAAATTTGTGCCAAAAATAATGCCAAGCAAGGTCCTACACCACCACCTCGAGTTCAGTCAGGAGGTGTAACCCCCATGCACCACCTGCAGATTGATTTTACTGAAATGCCGAAAGCCAGTGGATACCACTACCTATTAGTATTAGTTTGTACTTTCTCTGGGTGGGTAGAAGCCTTCCCAACCAGAACCGAGAAAGCCAGAGAAGTCACCAAAGTTTTATTGAGAGAGATGGTCCCTAGATTTGGAATTCCAGCAGTAATAGGGTCAGACAATGGACCCTCATTTGTTTCTCAGGTTACTCAACAGTTAGCAAAAGCTCTACAGATACAGTGGAAACTCCACACTGCATACAGACCCCAGAGTTCAGGGAAAGTTGAGCGAATGAATCGTACCTTGAAAGCCCAAATGTCTAAGCTTTGCCAGGAGACACACTTGAAGTGGCCCCAAGTGCTCCCAATAGCTTTACTCAGAATACGCTCAGCTCCTGTGAAGTCAACAGGTTTTTCCCCTTTTGAAGTTCTGTATGGTAAACCCCCACCAATAGTGCAAGGAATTAAAGGAAGTCTAGCCCAAATTGGTTCAGAAATAACCAGGCAAGAACTCCTAGCTCTTAGTTTTGTTCTGCAGACTCTCCATGCGTGGATCCAAGACCAGTTGCCTATCAACTTGACTGAACCCCTGCATCCCTACCAGCCTGGTACCTCGGTGTGGATCAAAGACTGGAAGAAGACACCGCTGGAACCCCATTGGAAGGGACCGTACACCGTCATCCTGTCTACCCCAACTGCAGTAAAGGTAGCGGAGATCGACGCCTGGATCCACCACAGCAGAGTCAAGCCCGCAGCAGTTCCAGAACCTGAGCAGTGGACCGCGGAACAGCATCACGATGCACCTTTACGAGTTACTCTGAGACGGCAACCAGCAGCGTAGACACTTTGTCACAGTGCCTTGCAGTAGCCAAGTCTTTCGAAGAGGATTGCTGTTTTCCATGCAGCAACGGTTTTGTTTCAACGAACCCAATCTACGTGTGATTTTGCACACTGCTTTGATACTACATTGATTAACCATACTTCAAAAGCCAACTGAAATTGCTAAGTTGGTTACTGTGTGATGGACAACTTGAGGATCTTCAATCAACACTCAGCACCCGTTGAAATTGCTTTATTAGCGCACGGGACGAAGAAAAGATCGTCGTAGTCAAGATTTGCAAGCTGAGGATTCAGAAGAACTCCAATCAACATGTATTTTTATCTTTGCTTGGCCCTGGTTGCCTGTTTTGGAGGTTTTGAATTGACTCATGCTTTACCTCCATGCACTGCTTGCATTACTTCTACTCGAAGTGGACTAAGAGTAACTCAGACTTTGATTTATCATTCTCACTATAAATGCACTGGTAAAGTGACTCGGTGTAGTTATAACACCACTGAACTAAATGTTTGCATTAAAGGTAATTCCAGAGTATGCTATAACCCGCATCAGAACCCATCATATTATACGTTGGAAATACGATGGAATGATGCAGACGGACCTATAATTAATGCTACCCGACCACTTAAAGATGCTAGTATACCTGCTGTTTTATATTTTGATGCATGTGATGTTATAAATAGAGATAGTCGTTCCAGATGTGGTACCTGGGAAAAAGCCTATCGCAATGATCATAAGTATATGTGCCCAGAAGGTGCCACGGGATGGAGAAAGTGTACTGGTAAGAAAGAGTCATATAGTACTGCCCCAGCTGCAGATTACTATTGCCCAAATTGGGAGTGTGTTTTTTATGCTACATGGAATGCTGGTATTACAGATGAACAGAGAGACAAACGAGTTGCCACTTTGACTAAGTCAAAAACAGATGACAAATGTAAGAAAGGTGCTTGTAACCCTTTGCAATTAAGGATCCGTAATCCTAATGCATGGAAACAAGGATACAAGTTTGGTTTACGTATTGCAGGTGGAGCAGTAGATCCAGGAACCATTGTGTATATAAGATTGAATACTCAAGCCTACAAGTCATCTAAATATCACATCCATAACACTTTCTATGAAGCTATGCATGTAAATAAGTTCGAAATTCCCCATCCATCCCAGAATTTGTTTCTGGAATTAGCTGGAGCAGTAGTATCCAGTCTAAAGATTTCAGATTGTTATTTCTGTGGCGGAACCCAGATGGGTGATCAATGGCCATGGGAGGCCCAAGAATTGAATTATTCTCTGACTTACAATCAAACTAAATTACACAAGACTACTAGCGAATGGGTGTTAGCGCACTCAATTGTTGGACGTCTTTGCTATGCTAGAACTGGACCGCAGTTCACCCAACAGGTAGGACAGCTGGTCTGTCTTAGCCAGAAGTTCTATAATGCCACTACCAAGAAGACATCATGGTGGTCAGGAAGTAAAGAGCCTGAACCTCCTAACCCATTAGCCAGATTTCCTGAACTTGCTAGTTTATGGACTAACCTTGCCAAAACTCATGCTTGGCAAGCCCCACCTGGCCTATATTGGATCTGTGGAAACGGAGCGTATGCTCAACTCCCATCACACTGGGGAGGAGCATGTGTCTTAGGGACCATCAGACCTTCTTTCTTTCTCCTACCCACAGAGCATGGAGAACAATTAGGATACCCAGTGTACACTACCCACAGACACAAAAGAGCATTGCGACAGAAGAGAGCACCCCTCCAAATAGGCAAATGGGAGAAGTGGGAGGGTGATGATTGGCCACCAGAAAGAATTATTGAGTATTATGGACCTGCCACCTGGAATGATGATGGTATGTGGGGCTATCGAACTCCAGTCTATATGATTAATCGTATTATTCGCTTACAAGCAGTAGTTGAAATAATAACTAATGAAACTAGCCATGCTCTCACACTTTTAGCTAGACAAAGCACCCAAATGCGCACTGCCATATACCAGAATCGTCTAGCACTTGATTATCTGTTAGCAGCTGAAGGAGGAGTATGTGGTAAACTGAATCTAACCAATTGTTGTTTGAAAATAGATGACAAAGGTCAAGTAGTTGAAGAAATTGCTGAAGATATGCGTAAACATGCTTATGTGCCAGTACAGACTTGGCACCCATTAAGGTTACCTAACTGGTTTGCTAACCTTTTCTCATGGCTAGGAGGACTGAAGACTTTTCTAATACTAGTATTACTAATTGTTGTTGTTATTTTCCTATTGCCATGTATAATCCCATACTGTATGCGTTCCATACACAGTACTATTGATAGTACAGTAGAGCGGAAGACCGCAACTAAGATAATGGCTTTATACCAACCTCGTCCTCCTGGATATAGTCGGACTCCTCTAACTGTAGTATAATTACTTTGAAGTGATTTAATTCTCACACCTTATTAACTAATAGGGTGAGATTAATCAAAGGGGGGAATGTGGCAGGTGTAGGCCCGTGATCCACAGTGTCTGACATAAGCAAGCCTAACTAGCTTGACCTGTAAATGAAGCTTGTGAAGAGGCCCATAGGAATTGCACATCCCCCAATATGCTGCTATAGAACTAAGAACTCAGTAAAAGTATTGAATTAGCTTAGACAAGCAGAACAGATGGAAAAATACAGAAATTCATGTTTAAAACTGCTGACAGAGAAGTTCTAGAGCCCTGCTTTTCTGCACGTAGCAACTAGCCCAATAGCCTTCAAAGAAGGAAAGTAACAAGTTAGTGAACTGACCATTGTAATTGGGACTAGAAGGGGGGTAAGCAGGTGCTGAGCCCACTGAAAGAACATAATTGGACAATCATATCAGTACCGGGACCAATAGAAGAGGTACGGGAGGTTACCGGGACCAATGAAATGCTTTTCTATACCTAGAATGAAGCTAAAGTCTATAAAAGTTGTTGTATTGCCAGAGAACTTTGCTCAGCCATTTTGAATTTGATTCTGCTTGAGACTTGTGCACAAATAAATGATTTGGACCTTCTGAACAGACTCCTGGTATCATTGGTTTGTCTGCGCTCTGCTGCTACAGTATATTTAGCTGTTGCTGCTGCTTGGTGTGCTTTGAAGGGTACAAAGAATTGTTGTTTATCGATGTGGCAGGTGCAGGCCTGTGACCCACGGTGTCTGACATAGGCAGGCCAGCATGGCTAGCTTGACCTGTAAATGAGGCCTGTGGAGAGGCATATAGGATTGCACATCCCCCAATATGCTGCTATTGAGAGAAAGAACTCAGTAGAAATATTGCATTAGCTTAGATAAGCAGAACTGCAGAATTAAGAAATGGAAAAATACAGAAAAGACATGTTTAAAAGTTACTGATAAGAAAAAGTACATTTGCAGAGAAATATTGAGGAGTGCTGACAGATGAGTTACAGAACCTTGCTCTTCTGCACGCACAAATGGGTCCCATAACCTTGAAAGTGTGAAAGTAACAAGTTGATGAACTGACCATTGTAATTGGGACTAGAAGGGGGGCAGGCAGGTGTCATGCCCACAGAAGCCCACAGAAGGAACATAATTGGAGAAACTTATCAGTACCGGGACCAATAGAAGGGCTACGGGAGGTACGGGAGAGTACCGGGACCAATGAAATGTTTTTCTATACCTAGAATGGAACAGAAGTCTATAAAAGTTGTTGTAATGCTTGAAAACTTTGCTCAGCCATTTTGAAATTGCCTTGCTTGAGACTTGTGCACAAATAAATGATTTGGACCTTCTGAACAGACTCCTGGTATCATTGGTTTGTCTGCGCTTTGCTGCTACATATTCCTTGGTGCGTTGGCCGGGAAGTTGTGGAATCAAAGTGTATATAGGGCAATATACCACGACTTTCCGCCTCTATAGGCTTGGTCCTGCCGGGATCGCGCCCTTCCGACGAGGGCCGCTCCCTGGCGCCACCGGTCCCTTGTATCGGAGGGAGCTGGTCGGACCTCGGCGGGTGCCGGGCCCGGTTGGAGCCAACGCCTCGAACCCGAGTGAGGGGAGTCCGAGGTCCAACTCATGCGCCTGCTTGGGAAGTTTGAGGACCGGATCCGGTGAGTATAGTTTTGATTTTGGGTCTAGACAGAAATAGAAAGAGCAGTACTGCCATTGGAATTTGGAATTTGTAATCTCGAGATATTGGAAATTGGTAAGAGAGCATGATCAACTCTCAAGGAAGAGCCGAGTAGCCTGGCATGGGAATTCGCTAGGTGAAACCCTCATCCTTTTTGTAATTGGGAAAAGACTAGTCAGAACAGATAGAAACGAATGCATTCTGGGATACGTTGCTAGCATGATTGTGTGAACGAAGTGTGAATGAGAGGTCTGGCAGCACGGACCAAGTGAAGGCGGACCCCTGATTAGCGCATTTCCTGACCGGGGCGACCGCGTTCAGGTCGCGAAAAGGGGGAAGCGATTGTCGTCTTGTCTTGTTATTTGTATTCCCTATACGTTTCCAGGGCCGTGAGGACCCCTTACCCACGGTCCGCACTCCTTTTCCCTTCTGTCTGTTGTTGCGCGCACACATCGAAATGGGAGGGGCGGGGTCTACTAGAAACACTCCATTAGAATGTATGATCGCACATTTTAAAGAGGGATATTCAGGAGATTATGGTATTAAAATGACAGCAGCCCGTTTGCAGATTTTGTGTACTAGGGAGTGGCCCGATCTAGACCCCATCTGGCCCCGAGAGGGAACGTTCACTGTAGAGATTATCCAGTCAATACACCGTAGAGTGCGGGTAGCGCACCCCGATCAGTACCCCTATATAGATTCCTGGTTAAGTATTTGTGAAGATCCGCCCTCCCGGGCGCAGGGCTGTTATGAGGAACAGTGCAGAATAATGTTAGCTAAAACAGATTCTAAACAAAAAAACGGAACAGCCTAGAATGAAAGAGCAGGATAAGAAAGCCACGAAGAAACCCATCCTGGCAGATCCTGATTCCCCAGAAGTAGTCCTCAGGCAGCCCAGAACCCCAGGTCCAGTAAGAATAGGCCGGCGTCGTCCTGCCCCAGAACCCCAGAGATGGCCAGAGCCGAGGCGGGACCCAACCCCCGGTCCCCCTCCTAGAGAAGAGAAAGAGGAAGAATCAGTGGAAAGAGAAGTGGAGGACGTAAAAAGTGAGTCAGAAGCGGAAATAAGATGGAAGGATGCAGATGGACCTATATTAGCTGCTACACCACCACTTAAGGACATTACTAAACCTGCTGTTTTGAATTTTGATGCATGTAATGCTATTAATAGAGATAGTCAGTCCACCTGTGGTACATGGGAGAAAGCGTATCGAAATGACCATAAGTATATGTGTCCAGAAGGTGCCACAAATTGGTGGAAGTGTACAGGTAAAACAGGATCAGGGTATAGTACTGCTACAGCGGCAGATTACTATTGTCCATATTGGGAATGTGTTTTCTATGCTACCTGGAACACTGGTATAACTGATGAGAAAATAGATAAGCGGATGGCTACTCTAACCAAGCCAACCACAAATGATAAATGTCAGAAAGATGCTTGCAACCCCTTACATTTGCGTGTACATAATCCCCATGCATGGAAACAAGGATATAAGTTTGGTTTACGTATTGCTGGAGGAGGAACAGATCCAGGGACCGTTGTGTATATTAGATTGAATACTCAAGCCCACAAGTCATCTAAATATCATATTCATAATACCTTTTATGAAGCTATGCATGTAAATAAGTTTGAGATCCCTCACCCTTCACAGAATTTGTTTCTAGAATTAGCCGGAGCAGTAGTCTCTAGTCTTAAGATCACAGATTGTTATTTCTGTGGCGGAACCCAAATGGGAGATCAATGGCCCTGGGAAGCCCAAGAATTGAATTATTCCATGATTTATAACCAGACTGAATTACACAAGACTACCAGTGAATGGGTGTTAGCGCACTCAATCGTTGGACGTCTTTGCTTTGCCAGAACTGGACCCCAGTTCACCCAAAAGGTAGGACAGCTGGTCTGTCTTAGCCAGAAATACTATAATGCCACGACCAAGAAGACAGCATGGTGGTCAGGAATCAGACATCCTGAACCTCCTAACCCATTAGCCAGATTTCCTGAACTTGCAGGTCTATGGACTAACCTTGCCAAAGTCCAAGCCTGGCAAGCCCCACCTGGCCTATATTGGATCTGTGGAAACCGAGCATATGCGCAACTCCCACCACAATGGGGAGGAGCATGTGTCTTAGGAACCATCAGACCTTCTTTCTTCCTGTTAAACACTGAACATGGAGAACAATTAGGATACCCTGTATACACTACCCACAAACACAAAGGAGCATCAAGACAGAAAAGAGAGGCCTTACAGATAGGCAAGTGGGAGAAGTGGCGAGGTGATGATTGGCCACCAGAAAGAATTATTGAATATTATGGACCTGCCACTTGGAATGATGATGGTATGTATGGTTATCGTACCCCAATTTATATGATCAATCGTATTATTCGCTTACAAGCAGTAGTTGAAATAATAACCAATGAAACTAGTCATGCTCTCACGCTCTTAGCTAGACAAAGTACACAGATGCGCACTGCCATATATCAGAATCGCTTAGCACTTGATTATTTGCTAGCAGCTGAAGGAGGAGTATGTGGTAAACTGAATTTAACTAATTGCTGTTTGAAAATAGATGATAAAGGTCAAGTAGTTGAAGAAATTGCTAAAGATATGCAAAGACATGCTTATGTGCCAGTACAGACTTGGCACGCATTGAAATTTCCTAATTGGTTTGCTAACCTTTTCTCTTGGCTGGGAGGATTTAAGACTTTCGTTATCTTAGTACTAATCCTTGTTGCTGTTGTCCTCTGCTTACCATGTTTAATCCCATGCTGTATGCGTTCCCTTCATAGTGCTATTGATAATACAGTAGAGCGGAAGACCGCAACTAGAATAATGGCTTTATACAAAGCTAGCCCTAATGGAACTAGTAAGAATCCTTTAATCAGGATGTGAATCTTCTAGAAAGTGATTTAATTCTCACACCTTATTAAGTAATAGGGTGAGATTAATCAAAGGGGGGAATGTGGCAGGTGCAGGCCTGTGACCCACGGTGTCTGACATAGGCAGGCCAGCATGGCTAGCTTGACCTGTAAATGAGGCCTGTGGAGAGGCATATAGGATTGCACATCCCCCAATATGCTGCTATTGAGAGAAAGAACTCAGTAGAAATATTGCATTAGCTTAGATAAGCAGAACTGCAGAATTAAGAAATGGAAACATACAGAAAGACATGTTTAAAAGTTACTGATAAGAAAAAGTACATTTGCAGAGAAATATTGAGGAGTGCTGACAGATGAGTTACAGAACCTTGCTCTTCTGCACGCACAAATGGGTCCCATAACCTTGAAAGTGTGAAAGTAACAAGTTGATGAACTGACCATTGTAATTGGGACTAGAAGGGGGGCAGGCAGGTGTCATGCCCACAGAAGCCCACAGAAGGAACATAATTGGAGAAACTTATCAGTACCGGGACCAATAGAAGGGCTACGGGAGGTACGGGAGAGTACCGGGACCAATGAAATGTTTTTCTATACCTAGAATGGAACAGAAGTCTATAAAAGTTGTTGTAATGCTTGAAAACTTTGCTCAGCCATTTTGAAATTGCCTTGCTTGAGACTTGTGCACAAATAAATGATTTGGACCTTCTGAACAGACTCCTGGTATCATTGGTTTGTCTGCGCTTTGCTGCTACATCGATATTTCATGACACTGGGTGGCTTTTCTAGTTGAATCAAATATGTACATTTGTACAGCATCACAGACAAGGCACAAAAATAGAGTGGAGAGGATCCAAGCAACAAGGGGAGAGGTGAGAAAGTACTAGTGTAGCAGCAAAGCGCAGACAAACCAATGATACCAGGAGTCTGTTCAGAAGGTCCAAATCATTTATTTGTGCACAAGTCTCAAGCAAGGCAATTTCAAAATGGCTGAGCAAAGTTTTCAAGCATTACAACAACTTTTATAGACTTCTGTTCCATTCTAGGTATAGAAAAACAATTCATTGGTCCCGGTACGCTCCCGTACCTCCCGTAGCCCTTCTATTGGTCCCGGTACTGATAAGTTTCTCCAATTATGTTCCTTCTGTGGGCTTCTGTAGGCATGACACCTGCCTGCCCCCCTTCCAGTCCCAATTACAATGGTCAGTTCATCAACTTGTTACTTTCACACTTTCAAGGCTATGGGACCATTTGTGCGTGCAGAAGAGCAAGGTTCTGTAACTCATCTGTCAGCACTCCTCAATATTTCTCTGCAAATGTACTCTTTCTTATCAGTAACTTTAAAACACATCTTTTCTGTATTTTTCCATTTCTTAATTCTGCAATTCTGCTTATCTAAGCTAATTCAATATTTCTACTGAGTTCTTTCTTACAATAGCAGCATATTGGGGGATGTGCAATCCTATATGCCTCTTCAAAGGCCTCATTTACAGGTCAAGCTAGCCATGCTGGCCTGCCTATGTCAGACACCGTGGGTCACAGGCCTGCACCTGCCACATTCCCCCCTTTGATTAATCTCACCCTATTACTTAATAAGGTGTGAGAATTAAATCACTTTCTAGA
This sequence comes from Ichthyophis bannanicus, assembly GCA_033557465.1. NCBI lineage: Eukaryota > Metazoa > Chordata > Amphibia > Gymnophiona > Ichthyophiidae > Ichthyophis > Ichthyophis bannanicus. The sequence goes on from CM066031.1 coordinate 659,632,972, forward strand.
AGATTCACATCCTGATTAAAGGATTCTTACTAGTTCCACTAGGGCTAGCTTTGTATAAAGCCATTATTCTAGTTGCGGTCTTCCGCTCTACGGTACTATCAATAGCACTATGAAGGGAACGCATACAACATGGGATTAAACATGGTAAGCAGAGGACAACAGCAACAAGGATTAGTACTAAGATAACGAAAGTCTTAAATCCTCCCAGCCAAGAGAAAAGGTTAGCAAACCAATTAGGAAATTTCAAGGCGTGCCAAGTCTGTACTGGCACATAAGCATGTCTTTGCATATCTTTAGCAATTTCTTCAACTACTTGACCTTTATCATCTATTTTCAAACAGCAATTAGTTAAATTCAGTTTACCACATACTCCTCCTTCAGCTGCTAGCAAATAATCAAGGGCTAAGCGATTCTGGTATATGGCAGTGCGCATCTGTGTACTTTGTCTAGCTAAGAGCGTGAGAGCATGACTAGTTTCATTGGTTATTATTTCAACTACTGCTTGTAAGCGAATAATACGATTAATCATATAAATTGGGGTACGATAACCATACATACCATCATCATTCCAAGTGGCAGGTCCATAATACTCAATAATTCTTTCTGGTGGCCAATCATCACCTCGCCACTTCTCCCACTTGCCTATCTGTAAGGCCTCTCTTCTTTGTCTGGATGCTCCTTTGTGTTTGTGGGTAGTATATACAGGGTATCCTAATTGTTCTCCATGTTCAGTGTTTAACAAGAAGAAAGAAGGTCTGATGGTTCCTAAGACACACGCTCCTCCCCATTGTGGTGGGAGTTGCGCATATGCTCGGTTTCCACAGATCCAATATAGGCCAGGTGGGGCTTGCCAGGCTTGGACTTTGGCAAGGTTAGTCCATAGACCTGCAAGTTCAGGAAATCTAGCTAATGGGTTAGGAGGTTCAGGATGTCTGATTCCTGACCACCATGCTGTCTTTTTGGTCGTGGCATTATAGTACTTCTGGCTAAGACAGACCAGCTGTCCTACCTTTGGGTGAACTGGGGTCCAGTTCTGGCAAAGCAAAGACGTCCAACGATTGAGTGCGCTAACACCCATTCACTGGTTGTCTTGTGTAATTCAGTCTGATTGTAAATCATGGAATAATTCAATTCTTGGGCTTCCCAGGGCCATTGGTCTCCCATTTGGGTTCCGCCGCCACAGAAATAACAATCTGTGATCTTAAGACTAGAAACTACTGCTCCGGCTAATTCTAGAAACAAATTCTGTGAAGGGTGAGGGATCTCAAACTTATTTACATGCATAGCTTCATAAAAAGTATTATGAATATGATATTTAGATGACTTATGGGCTTGGGTATTCAATCTAATATACAATGGTCCCTGGATCTGTTCCTCCTCCAGCAATACGTAAACCAAACTTATATCCTTGTTTCCATGCATGAGGGTTATGTACACGCAAATGTAAGGGGTTACAAGCATCTTTCTGACATTTATCATTTGTGGTTGGCTTGGTTAGAGTAGCCATCCGTTTATCTATTTTCTCATCAGTTATACCAGTGTTCCAGGTAGCATAGAAAACACATTCCCAATACGGGCAATAGTAGTCTGCCGCTGTAGCAGTACTATACCCTGGTTCCTTTTTACCTGTACACTTCCTCCATCCCGTGGCACCTTCTGGACACATATACTTATGGTCATTCCGATACGCTTTCTCCCATGTACCACAGGTGGACTGACTATCTCTATTAATAGCATTACATGCATCAAAATTCTAAACAGCAGGGTTAGTAATGTCCTTAAGTGGAGGAGTAGCAGCTTATATAGGTCCCTCTGCAACCTTCCATCTTATTTCCAACGTGTAATAGGATGGATTCTGATGCGGATTATAGCATGCTTTAATTTTTGCCATGAGTGCAAACATTTAGTTCAGTGGTGTTATAGATACACCGAGTTATTGTTCCCTTGCAGGTATAGTAAGAACGGTAAAGCAAAGTCTGAGTTACTTTCAGTCCAGTTCTAGTAGAATTAATTAAAGCTGTGCATGGAGGTAGAGCATAAGTCTGTTCAAAACCTCCGAAGAAGGCAACCAAGGCAAAGCAGAAGCAAAGATACATGTTGATGTTGATTGGAGTTCTTCTGAATCCTCAGCTTGCTGATCTTGATCACGACGGTCTATTATTCTTCGTCCCGTTTGCTAATGAAGCAATTTAACGGGTGCTGAGTGTTGATTGAAGATCCTCAAGATGTCCAGCACACATTAACCAACTTAGCAATTCAGTTGGCTTGTGAAATCTGGCTTAGTCAACATAGTCTCAAAGTAGTGTGTCAAATCACACACACAAATTGGGTTCGTTGAAACAAAACTGTTGCTGCCTGGAAAACAGCAATCCTCTTCGAAAGACTTGGCTACTGCAAAGCACTTGTGATGAAGTGTCTATGCTGCTGGTTGCCGTCTCAGAGTAACTCGCAAGGGTACATCAGGGTGCTGCTCTGCTGTCCACCGCTCTGGTTCAGGATCGGCGGCGGGCTTGACTCTGCTGTGGTTGGATCCAGGCGTCGATCTCGGCTACCTTTACTGCAGTTGGGGTAGACAGGATGACGGTGTACGGTCCCTTCCAATGGGGTTCCAACGGTATCTTCTTCCAATCTTTGATCCACACCGAAGTTCCAGGCTGGTAGGGATGCAAGGGTTCCGTCAAGTTGATAGGCAACTGGTCTTGGATCCACGTATGGAGAGTCTGCAGAACAAAACTAAGAGCTAGGAGTTCTTGTCTGGTTACTTCTGAACCAATCTGGGCTAAACTTTCCTTTGATTCCCTGCACTATTGGTGGGGGTTTACCATACAGAACTTCAAAAGGGGAAAATCCTGTTGACTTTACAGGGGCTGAGCGTATTCTGAGTAAAGCTATGGGGAGCACTTGGGGCCATTTCAAGTGTGTCTCCTGACAAAGCTTAGACATTTGGGCTTTCAATGTACGATTCATTCGCTCAACTTTCCCTGAACTCTGGGGTCTGTATGCAGTGTGGAGCTTCCACTGTATCTGCAAAGCTTTTGCTAACTGCTGAGTAACTTGAGAGACAAATGAGGGTCCATTGTCTGACCCTATTACTGCTGGGATTCCAAATCTGGGGACAATCTCTCTCATTAAGGCTTTGGTAACTTCTCGGGCTTTCTCAGTTCTGGTTGGGAATGCTTCTACCCACCCAGAGAAAGTACAAACTAATACTAGTAGGTAATGGTATCCATTGGCTTTTGGCATTTCGGTGAAATCAACTTGGAGGTTGTGCATAGGGGTTCACACCTCTTGACTGAACTCGGGGTGCTGTAATAAGGCCTTGCTTGGCATTATTCTTGGCACAGATTTGACATTGTCGTGCGACTGAGGCTGATATGGTTGTCATCAGAGGAATGTAGAAATGTGGTCTGAGTGCTTTCTCCATAGCACTCTTTCCATAGTGGGTGGCTTCATGAAAAGCTTTGACAAAGGATGGTCCTAACAGTTCAGGAATTACTATTCTTCCTGGAGGTTGACTGCCCTCTTCTGGTGGCAGCTCAATCCATCCGTCTTTCAATACTCCATTTTCTTTGTCACAATAGTATTCTAATTCTTTGGTGGTATATCATGGGGTCCATAGATTCAAGGGTACTGGAAACAATGCTGCTTGCATTGGCATAGCTTGTGGGGCAATCTGTCCTGTCATAGCTGCTTGTCGTGCTGAGGCATCTGCAAATCTATTTCCTCGAGCAACTTCTCCTTTTCCTGCTTGATGTCCTCTATCTACAATGCATGACAGCTACACGTGTTGGGGCCCAGACTGCATCAAGTAACATCAATATCTCGGGACCATACTTGACTGATTTTTCCTCCGGATGTGATGAGTCCTCTTTCTTTGTAGAGAGCTCCATGGGCATGCAAGGTAGTGAAAGCATATTTGGAATCTGTATATACATTTAGCACAAGTTTTTCTCCTAACAACAACGCTCTGGTGAGTGCTATCAATTCGGCTTTCTGGGCTGATGTGCCTGAGGCTAGAGCTGATGATTCAACTACTTCATGTTGAGTGACGACTGCATATCCGGCACAGTGTCGTCCGTCAAGGATGAGACTGCTCCCATCAACATAATAGATCTGGTCGGGATTGTCTATGGCACATCTGTCAAGTCAGGTCGACTGGAGAAACCAACAGTTTCCATGACTTCGATGCAGTCATGTTCTGGGAGTTCTTCACTGATGGGTATCAAGGTAGCTGGGTTCAAGGCATGACTCACTTCAGTTGTATCTGTGGGTTTTTCACATAACATGCTCTGGTACTTTAACATTCGGGAATTGGTTGAGCCAATAATTGCTTTCTGTTCCATAAGGGCAAGGACTGCATGTGGCACAGTGACTCGTATGTTTCTGTCCTAGTGTGAGTTTGTCTGCTTGCACTCACTAGTAGTGCTGTAGCTGCAACTGCTCTCAAGCAGGGTGGCCATCCTTTGGCCACAGGGTCCAATTGTTTCGATAGGTAGGCTACAGGTCGTTCCCAATTTCCTAATTTCTGAGTTCAACATGCCTAGGGCATTTCCCTGTGTTTCATGTACAAACAAGCGGAAAGGTTTGTGGACAATCTGGTAGTCCAAGTGCTGGTGATGACATCAATTCTTCTTTTAACTTCTGGAAGGCTGTATCCTGCTCAAGTCCCCACTCCAGTGGTGGACTTCTCTTCTCCTTTTGTGGCTTCATACAGTGGTTTGGCAATTTGGGCAAAGTTGGGGTATCCAGATTCGGCAATATCCTGCTGCTACACAGAAAGGCTCTAAACTTGCTTTCTGGTTGTTGGAGTTGGAATTCTACATTACTGCTTCTTTTCTTTCTCTGCCTAATCTTCTGCTTCCTTGGGTAATACGAAAACCCAAGTATTTCACTTCTGTTGTGGCATAGTTGTGCTTTTGGCTCTGGAAACTTTATATCCAAGCTTCATTTAGTAACTGCAAGAGATCTTGGGTGGCAAATATACATTCTTATTCAGATACGGCAGCTAACAACAGAACAACCACTTACTGGATAAGAACTCTCTTCCCCGGGGCTACAGGATAGCTTGAAAGATCATGATATAGTTCAGCACTAAAGATGGTAGGTGAATTCTTTAATCCTTGGGGTAATCTCTTCCAGTTTAGTTGGCCCACTCTACCAGAGATGGGGTCCTGCCATTCAAATGCAAACAATATTTGGCTTACAGGGGCTAATCTTATGCAAAAAGAATGCATCTTTTAAATCCAGTACAGTGAAAATGGGTAGCTTCAGCAGGTATCAGTCCCTAGAAGAGTGTAAGGATTGGGCCACCAATGGATGTATAGTTTCAACTGCATCATTTACTCTTCTCAAATCTTGCAAACTGGGCGATAATCATCTGTCTCAAGGTTTCTTCACTGGCAAAAGTGGGGTGTTCAACCATGGGGATTGACATACTTTCAGTAGGCCCATAACTCAAGCAATCTCTGGAGGTGGGCGATGAATGCCTTCAATTGCGGCTCTTGGGAGAGGGTACTTTGAACTGTTGACGTGCACTGGTGTAGCGCTAGGCTTGAGGGGTTACAATCACTGGTGCTATATGCTTGGCTAGGCCTGGGGGACTGCCTTCTGCCCATACTCAAGTTGGTGCATGAATGTTCTTTAAAGTTTGTTCAAAATAGGTATCTTGAATCGAATCATCAATGTAGTATCTCCATTCTCTTCTTCTCGGGGTACTGTCAGCAGCATTACTCCTGCTGGTTTGGCTTGAGAATTCACTGTCATTTGCATTTCTCCTTGTTCAGAGAAAAGATATTTGTGCTTGAAGCTTGGCTACCATATCTCGTCCCAGTAATGGTACTGGACATTCGGGCATGTAAAGGAATTGATGAGTTACTTGCTGTCCTCCTAGACTGCATATTCGGTTTTGAAGAAAAGACTTTGTGGCTTTGGCACCAGTTGCTCCTATAATGGTGACTGCTTTCTTGGTGAATGGGGCTATCTTTTTGTCTATTACTGAATGTTATGCTCCAGTATCAACCACATAAAGTTCATAAATGGGTCTCCTATTTGGATTTTCGACCATAGGCTCCTGGGAGACTAAAGCAAACTTGGAGGCCGGGTCTGTCCTAATCCACGTCATCCTCATCATGGGCTTGTGTAGCCAATGCTTGAATGGCTTTTTTTTTTTTTATCCCTCCTCCTCTCTCTATGGAATTGTTCTCCGATTGGCTCCTCATACAGGCCTCGGGGACGGCCTCGTCGGTCTTCTCGCTCAATATGATGATGTATGTAGTATCTTGCTGGGGCGTCTTCGACGTTGCGGGGAACAGTATCTCTCCAATGTCCTTCACTCTTTGCAATAAGGCGCATTGGTTCACGACTAGTCTCTGGGTCCGGCCTACGCCTTGACACCGCCCTCTTACTCTGCTCCTTCGATTAAGGTCACCTCCCCTTTTTCTTTTCAACTATGGACGCCGCAGACCAAAAAAATAAGCTTCTTCTTCAATCTTTTCTATCACAGTACTCTCTGTCTTTCAGTATTCACGATTTAACATAAACTTTATGAGGGAACCTTCCACTAACTGTGTTGCATTCATGCCCGAAAAAACACTTCTAATTTCTGTAATTTACGTCTAATGTCGGGTTTGAGAACTGGTTTTACAAAAGCAGAATTCACATGCATAAACTACATGGTGCCTCGGGGATCATAGGGAGTATACATTTCTGTAAGGCTTCAAGTTAAATCTTTCATAATAATCTGCTGGGTGGGGCTATAAGCTATTCCTTGGATAAACTCATGTTAATTTGGAAAGGTTCATAGACTTTTTGGCCGCCTCTTCTCAGGCCTTGTAAAAACAAGGCCTTGGCGGGGAAATGAACGGGCTAGGGCGGGGGTGGATCCATTCATCGGTATTTGGATCCCATTGGGGGTCTTCATTGGGAATTGTCTCGTCTAAGCATGCTTCTCTACGATCTGATTATATATCTGCCCCTGCGCCGGAGCTGCAGGGTTTTCCACATGCCATCCATTCGATAGCATGCTTTTTTCCTAATTCTCGCGGCTCGTTCCTCTGTGGTAAATAGGGTGGTCAGGAGCTGGACGGCAATCTGGCAAAGTGCGGTTGGTGAGTTTCAATAATACTAGTTACTAATTCTGGTCAGCTCTGGGGCTTGCTAGTATAGGACGGCATTACATGGCGACCTCCAAGTTAAATAAATCAGTTGTCAGAGAAGGGAATATACAAATAAGTTCAAGGGTCCGCTACCACTTCATCATTATCATTCTTACGGGCACCCCCGGGACTTGCCTTAGAGGGAAAATCAGTTTGGCTGATTGGCCCAGGCGTCATTTGGTGTCTGGGATCTAAGGGCTATTGTCGTGGTCTTTGCAGGAGTAGCGTTCTTTTTATCAAACTGGTTTGCTTTGGCGTTTTTCTTTCAAACTGGCTTGCTAGTGCTAGCGCTGGCTTTCTCAATTATTTGTACACTGTCCTATTCTTCTATCGTCTGGGGGATTCCCTCCTTCTTCGTACTAGCTCCGCTTATGGCTCACTTTACATCTCTCGCTCTAGTCTCTTCCCGCCATAAATTCTTTCTCTTCCTTCTCTCCCGGAGGCGGGGGGTCAGGGGTTGGGTCTGGCCTCGGCTCTGGCAGTCTCTGGGGTTCTGGGGCAGGGACGCCGCGAGCTATTTCTTACTGGAACTGGGGCTCGGGGCTGCCTGAGGGACTACTTTGGGGAATCGGGATCTGACCCAAGATGGGTTTCTTTTCTTGGCCTTATTATCCTGCTCTTTCATTCTAGGCTGTTCCTTTCTCTGTTCTAGAATCTGTTGTAGATCAACATTATTTCTGCACTGTTCCTCATAACATGCGCTGCGCCCAGTGAGGGCGGAATCTTCACAATACTTAGCCAGGAATCTATATAGGGGTAATTTGATCGGGGTGCGCTACCCGCACTCTACGGTGGTATTGACTGGATAATCTCTACGGTGAACGTTCCCTCTCGGGGCCAGATGGGGGCGGGTAGTAGACTCCGGGCCAATCCCTAGTACACAAAAATCTGCAAACGGGTCTGGTGTCATTTTACATACCCATAATCTCCTGAATATCCATCTTTAAAATGTGCGATCATCCATGCTAATGGAGTGTTTCTAGTAGACTCAGACCCTCCCATTTCGCATGTGTAGTGCGCAACACAACAGACAGAAGGGAAAAGGTTGGCGGACGGTGGGTAAGGGGTCCTCACGGGCCCTGGAAACATTACAGGGAATACAAATAAACAAGGACAAGACGACAATAGCTTCCCCCTTTTCGCGAACCTGAAACGATTGGGTCGCCCGGTCAGGAAATGCGCTAATCAGGGGTCCGCCTTCACTTGGTCCGTGCTGCCAGGACCTCTCATTCACACTGCGTTCACACAATCATGCTAGCATAACGTTACTTTCCCAGAATGAATTCGTTTCTATCGGTTCGACTCGTCTTTTTCCCAAATTACAAAAAAGGGATGAGGGTTTCACCTAGCGAATGCCAATGCCAGGCTACTCGGCTCTTCCTTGAGAGGTGAACCCCCAAGCTCTATTACCAATTCCCAATATCTCGAGATTACAAATTCCAAAATTCCAATGGCAGTACTGCTCTTTCTATTTCTGTCTAGACCCAATTTCACAAACTATACTCACCCGGACTCCGGTCCTCAAAACTTCCCAAGCAGGGCGCATATGAGTTGCGACCTCGGACTCCCCTCACTCGGGTTCGAAGGCGTTTGGCTCCGGACGGGCCCGGCACACCCGCCGAGGTCCACATGACCAGCTCCCTCCGATACAAGGACACCGGTGGACGCCAGGGAGCGGCCCTCGTCGGTAAGGGCGCGATCACGGCAGGACCAAGACTATAGAGGCGGAAAGTCGTGGTATATCGCACTATTATACCAATTTGATTCCACAAACCCAATCCCGGCCAACGCACCAAGGAATATGTAGCAGCAAAAGCAGCAGACAAAACCAATGCTACCAGGAGGTCTGTTCAGAAAGGTCACAAATCATTTATTTGTTGCACAAGTCGCAAGCAAGGCAATTTCAAAATGGCCCTGAAGCAAAGTGTTGTCAAAGCCATTACAACAACTTTTATAGGACTTCTGTTCCATTCTAGGTATAGAAAAACAATTCATTAGTCCCGGGTAAGGCTCCCGTACTCCCGTTAGCCCTTCTATTGGGCACGGTACTGAATGAGTTTCTCCAATTATGTTCATTATGTGGGATGTTCTGTATGGTTACATTTCGAACCTGCCGTTGCCCCCCTTCTAGTCCCAATTACAATGGTCAGTTCATCAACTTGTTACTTTCACACTTTCAAGGTAGGGACCATTTGTGCGTGCAGAAGAGCCAAGGTTCTGTAACTCATCTGTCAGCACTCCTCAACATTTCTCTGCAAATGGTTACTCTTTCTGATCAGTAACTTTAAAAAACATATTTTCTGTATT